>OAMR01000113.1:491484-506440 GCA_900205405.1 Echinochloa crus-galli
TTTGTTTTCTTTTCTTCCTTCTCTTATAATCTAGCTTTTTGTTTGTTTATTTCTCTAGTTTTAAAACTCACACTTTGATCTTATCTATCAAACCTTGTAAATATTATATGTTTCATGTACTAAAGTCAGGCCTCTCGCCAATGGTTGTTGTAGTTTCTCCAAAACGTCATGCAGTGCAATATTTAAAGATGGAATTGTAGTGAGCTTGTGTTCCAAATACACTATAATGAATGTTTATGATAATTTAAGCATGTCCATCTATGACCGTTTGAACATTAGTTTATGACTTATTGGCCCCCCTCGATGTTAAATTATGGCTCCACCACTGGCTGCAAGTGCAAGTATTGTAAAGGACAGGGGATACCATGTGCTCCTGGAGGTCGATCTACATTTAGCTCTAAATATGGCAACACATTTATGGTCTGGTCTTTCTTTTTCTTGGACTGAACGGTACTTCTTGTAAGGATGGTCCCAAATTTATTTATTGAAATATATTCCGTAGGTGCAAACTGTACATACTCCTAAACCCTAGTTAATGAAGCGCGTCAACCATAAGTAAGTGACATTAATTTGGACCATTTTATATATGGTCTTCAAAGTTCAAAGTACGACTTTGACTAGTACTTCTTTTATATTTTTTTCATGTATGGAAACTTAACACATCAAATTAGAAGTACTTTTTTCTAAAATTTAAATTGATTGAATTGGATGGTCCTCGGGTCGTTCCACGACTAGAGTAGTGGTAGAATTGGTGCATACAAATATTGGACAATTCCTCGATGTAAATTCAAAGTTTACGCACTAATAACTCACCAATTACAAGTTTCTTTTTTTTGTATGTGTAAAGTTCATCAACGGGCTTTTAACTTGTCAAGCTATGTTATCATGGCCCCCAAACTTACAGATTGCATATTTAACTCTCTAAACTTAGCTTTGGGTGTCATCTTGATCCCTAAACTTGCAAACTATAGATTTGACCTCTTAAACTTAGTTTCAGATATCATCTGACCCGCAAACTTGCAAATATACATTTACAAAGTATATTTAACATGTATATATGTTCAATAAAAAATTCTTTGTGTAATTATTATGTCTATACTGATTAGCAGAATGAGGCTATTTTGATATACTCTCTCCGTTTCTATTTACATTTCACATTATTAGATTTGTCCTAAGTCAAAACTGTCCAACTATATTGAGCAATGCGGCACTATAATCTAACACCACCCTCAGAAAATCATTGTTGAGCGGCGCTGCGAGAAATAATAGAGCGGAAAGCATATGTCGAGACGTCGTCGACAGCGACGACGCTACCTGAGCCCAAAGTCTAGCTCTGGCCTTGTGTTGTGTGACGGCCCCCGGCCCGGCGGCGAACAGCAACGACGAAATCGCCAACGCGCCTTGGATTGATGGCATGGAAAAAAATCTGGTGCAGGAGTCCTGCACGGTCACGCATGAAGGGTCGCTCTCGGCGACGCACATGCAGCAGGGTCACGCATGACCGCTCGCAACAGCATGGACGACGCCAACGACGACGAGCTGCGCGCTGCCGCTGCATCGATCGTAGCCATGGTTTAAAATTTCGTCGAAATTTCAGCGAAATTTCGCGAAATTCGGATAGTTCGTTGGTGACCGAAAAAACAAAATTCGGTCAAAAATTTCGTTGGCGTTAATCTGTTTTATAGTTTTCCTAAGCTTAGAAGGCCACTTAGGAGGCTGTAGTGCAGTGGTATGCCCCTACATGTGCCATACAGGCCACCAGGGTTCGAACTCCGTGAGGCACATTGTTTTTTCACTTTTTACTCTCGCTGACAGATGGAGCCCACGCGCTGGAAAAATTAAATGGCTTTTAAAAATTAAATTAAGTTGGCACCTCTCACGCCAATATAAAGAGCAAAACCACTAGGCTATTTTTTTCAGATCAAAAGAAGAATTGTATTATATCAAAGTCGAGTACATCATCAAGTTACAAGCACTCTCAATGTACTCACAGTCTAAGCAGCTCCAAATCTTAATTCCAAACCTGTGTAAAAAAGCAACTAGAAGGCCGCACAGACATACGCTCAACAAACAGGCTGAGAACAATCGTCCAACGAACGACGACCAACATCCCTGTAGGCTGGAACGAGCACAATCTTCTTCTTCCTTCTTGCGTCTTTCTTCTTCATCTTTCTGCCACCGATGAGGAAGATAAACTGATCCCAATCTATCCGACCCAAATTTGATCGACATCAGCTCGGGGGGACAGATCTATTCTCCCAAGCCTTTCACCGTGGTTGGATCTAACCACGATAAAACGGAGAAATGGCTGGAGAAAATTATTCCACGATGACGGCATCATCTCCGCCTCGATGTCGCCATCCGGAAACCTAAATCTCCATGTCGTCTCCCGAAGAAAGTTGCCGATGTCGTAGATGCCGCCAATTCCTTCATCAGAGCCGCCATGGAGAAACACAAACCATCCTGTCTCGTCGCCGTTGCCGGAGAGGAGAAGGAGGAAACAAATCTCCCATACCACGAACTGCGGCATGGAGAAACCCTAACCCTAACCTAGACTCAATCTATTGAAGGTCCTCAGGCGAAAGTCATGCTTAGTCTTCGACTGTAGCCAACGACGACGGTGTTCATGATACATCGTTTCCCTTCTTTAAGGTGTTCCTATGAAGACCTCAACCTTCAGAGATTCTAGGTGAAAATCAAAGAACCGATGCTAGCTTGGGCGGCGGCAGCATCTTCACGGTTCTATCCTCTTGATGAGGCATCACACTGAAAACACCAGGGTCAGTTTGGAGAGATGGTGGTGTCCGATGTGCTTAGTTGTGCTTGAAGCGGGATTGTTGTGTTGCTTGGTAGAGATCGACTTAGTGCGATGTCTATGCGATAAGAGATCATCAGGACCAAAAGCAAGGATGAAGAAAGCGCATAGAAGAAGTTTGAAGCTTAGCCTTTCTTGCTGTTTTTCTTAGTTTTTTTCCTTTCCTTGTCATTTGTGTTCCTTGAGGCTGGAGTCTAAGTACTCGTGTATTTTCTGACTTTATGGTCAGAATAGTTTCTTTCAGGTCATAGGCATTCACTTGTGAATATTAAAGACCGGATATTTTCTTTAATTAAAAAATCTGAATGAATTGCATTGTGGTCAGGCAATAAAACGTGCCCGCCAGACGGATGAATTTTTTTTACAAACCAGAAGATATCATTTTGGTTTACATTGCCAAAAACGAAACCTTCTTTATACATGAGCTAGTGTAGGACACAATAGGATGATATATGATGAACTAGTCATTTCTGTCAAGAGCACGGCACAGGAGATCTATAACGAGTCGACGTAAATAATTCCTGCAGATTTTTGCCGTGCAAGCTCGTTGTCCATCCGCGTGGCCGGTCAGAAGTTTCAACCGATCTGGCCGTCAATATCCAGTGCAAGAGCTATCCGTCTTCCTGAATGCTGAACAAGTCTAACTTCAGTCATATGTTCTGTAGCTCCGAGAATTCGTTCAAAACTACCTTTTGCTCTAGGACTTATATGCATGCAGTGGCAAAGCTAGAGCGAAATATAGGAGGGTGCAAGGTGCCGAGATTTTACCATAAACACATGCAACATTATCAATGTAACCAGTGTTTTTAAACATTAATTATTAAATGGGGAGGGCGGCGGCATGGCAGAATTGTCCGCATCGGGCCGCTCTTGCTTGTATGTGTAGCGATGGTGGTGTGGATTGTTGCAGTGGCGGCGGAGGTGGCCTGTTGCGGGCGCCGGGGGCCGAGTGGCCGGCGGCGGCGTCCTACAACGGGCTCGCACAGTATGGGGTCTGCGGCGGCGATGGCGGCCTGCTATGGAGGCGAAGGCGGCCTGCAATAGGCTCGCACGGGCGTAGGGTCTACGGCGACGGCGGTGGTGACGACGGTGGTCTTCAGGGGCGGCGCGCGGGTGAGGGCCTGTGGTGGTCATGACAGGATTAGAGTCGCCAATGGCCGCGTCGGGCTTGGTCGCCGGCAAATGTGGCAAGGTTGTGGCCGCGGGGCACCTTGACTTCGCTCAGGTCCTGTCCCCCACACTTCAGAGCGACGACGGTGGCCAGCCGCGGTCCACAGCCACACGCCCAGGGGCCTAGGTGGCTCCTGGTGGCGGCTGTTGTGGCCGGCTGACAATGGATCCGGCCCCGCCATGACCGCTACGCGCTTAGGGAACTGGGTGGCTTCTTGCAGTAGTTCTTTTTAGATCAAAGGAAGAATTGTATTATATCAAAGTCGAGTACATCGTTAAGTTACAAGCACTCTCAATATACTCACACTCTAAGCAGCTCCAAATCTCAATTCCAAACCTATGTAAAAAAGCAACTAGAAGGCCGCACAGGCATACGCTCAGCAAACAGGCTGAGAACAATCGCCCAAAGAATGACGACCAACATCCCTGTAGGCTGGAACGAGCACAATCTTCTTCTTCCTTCTTGCGTCTTTCTTCTTCATCTTTCTGCCACCGATGAGGAAGATAGACTGATCCCAATCTATAGCTTTTATCAGTCCCGCTCTCAACCAAAGCTGCAAAACTTTTTATTTTCAATTTTCAAAAAACACAAAACACTTAAAATTAAGAAAAGGAAATATGTATAGGCATAGCATATCAATTTTTAAATATGGAATGTGGCATCTAAAATTTAGCATTATTTTGGATATACATACTCTGAAGCACGCGGTACACAGCTCCCGGATCGTATTGGGCCGAATCCGAGTCGTATGTTGGACTTGCCCAGGAACGCACGTTCCCGCTGCTCTCCCCTCCCCTCACTCGCTCTAGCCTGCTCACACGCCGGGAACCCGAGGAGGAAGATGAACAGTGTTTTGGCGACGAACGCCGCGGCCAGCCACCACCGGCCTGTATCTTGGGCTCTCTATTGATTACATTGGACTCGGCACCGAGTACAAAGGGAGCACGGGGCTTACATATAGCCCAGGCGCATGGAGCCACTACCTCCACGCCCCGGCCTTGATGCTGTACTAGTACGTCAAGCAGCACATCATTGCTGGATTACCTGGTGTGCAACTGTCACGGACGGCCTGTGTAATGAAACGCTCGCACGCAGTTGCCAATCATGATCTGCATGCAAAGATGAACCCCCAAAAGCGTTTTGGCCCAGGTGAACAGCAGCATCACGGCCCATGATTTGACTGGGAATCCTATCAGTTCAAATATGGGCAGGGCCCGTGCGTGGCAGGGCCTAGCTGGCGTTGCCAAAAAGATGACCATGATCGAGATTGGGAGATCTTGCTGAGCTGATGGCCACTTGGCATCAATGATTGTTTCAGGAACATCCTCCGTTGAGCTACTCTATAACTAGTATGTGTTTTTCCTGCTACGTTCCAAAGTTTTGAAACACCAAGCCAGACAAGCAAACAACACACAAATAGAATCCGTTTCTCATTCCCGACAATCCTAACTCTCTTTATTTGGAATCTGATCCACCGGTATATGATTGGAACTACAAGTAGTATATAGCATTATAAATAGGACAATAGTCAGCTTAAAATAATGATGTTTTCAACAAGGGATAGTTTGTAAGCAAGGGCAGATAAACCCAGGGAAGAAAAGCCCTAGCGGGAATTTAGCACTTATCGTTTCCCGGGGAGATCCCCACCATGCCCTGCCACAGTTTGGTAAGGGGAAAAAAAATATATATTTAAAAAATCGAAGTGGATCCCGGTGGGGAGGTGGGTCGCCAAAGGAGGCCTAAATAGTTTTGGGCCACACAATCCAAAGTGGACCAGCGAATCAGAACGTGTCTTCTTCTCCGGCCAAATATTGTTTTTTAAAAAAGACCAGTTTAGACGTAGACACTGATACACGTACGGGTATTTACCCCTATGAATACACCTCCAAAAGACTGAGCCAGTAGATGTCAAGATTAAAAGCCACCACTGAAATAATAGCGCTGATTAAATCCTATAATAAATTCGTTCGATCTGCAGGCTAAAATTATTCTTCTGGCGCCACTTGCGTGCGTACGTACAGTACATTGCTCCACTGTGCGCCGTGGCTCTGAGAACAGTAAACGTACAGCTAACGAGCGAGCGCGAGGCAGGACACAAGTGTGACACTCGAAGTTATTATGTGCACATGGCCGGGCCCGTACGGCACGCCTCTTGACAACGTTGCAGTACGTACGCATATGCATCTACGTCCGGCGGAGATGGCGACTGGCGAGGCATGTATTTACAGAGTAAATTAATAAGACGATTTGGATTACTAGTACGTTTATTAGTTAGGCTATAGTTAATGAACCAGCGACCATCCATCTGATCAGCCGCCCTCTCTGCATGGCGTGGCTAGCAAGACGCTGGAACAGTCGTCGTGGGATTGCCAACTAGGCCTTGTTTTAGACGGAGAATAGGGGTGGGGATTTTGGGTTTGGGTCACTTCGTAATCATTGCGTCGCTGTAGCATTTCATTTGTATGTGGGAAAAATTATTCAAAAATTGATTAATTAGGTTCAAAATGTTCGTCTCGGCAGAGTACAACAAAACCGTGTAATTAGTTTTTGATTTCATCTACATTTAGCACTCTATGCATGGACCGACATTTTGATATGTTGGGAATCTTCTTTTTGCATAGTAAATTTTGAGGTTACTTTTTGGGACCTATATAATCCTCCGTTTAGCCCACGGCAGACTTGACAAAAAAAATTTAGGCAACTTGACGATTAAGTCGGCATTCACACGATGACACGTACGAATGCCTACATCCTAGCACCTCTTTCGCCACGGGCACACGGCCCGCAATCCAATCCAAACTGCGTACGGAAGAAGCACTGGTTCAAACCACACGTTTTACATCGCTGGACGCAACCAAGGCCACACAGGATCCCAAATTTGGGAGGCTAAATTTAGAAGAATGGTGCCACTTCGTAATCATTGCGTCACTCGCAACATTTCGTTTGTATGTGTGGTTTGAACCAGTTGCTTCTTCCGTACGCAGTTTGGATTGGATTGCGGGCCGTGTGCCCGTGGCGAAAGAGGTGCTAGGATGTAGGCATTCGTACGTGTCATCGTGTGAATGCCGACTTAATCGTCAAGTTGCCCTAAATTTTTTTTGTCAAGTCTGCCGTGGGCTAAACGGAGGATTATATAGGTCCCAAAAAGTAACCTCAAATTTACTATGCAAAAAGAAGATTCCCAACATATCAAAATGTCGGTCCATGCATAGAGTGCTAAATGTAGATGAAATCAAAAACTAATTACACGGTTTTGTTGTACTCTGCCGAGACGAACATTTTGAACCTAATTAATCAATTTTTGAATAATTTTTCCCACATACAAATGAAATGCTACAGCGACGCAATGATTACGAAGTGACCCCAAACCCCAAAATCCCCACCCCTATTCTCCGTCTAAACAACGGCCTAGTTGGCAATCCCACGACGACTGTTCCAGCGTCTTGCTAGCCACGCCATGCATGAGGAGGGCGGCTGAATCAGATGGATGTCGCTGGTTCATTAACTATAGCCTAACTAATAAACGTACTAGTAATCCAAATCGTTCTTATTAATTTACTCTGTAAATACATGCCTCGCCAGTCGCCATCTCCGGCGGACGTAGATGCATATGCGTACCGTACTGCAACGTTGTCAAGAGGCGTGCCGTACGGGCCCGGCCATGTGCACATAATAACTTCGAGTGTCACACTTGTGTCCTGCCTCGCGCTCGCTCGTTAGCTGTACGTTTACTTCTCAGAGCCACGGCGCACAGTGGAGCAATGTACTGTACGTACGCACGCAGTGGCGCCAGAAGAATAATTTTAGCCTGCAGATCGAACTGAATTTATTATAGGATTTAATCAGCGCTATTATTTCAGTGGTGGCTTTTAATCTTGACATCTACTGGCTCAGTCTTTTGGAGGTGTATTCATAGGGGTAAATACCCGTACGTGTATCAGTGTCTACGTCTAAACTGGTCTTTTTTAAAAAACAATATTTGGCCGGAGAAGAAGACACGTTCTGATTCGCTGGTCCACTTTGGATTGTGTGGCCCAAAACTATTTAGGCCTCCTTTGGCGACCCACCTCCCCACCGGGATCCACTTCGATTTTTTAAATATATATTTTTTTTCCCCTTACCAAACTGTGGCAGGGCATGGTGGGGATCTCCCCCAGGGAAACGATAAGTGCCACTAAATTCCCCGCTAGGGCTTTTCTTCCCTGGGTTTATCTGCCCTTGCTTACAAACTATCCCTTGTTGAAAACATCATTATTTTAAGCTGACTATTGTCCTATTTATAATGCTATATACTACTTGTAGTTCCAATCATATACCGGTGGATCAGATTCCAAATAAAGAGAGTTAGGATTGTCGGGAATGAGAAACGGATTCTATTTGTTGTTGTTTGCTTGTCTGGCTTGGTGTTTCAAAACTTTGGAACGTAGCAGGAAAACACATACTAGTTATAGAGTAGCTCAACGGAGGATGTTCCTGAAACAATCATTGATGCCAAGTGGCCATCAGCTCAGCAAGATCTCCCAATCTCGATCATGGTCATCTTTTTGGCAACGCCAGCTAGGCCCTGCCACGCACGGGCCCTGCCCATATTTGAACTGATAGGATTCCCAGTCAAATCATGGGCCGTGATGCTGCTGTTCACCTGGGCCAAAACGCTTTTGGGGGTTCATCTTTGCATGCAGATCATGATTGGCAACTGCGTGCGAGCGTTTCATTACACAGGCCGTCCGTGACAGTTGCACACCAGGTAATCCAGCAATGATGTGCTGCTTGACGTACTAGTACAGCATCACGTGGCTATACATAAAATACGGCGCCCTTGCTCGGACCACACACAGACTTTGCATGCGAGGCAATGCGGTTGATCACCATATATTTGTACTGTTCAAAAGAACATATCCTATGAAACAAAAAAAAACGGAAAAAGAAAGAAAGTCGGAGTGAATTCTGACATCAGTTTGCATGGCGAGGAGGAGGATGGGGTGCTAATTTTACACACACACACTAAGTACACACTCTTTTTAATCTGTCCCTTTGTAAATAATGGACACTACTAAACGCATAGTATCTGTACGTGCAAGCACAACAACACAACACGGGCTTTTGTGCCGTGTGGCCACAAGCAAGCACGTCACGTACAGCACTGCAGAAAGAATCTCATCAGTAAAATTCCCAAACGGCGTCCTTTCTATGTACACGGCACGCACCACACGTACCCCCAGCCCCGGGGCCTACCAGCTAGCTAGCAGCACTGGCACGGGCATATTGAACTAGTAGTAGCAACGTGTGCATCTACACGGGAGTCCCAGCCTGCCGCGAGTCGAAAACTCGCATGCAGTTCCGTGCGTACGTCACGGAGGAACTTGTTGGCAGAATGGCAGGGCATCAAAATTCGATCCTACGCTACCGACCTGATCGATCTTCCGTCATCGTCAGCATACAGTGTTACCGCCGGTACCGACTCCGGGGATCGAGCACGTTGGAAACGTCAGCAAATAATTAATTTTCTGAACCACACGAAAAACCCTTTGCGTACCTATAAATAAATTCGTTCGATCTGCAGGCTAAAATTATTCTTCTGGCGCCACTGCGTGCGTACGTACAGTACATTGCTCCACTGTGCGCCGTGGCTCTGAGAACAGTAAACGTACAGCTAACGAGCGAGCGCGAGGCAGGACACAAGTGTGACACTCGAAGTTATTATGTGCACATGGCCGGGCCCGTACGGCACGCCTCTTGACAACGTTGCAGTACGTACGCATATGCATCTACGTCCGGCCGGAGATGGCGACTGGCGAGGCATGTATTTACAGAGTAAATTAATAAGACGATTTGGATTACTAGTACGTTTATTAGTTAGGCTATAGTTAATGAACCAGCGACCATCCATCTGATCAGCCGCCCTCTCTGCATGGCGTGGCTAGCAAGACGCTGGAACAGTCGTCGTGGGATTGCCAACTAGGCCTTGTTTAGACGGAGAATAGGGGGTGGGGATTTTGGGGTTTGGGGTCACTTCGTAATCATTGCGTCGCTGTAGCATTTCATTTGTATGTGGGAAAAATTATTCAAAAATTGATTAATTAGGTTCAAAATGTTCGTCTCGGCAGAGTACAACAAAACCGTGTAATTAGTTTTTGATTTCATCTACATTTAGCACTCTATGCATGGACCGACTGCCTGGGTAAAAAACTCCTTGGTCACACACGTGTCAATTGTAGTGATGCCGCTGCAACCAAATCATAAATAGTGTATGAATACCTTGGTCCTAAATAAGTAGTGTATGCTTATGAGGTTTTAGCAAGAAATTGTGCGTATACATTTCTACTACCTATGCTCAAGTTTTGTTTATCTCGAATTTTATGTGCCTACTTCTCATTTACAACAACCGGTCCTATAGTCACTGAAAACATGGCAACTGTCATCGCGTTCATATGGAAAATGTCCATGTTTTCAGTGACTATAGGACCGGTTGTTGTAAATGAGAAGTAGGCACATAAAATTCGAGATAAACAAAACTTGAGCATAGGTAGTAGAAATGTATACGCACAATTTCTTGCTAAAACCTCATAAGCATACACTACTTATTTAGGACCAAGGTATTCATACACTATTTATGATTTGGTTGCAGCGGCATCACTACAATTGACACGTGTGTGACCAAGGAGTTTTTTACCCAGGCACATGGGTGGCGGTCTAGTCTTTGGATTGATAGTCATTAGCGTGTCTGCTCTACCTTTTTTCTTTCTTGTTTTATTTTAGCCGTGTGCCATCAGGCAGAGGCTGGAAGTTCTTTAAGTGTAATTGTATCATCTTGATGTAATGCTACTTGAAATTAATAAAGCTTCCCATTTCGAAAAAAATATGCAGTATGCAGGGTTCAAACCCATGACCTCTCGCTTGCTTCATGCATAGCACCCTATCATCTCACTTCTTGCACTTCCATCTGATGTATGTAAGAGATGATATCTTTTCTACATCACTTTTTTGTATTGATTTTGGTATTCTAAACTACTTAAAAAGATGCCAAGTTAGCTCGTTAGGCTAAGGAATCAGAACGAGTAGAGCCGAAAGCGTCCACCACTCAAGTCTGTGAACTAAAAATGATTTACTATGTGAATGGTTTCACAGTTTCGTCACCTCCATCTACATGGAGTTCTACAAATTCCGATGAAGGCTACTAGTTCCTCAGCAGAAGTTTCACCTCATTATCTTCAAGAGTGTCATACAATCTCATAAATTGGTTTTAGTTGATGAATAAAACAACTGACCCCCTCGAATGTACAATATAGTTTTGTTGTTTCATAGTTTGATCATGGCAGTTAACGTGCAACACATGGGATTATAATGTCGCCAGATGAAATGAAATTTATTTACAAGTTTTAAAAGCAGTGTGCAACGCCTCCCAACTCTCTCATATAACAACTCTCCTCTTATGTCATTAAATTTGCTTATGCCATTCCTCATTGTTAGTGAAAATAAAACCCGCGTTTGTTGTACTTCCCTCGGTTCCAAAATATTAACCATTACAATTTTCTTAGAAAATCAATGCATCTTGACCAAATTTATACAATAAAATATTAGCATCTCTATAATTTTTATTAAATATGTTTTTAAAATGTATCTATTTGAAGTCATACATTTCTTGTAATCGTCTCTATAATTTTGATCAAACTGAAAATAGTTTGATTTTTCAAAAGAGTTGGAATGACTAATAATTTGGAACTATGGAGTAAAAAAATCCCCAAGAATAAAAATATCGTCGTTTGTAAAACAGCTGCAGGTACACGTAGTAAATAAGTAACGCAGAACAGCATCGATCCACACAGAAGCTCGTATATATGCCCAGTAGGTAAACCAAATCAATAGCTGGTTGCTCTTTATTACAAAACAACTGGTAATAACAATTCAAATGAACAAATTATCCGTGTGATCATTTCTGCCGGCCTACAAACAACAAACTAAACTTATTCAAGCTACATACTAGCTAGCAAACCATGTATTCTTTGGATGAAAAAATCGTCCTTATATTATTACAAGGAAGAGTACTGTATGTATATATATGCACGTGTAGGTAGCTAGGTAGCTTAGCAAGGCCTATGGCGCTTGGGAAGGCGGAGGGCAAGAAATGTTTTTATCGTTCGTGTCGCAAGAAGGCCCTGCCGATGCCTTGCTGACGGACACCGGCAGCACTGGCGGCGGCGGCGCCGCCTCTGCCGACCAGTGGCGAAGCTAGAGCGAAATATAGGGGGGTGCAAGGTGCCGAGATTTTACCATAAACACATGCAACATTATCAATGTAACCAGTGTTTTTAAACATTAATTATTAAATATAACAACCGATAGTCATGCACAACGAGCTATGCTAGATATATATCGACAATCTTTTAGAGGAAATTTGTTGAATTTCAAACATTCGGATTTGGTGATGAGATTTGTTATCTCATCTGTGCCCAGAGGGCCTCTGATGAATTCTCCATTAAATTCGGATTTGATCACGTCACATGCATGTCTTGTAATATACACATTTGTAATATACCCAAACCATAGAGCTTGCCGACTTAATGGAGAATTCATCAGAGGCCCTCTGGACACAGATGAGATAACAAATCTCATCACCAAATCCGAATGTTTGAAATTCAACAAATTTCCTCTAAAAGATTGTCGATATATATCTAGCATAGCTCGTTGTGCATGACTATCGGTTGTTATATTTAATAATTAATGTTTAAAAACACTGGTTACATTGATAATGTTGCATGTGTTTATGGTAAAATCTCGGCACCTTGCACCCCCCTATATTTCGCTCTAGCTTCGCCACTGGTCGGCAGAGGCGGCGCCGCCGCCGCCAGTGCTGCCGGTGTCCGTCAGCAAGGCATCGGCAGGGCCTTCTTGCGACACGAACGATAAAAACATTTCTTGCCCTCCGCCTTCCCAAGCGCCATAGGCCTTGCTAAGCTACCTAGCTACCTACACGTGCATATATATACATACAGTACTCTTCCTTGTAATAATATAAGGACGATTTTTTCATCCAAAGAATACATGGTTTGCTAGCTAGTATGTAGCTTGAATAAGTTTAGTTTGTTGTTTGTAGGCCGGCAGAAATGATCACACGGATAATTTGTTCATTTGAATTGTTATTACCAGTTGTTTTGTAATAAAGAGCAACCAGCTATTGATTTGGTTTACCTACTGGGCATATATACGAGCTTCTGTGTGGATCGATGCTGTTCTGCGTTACTTATTTACTACGTGTACCTGCAGCTGTTTTACAAACGACGATATTTTTATTCTTGGGGATTTTTTTACTCCATAGTTCCAAATTATTAGTCATTCCAACTCTTTTGAAAAATCAAACTATTTTCAGTTTGATCAAAATTATAGAGACGATTACAAGAAATGTATGACTTCAAATAGATACATTTTAAAAACATATTTAATAAAAATTATAGAGATGCTAATATTTTATTGTATAAATTTGGTCAAGATGCATTGATTTTCTAAGAAAATTGTAATGGTTAATATTTTGGAACCGAGGGAAGTACAACAAACGCGGGTTTTATTTTCACTAACAATGAGGAATGGCATAAGCAAATTTAATGACATAAGAGGAGAGTTGTTATATGAGAGAGTTGGGAGGCGTTGCACACTGCTTTTAAAACTTGTAAATAAATTTCATTTCATCTGGCGACATTATAATCCCATGTGTTGCACGTTAACTGCCATGATCAAACTATGAAACAACACAACTATATTATACATTCGAGGGGGTCAGTTGTTTCATTCATCAATTAAAACTGTTGACACTCAAAATTGGCAATAGTGCAAACCGGTCTGACCGGTGTGCACAAACCGGTCAGACCGGTTTGGGTAATGTTGTCAAAATGCAATTTGGACTTCACCATTGCGTCGCTCTCGTCGAGACGAGCAAGATGCATATGTGGAACTCCCAATTTGGACTTCGGATGAGAGAGTTATGACTTCGACAAAATCTGCACCCGGGAAAAGAGGTCAGACCGGTTGGTACGGTCTATAATTCGAGTAGGTTTAGGACTCTGTGTTTTATCCCGTATTATAACCGAACTTGAAGGGGTACGACTTCCCCGGCCTATAAATATAAAGGCTCAAGGCCGATTGAGGTGTTCCCAATCGAACCAACATATTTGTCCTTTACTTTTTATCCCTCAAATCCTAATCTCTTCCAAACCCTATCCTCTGTTCTTTGCTCGGCTCTACGGCGTTCAAGGGCGTTCTAGGTGGCCTGCCGACCCTAGAGCAACCCTAGCTTGCTTGAGCTCCGACGGGGTCCCTCCCGAGCTCGAGTTTCTAGGTCTTCACGATCTCCCGCCTGAAAGCGGTCTGACCGGTTTCAGGAACCAGTCTGACCGGTTTGC
Source organism: Echinochloa crus-galli (assembly GCA_900205405.1). Classification (NCBI taxonomy): domain Eukaryota; kingdom Viridiplantae; phylum Streptophyta; class Magnoliopsida; order Poales; family Poaceae; genus Echinochloa; species Echinochloa crus-galli. The sequence goes on from OAMR01000113.1 coordinate 505,865, forward strand.
CCCGGGGAGGTCGGGGTGTTGGCCGTTGTGACGGCTGTGCTGCGCGTTCGTGCGTTCTCGAGTGTGTTGGCACATCTTTACGTCAACCGGATTGCTTCTGTTGAATTGGCTATTGGAAGCAAGACGCTCGATATAAGTATAAAGGGAATTGCTTCTGTTGAATTGGCTATTAGAAGCAAGATGCTCGATACAGTCTTCTTCGTTGCAAAGGTGCAAGGTAACTTTAGTTTAATTATTGGGCGTGATTGGATTCATGCAAATCAATGTGTGCCGTCTACCTTGCATCAATTACTTATTCAGTGGATCGGTGATGAGACTGAAGTGGTACATGGTGATAATTGTTTTTATGACCGATCTTGATCTTATTGATACACATGGGCTTATCGGGCTTGTCTGTCCGATTAAGAATTATTCAGTTGCAACAAATATGTTTTGTCCTTGCTATGTTAAAACCGATGAAAAATCGGCTTCGTTTGTGATAATCAATGGCTCATGCAAATGAGTCGCCTAAAACCGGTCAGACCGGATTTGGAACCGGTCAGACCGGTTTGCTCAGACCATTCAAATTTAGAGCGG
>OAMR01000113.1:519748-553173 GCA_900205405.1 Echinochloa crus-galli
TTACCCTATACGTCTATGCAACAACTCATTATTGCAAAGGATTTATAAAAATTTAGGGGAAACAAGACAAAAAAAAAATTCATGCATTGAGCATGAGAACATATTACTTTTCAATAGTTAGTACTCTCTCCATTCCAAATTATAGACCATTTTTAGTTTTCTATATATATACATATTTTTGTGATATATCTGATACATAGCAAAATCTATATGTACAGAAAAACCAAAATGACCTATAAATTGGATGGAGAAAATGGTTACCGATACTGTTAGAGCGCCCCCTTAAGTCCAAGTCCACCGGAGCTACAACCAACTAAGGTACAGGCCTAACTCAATCTCAATCCAAAAGACTAGTCCATTGGATGGGGTCTGCCCCCACCTTGGCTATACTGGTAGCAACATGTTATTGCCCAACTTGGCTATACTCGTCGGTTGGGAACCACCTTAGGATCGGGTTTCCCAACCGGGGTTATCCGTTTGGTGATAAAGGTGCCAACTCGTTAAAAAATATATGTTGCTGCGGGGATTCAAACTCAGAACCTCTTGGCTCACGCGTACCTACCTTTTCATCTCACCTACGCAGCATATGTGATAGGGTAGAAGATGCTTTCCTTTTGAAGTAGCATGAGACACCCCTTTTAACATCGGTTCGTATTTATCAACTGGTGTTAAAAGGTCTTTAGCACCGAGTCATAATACGATCGATGATAAAAGGTGTGGTCCCCAAGGGCACCCGAATTTTGGACCCCATATTAATGTTGCATTATGACCGGATCTTGTGGGATATATGTTAGCTTCAAGTTGCATTGTTACGTAATGCCTGATCTCAGTTAATTAGTTAATTCCATTTTTTTTTGAAATTGTACATCGCCTATTAGCATGTAGGGGCAGTATAGGTCCTAGTATTTATTTTTATCCGAGGCCGGCCTGTTGTCCCAGAGCAAATCGATCGTGTTGCCTTATTACATTAGTGGTTGGCGGGTTCGTGATCCTCGTGGTGGCAATGTGAGGGGTTTCAGTCCGCTCATATCTGTAAAACTTAATTTGTATCTATATATAGTTTCCTGCCGCATCTGCCCCTCAGTTGAAATTGCTGACCCAAAATTGGCAATAGTGCAAACGGGTCTGACCGGTGTGCACAAACCGGTCAGACCGGTTTTGGTAATGTTGTCAAAATGCAATTTGGACTTCACCGTTGTGTAGCTCTTGACGAGGCGATCAAGATGCATATGTGGAACGTTCAATTTGGACTCCGGATGAGAGAGTTACGGCTTCGACAAGATTTGCTCTCGAGGGAAACCGGTCAGACCGGTTTGCCCAACCGGTCAGACCGGTTTGGGTCTATAATTCGAGTAGGTTTAGGACTCTGTGTTTTATCCCGTATTGTAACCGAACTTGAAGGGGTACGACTTCCCCGGCCTATAAATATAAAGGCTCAAGGCCGATTGAGGTGTTCCCAATCGAACCAACATATTTGTCCTTTACTTTTTATCCCTCAAACCCTAATCTCTTCCAAACCCTATCCTCTGTTCTTTGCTCGTCTCTACGGCGTTCAAGGGCGTTCTAGGGGGCCTGCCGACCCTAGAGCAACCCTAGCTTTCTTGAGCTCCGACGGGGTCCCTCCCGAGCTCGAGTTTCTAGGTCTTCACGATCTCCCGCCTGAAAGCGGTCTGACCGGTTTCAGGAACCGGTCTGACCGGTTTGCCCCGGGGAGGTCGGGGTGTTGGCCGTTGTGACGGCCGTGCTGCGCGTTCGTGCTTTCTCGAGTGTGTTGGCACATCTTTACGTCAACAAAAACCAATTTATGAGATGATATGACACTCTTGAAGATAATGAGGTGAAACTTAATTCTGTTGAGGAGCTAGCCTTCATCGGAATTTGTAGAACTCCATATGTAGATGGAGGTGACGGAACTCTGAAACCATTCACATAGTAAATCATTTTTAGTTCACAGACTTGAGTGGTGGACGCTTTCAGCTCTACTCGTTTTGATTCATTAGCCTAACGAGCTAACTTGGCATCTTTTTAGGTAGTTTAGAATACCAAAAATAATACAAAAAAGTGATGTAAAAAAGATAGCATCTCTTACATAAATCAGATGGAAGTGCAAGTGAGATGATAGGGGTGCTATTATGCATGAAGCAAGCGAGAGGTCATGGGTTTGAACCCTGCATGCTGCATATGTGTGAAACAAATGCGGGACTTACGAAAGGGTGAGTAATTAGCTATAGGTGCCTACTAAAACATGAACTTTTCTGCTTTTATTTTTATATATATTCAAATTTAAATTTTTGGAACGAATGATATCAAGGATATTTTGCCTATTAGTACAAATAGTTGTTGTTTGGGCTGGAGCCAGGAGCGTGGGAGGAAGGGAGAGAGAGAGAGAGAGAGAGAGAGAGAGAGAGAGAGAGAGAGAGAGAGAGAGAGAGAGAGAGAGAGAGAGAGAGAGAGAGAGAGAGAGAGAGAGAGAGAGAGAGAGAGAGAGAGAGAGAGAGAGAGAGAGAGAGAGAGAGAGAGAGAGAGAGAGAGAGAGAGAGAGAGAGAGAGAGAGAGAGAGAGAGAGAGAGAGAGAGAGAGAGAGAGAGAGAGAGAGAGAGAGAGAGAGAGAGAGAGAGAGAGAGAGAGAGAGAGAGAGAGAGAGAGAGAGAGAGAGAGAGAGAGAGAGAGAGAGAGAGAGAGAGAGAGAGAGAGAGAGAGAGAGAGAGAGAGAGAGAGAGAGAGAGAGAGAGAGAGAGAGAGAGAGAGAGAGAGAGAGAGAGAGAGAGAGAGAGAGAGAGAGAGAGAGAGAGAGAGAGAGAGAGAGAGAGAGAGAGAGAGAGAGAGAGAGAGAGAGAGAGAGAGAGAGAGAGAGAGAGAGAGAGAGAGAGAGAGAGAGAGAAGGTCCATATATATCGGAGCTGCACCATCATATCGTAGCACTATGTGATGTCTTCTCATTGTTACTAGGTTTATATTAAATTATTGCTTTAGGTGAATTATATTAATAATAATATAAAAAAATCAAGCAGGAAGTAAAAAGTTTTGTATCATGCATCCTAGCGGTATAATTTTGTGGTAGCTCAAGATACGTCCCAATGATTTAACATAATTTACCCCCTTAATTCATAGATAAAATCTGCGCTCCTACTGCTTGAGCAACTTTGTTGATGCATGAGCTAGCACAGGAATACAGGATGATGTAATATATGACGAACTAGCTTTAGGCTTTAGCAGGTCAAGAGCAAGGTACTTTTTAAACTGCTGTTGACTGTTGCCGTGCAAGATCATCTGCCATGCGCGCGGCCGGTCCGTGCAAGTTTGAACCCATCCGGCCGTCGATCATCAGGTCTGTATTCCTGAATGCTGAACAAGTCTAAATTCAGTCACACTCTGTAGCCCAGAGAATTCCAATTTCCAAACTACCTTTTTCCTCCAGGATTTACGCGTGGAATGAACAACCAAATAGTCGTTCGTCTCCACTCTCGAAATGTGATCGTGATCTCTGTGTACTACGCATACAAGACATGCATCTGATGTCAATATGTAACCGGGATCTACTCATGCTTGCATATACCAGCAGGTTGCGTCAGTCTAATCCGTCAAAAACGTTTGCTTCATCTACGACAATGTCCTGGAAGTTAACATCGAGCCGTACGTCTACGAATGGTTTAGCACGCTGCATGCATGCTATCAGGGCCGGCCCTAGGGGTAGGGCATGGAGTGCGACCGCCGAGGGCCCAAGCCGGGAGGGGGTCCAAGCCCAAATATAAATATACTGATCTGTATACGTACAACAGCCTTGGACTCTCAATCTGATCACTCCCAGTCCCAGCCCAAGAGGCAAAATGTCGGAGGGAGGGTTAACCGAACCGTCGCCGCGTCGGGTTATAAGCGAAGCAAAATCGTCGGCATCGCATCGCATCGCGCCGGCGGCAACACATCGCATCGCATCCTGCCGGCGTGCGGCATCGCATCATTGGCATCTCATCGCACCGGCGGCCGGTGGCATCGGCGCATCGCAAAGACCGGAAGACGCGAACGCCGAACGCCCGAACTAACGAAGTGACGAGTCTGATCATGATCAGCAGACAACGGCCTCCTTAGTCCTTCTCCGTCCAGCTCCGGGTTATAATTATTCCAAACTTGAGATTTTATAGTTGGTTCTATTCAAATACTCATGTGACCGTATAAAGTCTAGACCCATGAGGGGCCGTCGCGACGAGTTCGCCAGATGGCCTTCAAAATCCTAGGGCCGGCACTGCATGCTATGAGACTATCTCCAACGAAGAACTAAAAGGAGACCTAAACCTAAAATGGATCTCCGATGATACTATTTCAGCCTCCAACAGAGTATCCATACCCAAACCCAAAATAGGTTTTCAGGAGAGAGGGAACCTAAATCTGGGTATCCTCTCTCTTCGTGACCTATTCGCTGAAAGGATTCTCTTTTGGGTCTTTTATTGGAGAAATGAGTTTATGGGTCATGTACCTTTTTATTGTACGCAACCTAAAGTGATATATGGTTCTCCGATTTGGGTATCCATTGTTGGTAGACTCCGTGTGGCGTTGAGCTTTGGACACACAACAGCCTGTTACTCAGCTCAAGTCTTTAGCTAATCAGTATTCAGAGCAGGCAGCTCGAGATCTGTCTCGACCGGACAGTTTAGCTAGCTCTACCTTGCTGAACGAACTTTTTCCTGATGATAAGATGGAGGGAGGAGTGAGAGCAGGACGTACGTGTAGCTGGAGCGGCGGCGATGTTGCTTGCGCTGCTGCTCCTCGCAGCGTCGGTGCATGCCGATGCCGCGGCAGCGCCGGCACGGCGCCTGCTAGGAGCTGACGGCGGCACCGTGAAGCCGTTGGCAGAGGCGGCGGCGCCGCCACCACTGCAGGTGTCCGTCAGCAAGGCCGAAGCATCTACTTGCCCCAAGACGTTCGACCCAAACACTTCTTGCCCACCACCTCCGCTTCGGCAAGCGCCATAGCAAGATAGCTAGCTCTAGCTAGTCTCTAGCTAATAATTAATACGACCTATACGTGCATATATACTATATATACTCTGTGCCTTCCTGTAATAATATATAACAGCATGGTTTTTTTCCGTCGAAAGATGAGTATATTTAGCTTGAATAAGTTTGTTGGTCGTAGGCACTGGCAGGAGGGGTTGCCCACGAATAGTTTATTGTTATTAGAAGTGGAGAATAGTTTGCTCATTTGAATTATTACCATTTCTTTTGTAATACATTAAAGAGCAATCATCAGCTATTCATTTGGTTTCACTACTGGGCATATGAACTTTTGTGAGTGATGTTGCTGCAGCTGTAGTTTTACAACAGCCCGATGTTGCTGGCTATGTTGTGCAATAGATGGGTGCATTGCATACTTACATTTAAACAAGAGAAAATACTACTGCAAAATGATGGCCGGTGTTTTATATATAGGTGCATATTACGAGAATTCTGTTCATGAAGTGTCCTAACAGATTTGAACGTTAAACTTGGTCGATAGAGCGGTGTAAAATATCTGAACTTACATCACAGACCTAAGATTCTAATTGTTAAACAGGAGTACAGGAGCTGTCATTTCATCTCAGATCAAACTGTGAAACTGATATCCTGATAAAACATTGCAAGTTCAGAAAAGAAAGTCACCAGAATGCGGCCTCATAAATTATTTCTGCATTTTTACAACATTCTGGTTTGTTTTGCCCGGAAACACAGGCGTCATCTTAACTAGTCGCCAGGAGTCTTAAGTTTCCAATCCAGCGAATAAGGTGTGTGTACCTGGTCGAATAGCGTTCCTAACTTCCATATGGACGCAATCACCAAAGCTTATACTGCAGTTAACTATTTTATATAATCCCCTAAAATTAGCTCTAGATGATCCAAACGGGGGACTAGAGACATGTGCTTAAAATTAGCCAACCCCAAAACCGAATATATCCTGAGTGAGCATGTGCATTCTTCTATTCCAGTCAACTGTCAAATTCCAAACCAAGCCCTCCGAACTACAGCTAGATGAAGCGCTTGTAATTTCACATAGACAAAATGTTCAATGAACAACATACATTTTGCCCAGGTTCGAGCCCTCAACTCAGCATGAATGTTCATATTTTTCTAAATTAATTTTAGAATTTAACCATAGTGGTAGGGACGTCCTCGTTGATAGTGAGGTGCAGTCTCTTGAACAGTGGCGGAGCCACGACCCGGGTTGCCCATGCTGCAGCCATGGTTGCTAGCCGCCTAAAGTTCTATGGAAACTTACTTAAATGTGTACACATAAAACCATTTAGTTGCTAGAGATTTTAGGCATATATATTTGAAGCTTAGCATTGAGTTTAGCACGGGGCCTAACTCATTTCTAGCTTCGCCCCTGCTCTTGGATATGCTCACAGGGATAAGTGTGTCTGTGCATGCGAGAGTATTCATATGTACTTGTATTTCGCAAAAAAAGCATATATATATATATTGTTTTGAAAAAAATACACTAATATATATACCACTACCAGAATACTTCACATCCGCAGGGTGTGGGTTCAATTTTGTAAAGATCACCCTGGTATTGAACATGAAACACTGAAATGGAACATTGGCTTTCCGGTAAGCAAGTAATTTGTACATGTAGGCATCGACTAATATATTATATGAATTTTACTAGATTTCTTTTGGTCGACAGTGTGCCAAACAGGGACCGGGAAATAATTTATGTGCATACTATGTTTGCGATTACATGTGGAATTGGGGGCATAAAAAGATTACACAGCATGATATCATGGTATGTACACATTTCCATTATTATTAAGTGCACAATTATTGTCTCCAATTCGGCGGTGCCAATATCTTTCAGTTATTTGTAAATTATAGATGGTGAAGCTGAAGGAAGAGTGTCTAGAGAAAGAAAGAATCGACGCAATTTCAGAACAGCTCGTCGGATGGCTCTGGGACGAGGTCGTCAATCCCCGAGGAGAATACCACGTCACAAAATTGGAGGACGTGCCTGACAGCTCACAAAGTCATGCAACATCCTAAGTTGTAAATACAGTTTAAACAATAACTCGAGTGCAATATATATTTTGTAATATATATGTCTTATATTTGTAATATATATGTCTTCTATTTGGTATACAGCTAATATGAATATAGAGTCGGCCGAATACGCATTAGAATACACGTATTAGAATATATACGTATATACACATATATAAACGTGCATGCATGCATGGCTACTAAAAAAACAAAAAAAAAGAAATCCAGAGCCTTTAGCACCGGACGTAGATAGCAACCGGTGCTAAAGACCCTGCTAAAGGCGCTGCGGGGGAAGGCACTTTAGCACCGGTGCTAAAGGGTTATCCCTTTAGCCTCGGAAGATCTGCACCGGTTGGGATACCCGGTGCTAAAAGCACTTTCCAACCGGTGCAGATGTCTAGTATTCTGTTGGTGTAGGTTTACATTGGGAAGTTTTCCAAGATAGGTAGCTAACTTATGTGTTTATCACTCACGTGGGCTCAATCGTATCTCTACTTATGAGGCTGTAAAGAAAAAGAAATGTACATATTGTGGTCAAACAATTCTAAAAACATATTGTGGTCAAACAGAATAGTCAGCGGACCAGTTGACTTGACTCCGGCGGAAATATTATACAGGTCATTAGATCAGCACAGGACTGGAGGCTGGAGAATCTCTTAACTTCGAATCGCGGGGCTCACAGAGAGCGGATATCGGGCGATTTCATAGAGCCACGTCGCCCGTTAGCCTGATGCCGTCGGATCCGCGAGAAACGATGTGAACCATTGGATACGGGTCGGGCGGGTCTTTCGCCGTTAAGCCGCGAATCCGCGCGCTCGCGAATTCCGGCGAACATGCTCGAGCGAGGCCATTTGCCTGCGCCGCCTGCCATCTTCTCCCCTCCGAGACGCCGCGGGCCGCCATGCGGCCGCCCCCCTCCGCCTCTCGCGCCGCCTGCGCTACCCTCTGCCCGCTGCCCCGTCGCGTAGGCAGTGAGCGGCGCCGGCCAGGGACACCACGCGACCGAGACCAGCGCACGGTGAGGATGGATCTCGCTGGCCCTCTCCGCCGCGCTGCGCCTCACGCTTCCGCGCCTCATCCTCCTCGACCCCTCCGCCTCCGTCCTCGGTGCCGCGTCACGCCGCCGCGCCGCTGCGGCCCCCGTGGTCGCCCTCCGCTTCCTCGACGCCTCGCCCCCAGTTCCTCGTCCTTCTCTTCGCGCTCAGCGCCCCCCCACCGCTTGCGCCGCTTGCCCGTGCACCGCAGGATACTGTGAGCTCTCGCCTCTCCTCTTCCCGTTCGCTCATACTGCTCAGAAGCTAGCTCGTTGTGCTCCTGTTTATTTATAAGCTAGGTCGAGGTCGAAACTGATACGGGTTTACAAACTCACACTCATTAGTTTTATCAATTCTGTGTTAACATCACATTATATTGGCCTTATAGTTTGGTTTTTGCTTAGCTACAGATCGTCGCTGCCACCAGTATTCTCGACTATGGCGCAGTCCTCGCCGGTCACGGCTCTTCTATCATGATGCCGTCTTGCAGGTCTTGCAGATCTTGATGCCGGTCACTGACTCATGTGCCATACACTCATTCTGCCTGCAACAAAGGTATGTTTTAGACTGACTTGACTTGCTCGACGAAATTAGACCAAGGCCAAATACACATGGCGTGTCCTTACATGAAATTGGGAAAGTATATGTTACTGCCATTTAAATTTGAAGTTATCCTTGTCAAAATCTCAGCTGATACATTTCTGAATTGTGATTAGTCTCCTGGAGCCATTGGGTAGACGACTAGTATCAGAGAACTGCTCACACCTTCTATGAAAGTAATTTCACATAGACAAAATGTTCAATGAACAACATACATTTTGCCCAGGTTCGAGCCCTCAACTCAGCATGAATGTTCATATTTTTCTAAATTAATTTTAGAATTTAACCATAGTGGTAGGGACGTCCTCGTTGATAGTGAGGTGCAGTCTCTTGAACAGTGGCGGAGCCACGACCCGGGTTGCCCATGCTGCAGCCATGGTTGCTAGCCGCCTAAAGTTCTATGGAAACTTACTTAAATGTGTACACATAAAACCATTTAGTTGCTAGAGATTTTAGGCATATATATTTGAAGCTTAGCATTGAGTTTAGCACGGGGCCTAACTCATTTCTAGCTTCGCCCCTGCTCTTGGATATGCTCACAGGGATAAGTGTGTCTGTGCATGCGAGAGTATTCATATGTACTTGTATTTCGCAAAAAAAGCATATATATATATATTGTTTTGAAAAAAATACACTAATATATATACCACTACCAGAATACTTCACATCCGCAGGGTGTGGGTTCAATTTTGTAAAGATCACCCTGGTATCTTAAAATTTTTAGAATGTCTTCTTTTTTGGGACGGAGGGAGTAGTTATCTGTTAAAACATGGCAATATATAGTATAGCATATGTAAATATGTAATGAAGGCCGGCTGCCATGATCTGGATAACTTATTCCATGCATGTCCATGTTGGTATTACGTTGGAATTAATATCGCCTCGAACCAAAGTATCATCTCACTTTGCTAACTTGACCGTTATATGACCGTTTCAGTTCAAACTAATCGAATTGGTTGAAACTAAATAAAACACTACCGACAACAAATTTTCTTTGCTTAACCATCAGAAGCAGGACGGCTTTTAGTTCGATCGTGAATGCAGGCTGGAAAAGTAATAGTCCCTGGAGCTAGAAAGAATTGACGCAATTGCAGAACAGCTCGTCGGATGGATCTGGGACGAGGTCGTCAATCCCCGAGGAGAATACTTCTCGCCAGTACTGGAGGACGTGCCGGACAGTGCAACAAGATAGTCGTCAATCTTAATTAAGTAGAAAATACAGTTTAAATATATATAACTCGAGTTGAGATGCATGAATATCTACTTTTGTAATATATATGTCTTCTATTTTGATGAAATGTCAGCTAGTATGAATATAGAGTCGGCCGAATACGCATTAGAATACACGTATTAGAATATATACGTATATACACATATATAAACGTGCATGCATGCATGGCTACTAAAAAAACAAAAAAAAAGAAATCCAGAGCCTTTAGCACCGGACGTAGATAGCAACCGGTGCTAAAGACCCTGCTAAAGGCGCTGCGGGGGAAGGCACTTTAGCACCGGTGCTAAAGGGTTATCCCTTTAGCCTCGGAAGATCTGCACCGGTTGGGATACCCGGTGCTAAAAGCACTTTCCAACCGGTGCAGATGTCTAGTATTCTGTTGGTGTAGGTTTACATTGGGAAGTTTTCCAAGATAGGTAGCTAACTTATGTGTTTATCACTCACGTGGGCTCAATCGTATCTCTACTTTATGAGGCTGTAAAGAAAAAGAAATGTACATATTGTGGTCAAACAATTCTAAAAAACATATTGTGGTCAAACAGAATAGTCAGCGGACCAGTTGACTTGACTCCGGCGGAATATATATACAGGTCATTAGATCAGCACAGGACTGGAGGCTGGAGAATCTCTTAACTTCGAATCGCGGGCTCACAGAGAGCGGATATCGGGCGATTTCATAGAGCCACGTCGCCCGTTAGCCTGATGCCGTCGGATCCGGCGAGGAAACGATGTGAACCATTGGATACGGGTCGGGCGGGTCTTTCGCCCGTTAAGCCGCGAATCCACGCGCTCGCGAATTCCGGCGAACATGCTCGAGCGAGGCCATTTGCCTGCGCCGCCTGCATCTTCTCCCCTCCGAGACGCCGCGGGCCGCCCATGCGGCCGCCCCCCTCCGCCTCTCGCGCCGCCTGCGCTACCCTCTGCCCGCTGCCCCGTCGCGTAGGCAGTGAGCGGCGCCGGCCAGGGACACCACGCGACCGAGACCAGCGCACGGTGAGGATGGATCTCGCTGGCCCTCTCCGCCGCGCTGCGCCTCACGCTTCCGCGCCTCATCCTCCTCGACCCCTCCGCCTCCGTCCTCGGTGCCGCGTCACGCCGCCGCGCCGCTGCGGCCCCCGTGGTCGCCCTCCGCTTCCTCGACGCCTCGCCCCCAGTTCCTCGTCCTTCTCTTCGCGCTCAGCGCCCCCCCACCGCTTGCGCCGCTTGCCCGTGCACCGCAGGATACTGTGAGCTCTCGCCTCTCCTCTTCCCGTTCGCTCATACTGCTCAGAAGCTAGCTCGTTGTGCTCCTGTTTATTTATAAGCTAGGTCGAGGTCGAAACTGATACGGGTTTACAAACTCACACTCATTAGTTTTATCAATTCTGTGTTAACATCACATTATATTGGCCTTATAGTTTGGTTTTTGCTTAGCTACAGATCGTCGCTGCCACCAGTATTCTCGACTATGGCGCAGTCCTCGCCGGTCACGGCTCTTCTATCATGATGCCGTCTTGCAGGTCTTGCAGATCTTGATGCCGGTCACTGACTCATGTGCCATACACTCATTCTGCCTGCAACAAAGGTATGTTTTAGACTGACTTGACTTGCTCGACGAAATTAGACCAAGGCCAAATACACATGGCGTGTCCTTACATGAAATTGGGAAAGTATATGTTACTGCCATTTAAATTTGAAGTTATCCTTGTCAAAATCTCAGCTGATACATTTCTGAATTGTGATTAGTCTCCTGGAGCCATTGGGTAGACGACTAGTATCAGAGAACTGCTCACACCTTCTATGAAAGAACATCGCAGTTTTTTCTACTGCTTGATTATATTTGGTTGTTCCAATATTAATAATCAAGCCGTTTCTAGATATTGGAATTTTGCCAACGCCAATAGAACGGAAGGAAGCTGGGTATGTATGAATATGTATTGCTTCATAAGATCTGGCATTTGAATAGAATCATAAAGACTCTAGCAGTAACTTCTGAATATCACTCAGAAACAAAGATAACGTGCTAGCCATATTGAGTTATTGACATCCACCTGAGGAGAAACAATAGTACATTCTGCAGCATTAGATATGATTATCGTAGAAGGTAGCATTTAAAATGTTTATGACTTATTGCGCTATGTTGATGAGAACGAGATAAATGTTCTAGAGTTGACACACAAACTATGGAGTCATGGGATACAGCAAGGGCAATGCCCGCGCTCCGATCAAATTTCAATGAAAAACAATCAGTGTGGCCCTCTATTTTTTTCACAAAATTAATCCAAGTAATCATCAAACTACTAATTTGCATGCTTGGGGCTGTAATAGCACGAATCTACTTCTGTAAAAATAGCAAATATTCTGCATTTGGGATCACAACAAATTCATAGTTTTTGTTTGGTGCAGTGGTTTCTCTCCTTTCAATAAATATTGCTTCTGTAATTCCTCTCATTGTACTAATCTCAATCAAATATTGTGGTCTCGAGGGGTGCTTAAAAAAAGGACAAGCCACCTGTGTTCTTGAAGGGTGATTGGACAAATGGCAGGGCGGTGACGAAGTCGAATGCAAGTCCTTTGGTTCTGGGTGATTCTTTTTCTTATTACCTTTTCCATAAATGTAGATATGAGATCCCAAAAGGCTCCCTAATAACCCCCTTGGTAATTAGAGAAGAACAGGCTGGGCGACTGGTGTAGATATGAGCCTGGGCGACTGGCCCTTTGTATTTTGTCCTTTGTTCTTGCGTAGATATGATTCAAGAACAATAGAGAAGAAACATAGTAATTAGGCTATTTGAGGGGATAGGGATACCATATGCAGGTGGTTCACAAGGTCATAACAGTGGAGCAGATGAGGATTCCACTTACATTCGATTACATCACGGAGTCATAAGTCAAAATTCCCAATAGATGTTTCCAGTCCTTTGATTAGGGTACTAAGCAAGTGAATATTGCCTCAGGAATACTATCCTAATACTGTTGTCCACTTATCCCTGATTTTTTCAACAAACAGACTTCTAGGAGCATGGACTACAGAACATCGCCTATAATGGGGAGGATGGGGGCTTCAGCACCAAATTGTGCACAAATGGTTGATGTTCAATTGAACTAAAATGGCGACCACGGAGACCTGAAGCAGCATTTGTTCTCGTATAAATATAACCTAAAAAGACATTTTCTCTGAACTTCTAATGAACACAAACACAAATCAATGAAAGCAGGACGGGCTATATCTTCATAAACCGCTCAAACTTATCAATGCCTCAATTTGATTGCAATTTGCAAATTCAGACTGGCCCACTCTCCAAACAGCGCGCGGCAAAGCCGCGCCACTGTTTCTAGTCTTCTTATTAGTCCTAGGCTCCTAGCTACTATACAACTCAGGACTCTTACGTCTCCACGTGTATTTCAGTTTGTGGGGGATTAATCAACGTTGGCACGCCAAACTCTGTACCTTTCCTTTCATAGTACATATGTGACCAAATTTGCGTGTGGAATGTGTATCAGAACATCTATCTTGGCGGCGTGCATGCTAGTGCAGTGTACATGCAAAATTAATTAATGATCCTCACGCATATTTGGATTATGGATGAATGCAAATTAATATTTGATTTCAGATCAAGCAGACATATATGTAACACTAGTTGCAATGCCCGCGCGGCACGCGCGTGCTAAATTCTCTTCTACACATTTGTCTCAATTAATGTGTCACGCACGTTTATTTGTGACATGTAGGTACTAAAACATTGTCACTTTAGTGGGCCATGGTAAACAGACCGGCCATGCGAAGCACTTTTAAAAATACTTTATATTCGTTCTCTCATGTATAGAGAACTTTGTATTCTCAAAACTCAATAGTTGTTGCACGTGCGCACGCACGTGTGTATATAGAGCTTTAGCTATTCTCAAATCTAGAGGCACATTATTTTTCGAGTTAGTTGGTCTTTATTTATATGGAGAAAAACTCTTCAATCTTTTGTCTATTAGTAATACGGGATAATTGTGTGCACGTGGGGAGTTAGGGGCCTACCTGGCCAGAGGTGGGTACGCGCGGGACGGTGGGTGAAAAAAGTTTTGCGGAGAATAAACTAAAAGCGCCTGGAACATGCAATTTTTTCTAGCGTTTCTAGTTTTTCCCTCCCACCAAAGCCCGACAGGTGGGTCCTCTGTGAGAGGGTATGGGTGGGTTTTTGGGTGAAAAGTGTTTTCAATTCTTTAGGATACTTTTAGTATAGATATATAGTACACTACCTCTGCATCAAAATATTTGTCACTTTTGATCTGAAATCATATAATATTAATTTACATATTTTTAGTGGAACCTACTTAATTAAGGTCGCTACAATTCTGGTCAAGCAGAACTGTCACGGCAGCAGAGCGTACAAGTACAGATCAGCACAGGTCGAAAGTGATCGAAGTCAAAAAAGTTCCAAAAAGTTACTCTAAATACACTATGCAAAAAGAAGATTTCTCATCACATCAAAATGTCATAACATGCATGAAGTAATAAATATAGATGAAATAAAAAACTAATTGTACAGTTTTGTTGCACTCTACGAGACGAACATTTTGAGCCTAATTAATCAATTTTTGGACAATTTTTTATAAATACAAACGAAATGCTACAGTGACTATGATTACGAAGTGACATCTTACTTCCAAATTCAACCTCCCAATTCTAACATATAAACACCACCAAGGCGGTGTTCACTTCCCTGAAAAGGGAATGTGAATTTGGGTGAAAATGTCACATCGAACACTGTAGCGCACTATATTAGGAGCTGCACGTATCACTTTTCGTTTTTTTGGTAATCATTGTCCTACCATGACGTAACTAGGCTCAAAAGATTCGTCTCGTCGTGTACATCAAAATCAAGTACTTAGTTTTTTTATTTAGCTACATTTAATGCTCCATACATGAGGAGAGATTTGATGTGATTGTGAATAGTGAAGTTTAGAGAGATAAAGTTTAGGGGAAATTTTGGATTGGAAGGGAAGTGAACACCGCCCAAGGTGTTTTTGGCCTGGAATGTCCAAAAGGTGGTGGGAAGCTTCGAGGCAGACAAAATTAAAACAGATTCTCTCGAGTACTGTCCGGACTCAACAGATCTGATCCGTATTCGATCTATACACTAAGTATAGCCTGTACCAAGCTCTCGCTATTCAGCACTGAGTGAGTGAGTTCACTGTTCACACTTGGAAGCTTGGAACATGGACCTCCATTGATCTACGAATGTACTCTATCTCAATGTGTAGTGTAACAAGACATGAATGCAATTGATGTGAATACGCATGCAGGTAGCGTAAATCTACGCGTGCTACACGCGTATACTACGTACCCTGCAGGTTACACGAGTCACTCCAATCCGTCAAAAACGTTTTCTTCGTCCGCGGCATCGTCGCGGAAATGGCATGATCCATGGCTGGCTAGCCGATCGTCGACGTCGAACGTTCGAACAAACAGGTGAGCTAGCTGCATGCTATAAGTAGACGCCATGGCCTTCAGCATTGGATGCACATCAACAGCCTAACTCAACTCGAGCTAATCAACACTGAACAAAGCTACTCGAGGTCTCTATTATCTCAAGATCACTCAGCTCCATACTCATCAGCTAGCTGCAGAGAACCGAAACTGATCGATCAAGATGAAGGGAGCAGGCGTCAGAGGCGAAGGAGCAACTGGAGCGCGGGCGGCGGCGGCGCTGTTTGCCCTGCTGCTCATCGCGGCGTCTGTGCACGCCGCCGACGCCGCGGCGGCGCCCCGCCGTCTGCTAGGAGCTGATGGCGCCGCTGGGCAGCCGCCGTCTGCGGCGGCGTTGCAGGCGCAGCCGCCACCGCCGTTGCAGGTGTCGTCCGTCGTCGAGGGAACGGCAGGGCCTTCTTGCGGCACCAACAGCAAGAACAATCCTTCGTGCCCTCCTGCTCACGCGCCGTAGCTAGCTCGCTATACAGTACTTGATGCATATACTCCTTCCCGAACTGATTACCTAGCTGGATTTTCTTCAAAAGGATATATACTAGTAAATAAATAGCATATGAAATAAATTCGTTTTTGTACAATGGCACCGCTCAGTTGTGATCACGGATTATATGTTAGTACTTATTGGCTTGGTTACATGATGTGTTACTCTATTAGCTAGGAGTGGAGAATAAAACTTTGTAATTCGTTTGAATCATTTGCAGTTGTTTGTACTTTCCCGACTTATTTCTGACAACTCTCTCAATGTTTGACTATTCGTGTTATTTAAATTTTTGTTCAAATATAAAAAAGATAATTCATGTTTAAAGTATCATATTGATGACAAAATACGTCATAAATAAAATAAGTAATATTTACATATTTTTTATATGATAAGACGGACGGTTAAAATTATAAATAAACGTTAACAACAATTAGTAATTCAGGACTAATAAAAGCAATCAACCTGGAGTGCTCCTACTAATTTTTGTTTGAATAACTGGACCGGCACAGGTATTTACGGATCGACGCTGTCCTATTCCAGTGGTTACACATGCCGAAAATGGCTCAAAAGAGTGTACATCAGTAGCGTATACCTACGTACGTGCGCGTGTAATAGGAAGAAAGGAAGCTCGTTGGCCATGTAGAATGTGTTTATTCAATTGAAATGCCACTTTCTTGTTTGTTTTATAAATTCATAGTACCAGTGTTGTTTTGAAATAAGGGGCAATCAGCTAGCTTTATTTTTGTTGCATAGACTCAATAATTGGCCATACATATGAGCTTCTGTGTCTTTCAAAGAAAAAACTGTACCAGTCACTAAGAAGAAACTAAGTATAGATATATGACAGAAATTCCTCCGAAAAAGAGCAGCATCACCACGTTATATAGTGAACCCTAATTATGTTGATTTGTAATTAATCAGGGGATCTATGTTATTGGTTACATATGCATCTGCCTGATTAAACTATTTGATACTACGACTATACAAACAACAAGCAACCTTGGGCACCTTTTGACAATTTGGTGCAAAGATATGCCGGGTCAAATTTTCTATAGATGTTTGTTAGGGTAAGTTGTATACCTGTATTTATAGGGGTGTATATCAGTGTTAATTTAATTTTGTGCTACAAAAGAAGTGGTGTTGTGCAGTATTATATACGATGCCACGAATTGAGAGAGAAGTCAAAGACCTCGATGATACGGGATATATTGCAGGAAAATGATCTATAGCCTTTTCAATCAAGTGCACATGGGGGAAACCAGGAATGACTCGTAAAATATTATCCAAGCCTATAGTTGGCCAAACGGGCCAGGCCCGCTGGGCCGGCACTAGCCCGGCCCTATTTAGCACGGCCCGAGCACGGCCTGACCCGACAGCCTTAGTGCCAGTGCCGTGTTAGTGTCTGGCCCAGTGTAGTGCCTGGGCCGCAATCTCAGCCCACGGCACTAGCACGGGCACGACACGGTTAAGGTCGACACGGCCTCGGCACTAAGGCGGCACGGAGGAGGCACGATGGATCCAATGTAAGCCCTCATTTCTTGCTTATTTTCATTCTTAAATCTTCCAATCTTACTTATTTTCTTGCTTATTATTATGTAATGGGATATGTAATATTTTGGAGTTGAGATTGTGTATGAATTATTGTTGATGAAATTATGTTAAGTGAGATGATGGCTGTGTTTGTTATCTTAGTGCCAGTGCCGACACGGGCACTATAGTGCCTTTTAGCACGACACGGCACTAGCCACTGGCTATAGTGCCGTGACTGGGCCTGAAGTTCGGCACGACGACACTAGGTGACATGACACGACTAATCATTAGTGCCACTTAGTGCCGTGCCAAATAGTGCCGTGCCAAATAGTGCTAGTGCCGTGCCGGTTTGGCCATCTATATCCAAGCCACGACAGGTGGTCAAGAGTAAAGCCTGGGCGGAACCCTAGCAGAAGACAAGACAGATGCAGTCACCGATAGTTTTCATCACACACCTAGTCGTCAAACGGGTCATGCAGGCACAAAAACATCCAAGCTGTCTGGGCATTCCTGAATGAAAAATCCTGAGCGCGTCTAGTTTATTGCTCTAGATAGGCAAATTCAAATTAGGCAACAAGCATGTCGCTCGGAGAATTTTCAGGCTGCCCTTTCTCAAGCTAGCTTTATGCATGCATGTAACTTTAAGTAATAGTACTCCCTCCGTTCCCAAATGTAGGTCGTTTGACTTTTATGACCCTAAGTTTGACCGCTTCATCTTATTCAAAAAATTTGTAAAAATATAGTTAAATTTAAGACATTTTTGTAGGTTATATATTAATAAAGCAAGTCACCATAAAAATATGATAATTTGCACAAAATTTTGAATAAGACGAAGCGGTCAAACTTGGGGTTAAAAAGTCAAACGACCTACATTTAGGAACGGAGGGGGAGTAGTCTTCAGTCCACATCACTTGAAAGTCGGAATTCAGAACTTGCTGATCTGTGAATGAACTTGCTCGATCAAGGGTGTACTCGAAGTCATGCATCGATTATCCAACGTCGATATAGTTGATGTCTGTTCCAAAGAAAATACTGTAAGCTCTTATAACCAGTCACAAAAAATATGCATCACCAACGTCGATATATAATAATTGTCAGTTAGGTGGGTGAATATAGTTGATGTCTGTTCCAAAAACATGTGGGCAGCAACAGTACAGGACTCAACGTTCAAAGCTATCCGGACGAATTTCCTTTGGGTGATGCATATTTGAATTGATCAAACGTTTCTGCACTTCAATTCTCTTCCTGTCATTCCAACCTTGATTGTATTGTCAATTCTGAACTCTCAGTATGAGTTGTTGTAATTCCACATATATCAGTCTCGTACAACTATACATGTATTGATGAGCATCTACATTTAAACTGGTCTTTGAAAAAACATAATCACATATATTAATAAATAAAGAAGGATACTTATATATATAATGATTTCATCAAAATTGTTAGTTTGGAAATTTTCCGAAAAAGCAAACTATTAATTGCGAGTTCAACTCTGATCTCCATGGGAGCAATATGTGCTCAATTGTATCTCTAGCTACTACTAGGGTCGCCATCATTAATCTCAAAAAAAAAACTAGGGTCGCCATCATGTAAGAACAGAGAAATATACATTGTGGTCATATAAAACTAGCAAGGTGGCTTGTTCAATTTGCGCGGACTAGATTTAATGTTTAATGTTTTTATATTATTTTTTATTGAAGAATTTTCAAATTTACAATCGTGCTATAAATTTGTGCGAGCTAGATTTAATTTTTTGTGTTTTTAAAATTCTTTATTGAAGACTTTCAAATTTAATACTGATGAATAATGTGGATTTTCTTCACAGATTTTTAGATATGTCCTTCTATAGAAATACTTTGTGCCCTTTCTACTGATAAATGGTCACTAGTGTCCCTCACTACTACACAAAATATTTTTTTGTTGGGGTGGACTGATTTCCATGTGCAGACCAAAAGCTCGTCGACTCCTATAAACGTCGATGATACTATAGCAATTCCTCTACACCTGAAAATCAATTTCCAAGGGTGCACGATGGGGTGACCCACACATGGAAATAGCGCTGATTTTTAGAGGCGGACTGAAACATTACCCACTTTGGAAGTCGTTTTCCAAGAGCGGGTCATCCCCTCGTTCGCACATATAAATCTTCGTAAATTTTTTACCGCGCAACCAATTCAAGTTAAGATGTTGAATCTTCCCATCCATTCACTTTCTCTATTTTTCTCTTATTCTCTTATCTCTCTTTTATTAGGTTTAGTCCCACATCGGAAATTGATGATGGGTGAGCACAACATATAAGGCGAGGGCAGTCCTCACCTATCAGGCTAGTCTTTTAGGTTGAGTTAGGCCTGAGCAGTGTTGGTTGTAGCTCTGTTGGACCTGGGCTTCATGTCGCGCTGGCCCGTAGGTACCCGGGCCTAGGCCGAATCCGGCTGCGTGTTTATAACAAGTGGTATCAGAGCCGAAGCAGCCCGTGAACGCCTCCAGGTGCTGCAACTGGAGGATTTAAATTCTGGACCTGTTGATAGCCTCTTCTAATGGAAGAGTTGGGTCCGAGGGCAGTCCTCACCTATCAGGCTAGTCTTTTAGGTTGAGTTAGGCCTGAGCAGTGTTGGTTGTAGCTCTGTTGGACCTGGGCTTCATGTCGCGCTGGCCCGTAGGTACCCGGGCCTAGGCCGAATCCGGCTACGCGTTTATAACATCTTTCTTATCCTTTTCTCTTCCTCACTAGTAGTGTAGATTTGTCGGCCGGCGTGGGGCAGCACGACCCCTCAGTCTGCGGCATGGCCGCCCCTTGGCCATGTAATTAACCTGAAAGAGACTATATTATATTTTACTTCATTTTGTACCCCCTTATTTTAATTCCAAATTTTACATATTATGGATTTATGTTTGGCATGTAATGTTTTGGTTAATTTAGACAGTTAAATCTTCATAAAATTCAATAGTCTATATATCTTTCTCCTTTTCTATTTATCCTGGTAATATAGATTTTTTTAGAATAATATAAACTGTGGGATCTTTATAAGATTGACTGCATATATTCTTCTCTTTTTTCTAGATTAACATAATAAATATGGATCTTTAGATATTTATAAAATCTGGCAGTATATATTATTCTCTTTTATCGATTAACAGAATAATATAGATCGTTAGATCTTCGTAAAATCTGATGGCATATATATTCTTCTTTCTTGAATTAACAAAATAATATGGATTATTAGATCTTCATAAAATCAACCATTTATTCTTCTCTTTTTGGATTAACGTGTGAATTTCTTGAACCTATCATATCTTTATAAAATCCAACAGCATATATTTTTCATTTTTTGGAATAATGTGAAAATATTTTGAACGATGAACATGATAGCTTTTTTAACACTATTATTTAATATAATAGATGTAAAGTCTGCGGACCAGTTGACTTACCCCTAACTGATGGAATGTGTACAGACCGGGTAATAACACAAGTAAAAGAAAAACAAGCTCAAAGTCAATTCACGGGTTTCTTTTGGTCTGGAATGTCATAGCCGCGCAGCTTCATTGGTTGCAGTTGCAGGGACCACTTCCGTATAACAAACTCAACTACGGAGTATAAAGAGTAAATGAGTGCATCTGCAAGCAAATTTATCAAACCAGACCGCTAGCTTGAGCCTGAAAGGTCTGCAGTTCTAATCCATATATCAAGTCGATCCATGACTCGTGATCCATGACTATGGCTTGGCCGGGTAGAATTGATCGTTGCCGTAGCAGCGCGTTCTGAGTTCCAATGAATTGGCCAGTATGTACATGCGTAACCCATAGCCATATTCAGCTTCGTGCTCGAACTGAAACGAAACGAAAATAAGGCCTTGTTCAGATGCAAAAAGTTCCTCCCAAATTTACTATGTAAAAAGAAGATTCCCTATCACATCAAAATATCATAACATGGAGTACTAAATGTATGAAATCAAAAACTAATTACACAGTTTTGTTGTACTCCGCAAAACGAACATTTTGAGCCTAATTAATTAATTTTTGGACAATTTTTCGCACATACAAACGAAATGCTACAGTAGCGCAATGATTACGAAGTGACATCTTACTCCCAAATCTGTTACAGTACGTGTTACTGCGTTTATTGTTTGGCACCATTTTCTCCTGTCCTGAAATGTTGGGATTTGATTTACCGTGGCCGGCATTTTGCAAGGAGCAACGCGTGTCTGACATGCAGACAGGGCCTAGAACTTCTGTTAGGATCAGTCGATCAGCAGCATTTCTCAGTACGGGTGGTAAAATCAGTTGGAATCTCCCTGGTCCAAACGTCCGGGCTCTGCGTGCTTTTATCAAAACGCATGTTCGGGGGCCGGGCGTGGATCTACCCGTCAGACAAGCGACAGATGCAGCGATCTCAACGACCCGGGCCATATGCAGCGGCACGTACAACCCAGCATAAAGCGACATCAACTGGTTTGGTTCCAACGTTAAGCAAGGTGGTGGCCCTGGCCGTGGCCGGTGGCCGGGGCTCTCTCGTGTCCGGCCGCGGCGCGCCCACGAACGCCATGAGCCACGTCCGCCGCCGCCCGCGCACCCTGTCCTGCCACCGGAGCACGTCGGCGTCGGACCTCGGGTGGAAGTAGGTCGGGTACGGCACCGGGTAGTCGCTGCCGTGCAGCATGGCGGACTCGAGCACGAGCACCGACATGTTCCGGCCGGCGGGCATGACGAGGAGGTCGTTGCCCCAGTCCGGGTCGGCGTTGTTGCTGCGGCGGAAGTCCCACCCCGTCCGGCCGGCGACGAGGAAGTGGTCGCGCCCGCCCATGCGCCGCCACTGGGGCCGCGCCATGAGCCACTCCGCGAGGTCCGCGGACGCGGCGTCCCTGGTGGCGTTGTTGTAGCCCCAGTGGTAGCGGGCGAAGTCGAAGCCGGCGTAGAACGGGACGAACACGGCGTTCGCCACGGCGGAGTGGTTGGTCAGGCACTCGTACTGCCGCATCCGGCTGTGGAAGATGGCGTCGAGGCCGAACTGGTGCGTGCCGTACCACCCGGCCTCGCCGGTGATGGCGCCGTCGCCGCCGGCTCGGTCGGCGAGCGGCCGGCCGAGGCCGGCGTTGCTCACGAAGCCGCACATGTCGCCCCAGTGGTCCTCGGTCTTGCGGCAGTCGCGGATGATGTCGGCGTTGAAGCGCGGCGGCAGGTCGTGCATGTAGATGTACCGCCCCCGGCACGGGTCGGCGCTGATGTCAGCCTCACCATGGCTGACCTCCACATCCACCGCGGCGCTGAGCACGGAGAATTGCACGTAGACGAACAAGGTCCACGCGATCACGGCGAGGATGGCGACGAACCTCAGCGGCGGCAGCGCGTTCGCCGCGGCCTTCTCCACTCCCTTCGCTCCGACGGCCCGGCGCGGCCGGGCAGCGCCGCCACCTTTGGCTGCAGATTTGAACAACTGATGAATCAAGAAGCACGATCAGCATCAGAAAAAGGCTACGCATCAATGCGTGAGTACAATCCGTCGAAAAAGGCTAAGAGAAACCACCGCACTCGTGCTGATGAAGTGCATTGCACGATGGTGTCATCAATTCCGAAACGGGCAAGATGGGAGGATGGAATTGGAGATGTTCCTCACCAGTTGCATGATGGAGTTTGCCACGCTTAGCTGCATGTTGGAATCATGCACGGTATACAATAGCAACGGAACGGACTGACGAAGGCTACAGTCTGCACGTATGCAGACGAGGGATGAACTACACTGCATGCCCTATGAAGCCTGACACCCGCGCTCTGAAGTCTGAAGCTTCTGGAGTTCAACGGGAAAGCCGATGCAGATCAGGCCGACTTCAGCTGCAGAGGCCCGCGCTTCAGAGCAGCGTTGACAGTGGAGTGGCATTAACTGCATGATTGTTTAAGGATTAATCGTCGAGTTGTCTGGTTAATTATTTTGATAATTGATTGATCAATGGTGGCTTGTACGCCCTCGTGGTCGTGGATTGCTGCAGCATGCGTATGTACATCAGGATCAGGTACAGATGAACGATGTCAGTTTATGCACATGTATGCAAGTGTTACCCTTTTGCATCGTTACGATTCTACGTTTCTACTACCGTAGATCTTTAGGTCCACCGGTTGCTAAATTTGCATTAGGGAATCGTTGACCGACTTTATTCTTTTTATTTTTATTTATTATACGAGCTGAACTTATATATGTGCTTCAGTACACATGTCAATCTGACATTAGTCTGTCTTCAGAGACTTGCGTGGCGTCGACCATTCTCTGAACGGGTACAGATCTAATTGGAGGCTCTTAAAGTTTACCATACTTGCCAGCACTTGCCACTTACTGTACAGTTTGGCGTAAAATACTGTATAAAGCACGACAGTTGAATATGCAAGCATGTTTTTTTTCGCAAAAAAGAGAACGTGCTTAGCAAATAAGTTCTACGCCCTACACACGTTCATCCGATCCTGTCCGCAAACTTCGCATAGTTGTCTGACTCTGACAATGGCTTTTCTAAACAAAGAGGGTGTTTGGATTCATGGGTGACTAGATACTAATTTTAATCATAAGAGGGACTAAACTTCCAAACGCCTTTAACTAAAGGGTGACTAAAAAGTTTAGTCCATAGTCAACCATGACCCAACTTTTACTGACTAAAATCCCCCTCTTCTCTAATTAATTGTATGGGCCTGCATCCCCTAGATATTGCTGCCGCAGGAGAGCTAGAAGCGTGCGGAAGGGCCTAGCATGTGCAGTACGTGACGCGTGGGGGAGAGAAGGGGAGGGGAAGAGAGAGAAGGAGAGGTAGATCTGATTTAAATGCTATTTAGTTCACCTTCTAAACAGGGGGTAACTACTAAATGTCATAACATGCATGGAGTACTAAATGTAGATGAAATCAAAAACTAATTACACAGTTTTGTTGTACTCCGCAAAACGAACATTTTGAGCCTAATTAATTAATTTTTGGACAATTTTTCGCACATACAAACGAAATTTTTGGTCTCGATTTGAAGTTTTGTGGATGAACTCGTGGTGAAGGTGTTGTCCCGGTAGATCCGCGATTGCTCGAGTTGTAGGGAGTTAGAGGCTGAGATTTTTGGGGCATAGCATCTCCTTGGAGTGCTAATCATCTCCTCAAAGTTTCATCTCAAGAGCTCTATCCGTTTGGGAGATCCAGTGATGGATTTGGGAGAGTCTCCTCGCGAGCTTTGTTGCTGTTCGTTCTGTTTCTGAGTTGGTTTTGCCGGAGAGTCCGCCAGGACCCCGGACAGTCCGGACCCTTCGGACAGTCCGCCACCGATTGCCGGACAGTCCGTCCCCTGGACAGTCCTCCAGGTCGCCGGATAGTCCGGGACCCCCGGACAGTCCGCCCAGATTGCCGGACAGTCCGCCAAGGCTCTTGCAGACAGCAGTTGGTTTGTTTCGCTTCCGCTTTGTTGTGTTGTTCTATCTTGTTTCTAGGGTTGGCAGGTTCGTTGTGACTACGCTACCTTGGCAAGCTCATGAGAGATCCTTGGAAGTGATTTTTGGGACATAGGCCGAATTTCGAGAGAAAATTTTTATCGGCTCCCATTCACTCCCCCCTCTCTAGTCGCCGTATCGATCCTTCAGAAGTACAAGCAGCAAACCGACAACCGTTGGCGCTTTGCGGCAACCGGGAAGACAACGAAGCAGCGGCTGCAGAAGCTGATGAAGGGAGCAGAAGCTGCGGCGGCTGCAATGGCGGTGGCGCTGCTGCTCGTATCGGCATCCGTGCATGCCGACGACGCGGCGGTGCGCGGTCTGCTAAGAGCTGACAATGGCGGCGCCGCCAGCAGCGAGAGGCATCAGTCGCAGGTGCCGCCGCCTGTGGTGTCCGTCAGCGAGGCATCTGCAACGGCTTCTGCCTGCACGAACAACCCAAACAAATCCTCCTGGGGTTTGTCCTCCTCACCTCACGCGCCATAGCTAGCTCTATATATATGCATAATAAGCTTAGCTAACATATTATCTGTGCCAGCTCGTCGTCATCGAAAAAGAAAATTTTGTACTAGCTTGGCTCCAGTACCCTGCATGCTGTTAGTTACCACTAAGCATTGGAGTATATATAACTGTAATATGTTGGTTTCCCCCTGCGTTCGTTTGGGACTTTCAAAGAGCAGCTGCAGGTATTATTTTGGTTCGATCAAAAAAAAAAAAAACGGCCGCCGCCGGTGCGGCACGGGGTGGGCAGTGTATTAGTGCGTTGTGCGATGTCTATGTGTACGTTTTGTAAGGTTCTTTCACATGCCATGCGTATGATCTTCAGCTTTTGAATCTATATATGGTGATGGTACGGTGTTCTCCGCACTGCTTACGAGTTAGTACGTGTTTGCAGCTTGCAACTTCACCTGACGTTTTATTGCAGGGGGGCAGTGACGAGGCTCGAGATTAAAACTTACTCCCCCGTCCCGTAATAACAGTCTGGTTAGGAAAATATAAGACAGAATAACAAGAACGCAAAAATGTCCTATATACCTCTAATAACTCTATTTAGATCGTTTTGATACTTGAGCTATCAGTTGGATCACCAAGTCTATTTAATTAGAGACACATCATTAATTGAGCACGGCCTAATGGACTTCCATCGGTTTTGTTTGGTGCCAACTACACTGGTGGCTCAGGCTCAGACTACGAGGAAGCTGTAAATGAACGTGTGGAATATGGACTGGTGTTGGCCTCTTTACTATGGTCTGGAAGCTAAACGGAACATTTTGAAGGACAAATTTCAGAGTCTAAACATACTGTTATTGCAGGACGGAGGGAGTAGCTGGGTGGTACTATATATCGAAAGCAAGGTAGTTTAGCTCTACATGAGGATCTCGTGATTTGGTCAAGGCAGGAAAGATGTTATCCATGGTGAAAATTGAAATCTACTATGGCGGACAAAAATCTTAGTTGACGACTGTGGGACCAGGATCCCTAGGACCACTCATCCAAGGATTAAACTACTCAATAAGGAATGTTTGATCCGACTACTTCAAACTAGTCGGCTATGGTACAAGACGGCGTAGCTGATTAGGAAGATTAAATAAACTAGTCGTATACTAGTAGGAGACTCTCCAAAGTACTCTGTTGTAGCTATCCATGTTGTATACGACTAAGACTATACAAACCGACTTGTAACCCTGCCTCCCGGACTATATAAGGCGGGGCAGGGACCCCTCCAAAAGGATATACGCAATACAATCAACCATACAGGACGTAGGGTATTACGCTACTCGCGGCCCGAACCTGGCTAAATTGTGTTGTTCGTGCACCATCGTTCCTAGAACTCGGCGAGACCCTCGCAAATCTACTCCTCGGGGTATCCCCGGTTAGACGTGCTCGACATAATTCGTCGACACTTGGTGTCCACCGTGGGGCTCTCTCGCCGAAGCTCGACGTTAGGCGCGATGGGATCAACTTTCAGAGCAGCCGGCATCGAGGAGGGTGCAACGTTCGTCATCGGCTCATGGACTTTCGTCTCCGATGGCAAGCTCGATTTCGAGTCGTTCCAACCAGATCGACCGAGGCCCTACTCGAAGCCGACGGTTCCATCAGAACCGTTCCAAGATCTCGTCGAGGAACATATCTCGACGGGTTCGTCAAGTTCAACCTCAACGACAAGTTCGACTTCGACAAGGACTCAAACTCCAACCGGGATTCTCCAAGTCGAGTCTGGATACAACTCTTTTCTAAACATGGAAGGAGGTCGGGGCTCCGAGCTGGCTACGCCATCGGACAACCACCCAGATCGACTCCCGTTCGGTCTACCTAATTCCGCGGCTACATATCAACAGATATACGCCGCGAAGCAAGGGAACAAGACAAGCTCATTGATCAACCAGATCGTGGATTGCAACTTGGACTCTGAGCGGGTCTCTGGACCATTAGAGGACGAGAGCGAAGACGATTTCACGGTCTTGTTGAGTGACGCACCAGATAACGTCGCGCGGTTTAGCTGCAGCACTTACTATAAGTGTGACGTCACCCTTGAGCAACCCCTGGTTCGGCTGCCTTCAGGGCTCGTCGTAACCAACTCACCGGGGGGCCTCCTCGTTCACTGGCCTGGTGCGGTTCCTACTGATACAGTAGAGAACAACGAGTCGAGGATCAGCGCTGCTATACTGGAAGAGCTACCTTACCAAGACGGCAAAACCGCTTCAATTACTTCTTCTTCCGATTCGACGGGAGATAACTTCACTGGCGCCCTCAGCCTTCATCTCTCAGACCCGAGCAGACAAGTTTACATGGCAGGCGCATCAGGGCAAGGCGGCCAGTATGACACGGAGCTCATGGCTGACATCTCCGACGAAGAACTGACCGTCGCCAACGAGACCGATCAGCAAAGGACAGCAAGACAAACAAGGAACATCAAGCGTAGACAGAGAAAGGCGCATCAATGCAGCTAGGTGCACTGCCGCCACAAGAAACCTTGAGCAAGAGTTCCAGATGGTCGGGGATCAACCTGTCTTACATGACGCCCCAACAAATTTGACAGTCGCTGCTGAGATAATCTAAGCTCTCCCTGCTTCGCCTCAAGTACAACAAGTACTCGGGTTGCTAGCGGCAGTCCAACCTCACCTTGAGGCTGGACCGGGGATGAACCAACGATAGAGGACTCATGGTAGTCATTCCGTATCGTCTCCTCAGCCAAGTTGATTTCAACAAGGGAATGCAGCAGCAGCACCGCAAGTGGGAAATAGAGCCAATCCCCCGGCTGGTGATCTTCATAATACAATCATCGCCAACCGTGATGCTCGTTCTCAAATTGATGCCAGCAGAGCCAATCGCATTGCATCTGAGATCCGGCACCGAGCTGATTTCGAACAACTCTATGGACCGATCCCAGCTGATCAAGAACAGCCTTCACAGGGACGGGAACAAGATCCGCCACGAGGGCATGATCGTCGATCACAAGGCCGTAGCAGAAATGATCAGCCCGATAATGACCCTTCAGGTGACGAGGGCAATGTCGATCGCCCCCCGCGTGGTCGTGATCGTAACCACCGCACTGGTCGTGGTCACCAAGACCCTGAACCGAGTGGTTCTCCAAGTCACCACTCAAAGCGGCGCTCTGATAACAATGATGACGACCGTCGCAGAAGAAGGCAGCAATCTCCGTCAGACAAGTATGATGGGTTTCCAGCCTTTTCCAGCCGCATCAAGAAGGTCGTGCTACCTCAGAAGTTCAAGACGACAGGGATTGAGAAATTCACGGGCAAGCAAGACCCCGAGCAGTGGTTGCGCGTCTACTCGACTGCAATCACCATGGCCGGCGGCAGCAACGACGTCAAAGTCCGGTACTTTTCCAATCATGATGGATACAGCACCGCTTACATGGCTCGAAGGTCTCCGTCCAGGATCTATCGACACCTGGGAACAACTCACGCGCAAATTCACAGCTAATTTTCAAGGGACTTGGCGCGCGGCCTGGAACCCGATTTGAGTTAGCAGCTTGCAAACAAGAGAAAGGTGAAACCCTGCGCAAGTACATCAAGAGGTTCTTCGAGAAAAGGGCCACCATCGTGGACGTATTAGATAGAGAAGTCATCGACTGCTTTCATGACGGCTTGTGGGCTCGCGAGTTGCATCGCGAGTTCGGAAGGCGACGCCCAGAGACCATCTCAGAACTCAGGACCATGGTCGCAGATTGGGCAGATCAAGACGATCGTGAACGTGAACGGTTCGACAAACGCAAGGACAACAACTCCAATTACAATGGTGGCAATAACCAAAACAAAGGCAGTCCTGATCGCCGCAACAACAACAACAGACGCGATTTCAACCGCAACAAGCGCAAGCCAGACAACACAGTCGCGGCAGTTGAGCATTCTACGTGGAAGAAATCTTCCCCTGACCTGGACAAAATCCTGAATGTTCCATGTCCTTATCACCCTCATGGCAAGCACACGATGGCTCAATGCATTCATATCAAGAAGGAGTTTGACAAATGGGAGCTGCCTGAGAAGAAGAGCCCAGGGAAAAAGAAGAAGGATGATGACAACGATGATCAAAACAGTGGTTTTCCGCAGGTTGACAACGTCGTTGCAGTTCTATTCAGCGGAGAAAGCCTTACCCAGTCAAGACGGGCCAAGAAGTTATCCCTCCGCGAGATCATGGCAATAGAACCAACTACTCCTACATTCCTCAAATGGTCTGAAGTCCCAATTACATTTTCTAGGGCTGATCAGTGGACCAACTTTGCCAATCCAGGCAAGTATCCCCTAGTACTGAATCCAGTCATGGCACAAGCCAGACTGACTAAAGTACTCATTGATGGAGGCAGCGGGCTCAATATCATCTTTGCTAAGACATTCACGAAGATGGGACTTGACATCACCAAGTACCTCAAGCCCATGGAATCCCCATTCTATGGCATTGTCCCAGGCAAAGCTGCAATTCCCCTAGGACAAGTCACATTGCCAGTCACCTTTGGCACAGCAGCTAATTTCAGAACCGAGTACATCAAGTTTGAGGTAGCATACTTATCACGCGATCCTCGGGCGACCAGCCCTCGTGAAGTTTATGGCTATCCCGCATTATGTCTACCTTGTCCTGAAGATGCCAGCTCCCAATGGAGTACTTTCCCTCAAAGGGGACCTCAAGATCTCCCATGACTGTGATGTTGAAGCTGTAGAGTTCGCCGCTGCTGCTCAAGTCCCTACTCAGATGATGGAAGTACTCGCCCTGTCCAAGACATTTGCAGAGCAAGAACCAGATCTTCCAACCAAAAAGCCGGCGCATTTGAGTTTCAAGCCCTCTGAAGAAGTACAGCTCAAGACTGTAGATCTTGAGATGGGCGACTCGTCCAAAACTGCCCTCATAGGGGCAAGCTGAGATAGCTAAACTACTCGCGGCTGGCTTCATCAAAGAAGTCTTTCATCCAGAGTGGTTGGCTAATCCAGTCTTGGTTAGGAAAAAGAATAACAACGAGTGGCGTATGTGTGTTGATTATACAGATCTCAACAAGCACTGCCCTCAAGATCCCATGGGGTTACCGCGCATTGATCAAGTTGTATATTCTACAGCAGAATGCGCATTACTTTGTTTTCTTGATTGTTACTCAGGTTATCATCAGATAGCGCTGAACAAGGACGATCAGATCAAGACTTCTTTCATAACCCCCTTTGGCGCTTTTTGCTACACCACAATGTCCTTTGGTTTAAAAAATGCTGGAGCTACATATCAACGAGCCATACAGAATTGCCTTTCTTCACAGATTGGCAGGAATGTAGAGGCATATGTTGATGATGTAGTAATCAAGACAAGAGAACCTGACAAATTCATCGATGATCTTCAAGAGACGTTTGACAATCTCAGGACATATCGATGGAAGCTTAATCCAACTAAATGTGTTTTTGGTGTCTCAGCTGGCAAACTACTCGGTTTCATCGTAAGTCATAGAGGCATTGAAGCTAATCCCTCTAAGATCACGGCTATCCTCCAAATGGAAGCTCCGAAGAATATCAAAGAGGTTCAGAGGCTCACAGGATGCCTTGCAGCACTTAACAGATTCATCTCAAGACTCGGTGAAAAAGGTCTCCCTTTTTTCAAACTACTCAAGCAGCAAGATAAGTTCACTTGGACAGCAGAGGCCAATGAAGCTTTTGAATAAGTTAAAGCTTACTTAACCACTCCACCAATCCTCGTCACTCCAGTAAAAGGTGATCATCTATTTTTATATATTGCTGCTACTACACATGTGGTTAGTATGGTCATCGTGGTCGAGTGCAAGGAAGAAGGCCATGTTTTTCCAGTTCAGCGGCCAGTCTATTACATCAGCGAAGTCCTCTCTGCATCCAAGATTCGCTACCCTCAAGTCCAGAAGCTCCTCTATGCGGTATTCATAACTTCCAGGAAGTTGCGACATTATTTCCAGTCTTTTCCAATTACTGTCGTGACTAAATTCCCTCTTGGAGAAATTTTCAATAACCCTGATGCGACTGGACGTATAAATTTGCATCATTACATTGCACATTTTTAGTAGCAATACATTGTTCATTACATTGTTTTCTCTAACATTGTTGCAGCGAATTTACAAACTCTTCCGTACATGGCCTTCGCATTGCAGTATCGTTAGGCATCAAGCGCCTATGTGTTTATGGTGATTCTGCAGTAGCCATTAATCAAGTCAATAAAGATTGGGATGCAACCAAGGAGACAATGGATGCCTATGTTAAGGAAGTACGCAAGCTTGAACGTCATTTTCTTGGACTGGAATTTCATCATGTCGTTCGTGATTACAATGTTGCTGCTGATGCCCTCTCCAAACTAGGATCACAGCGCGCCATTGTCCCAGCAGAAATTTTTGTTCATGAGCTACATCATCCATCTATTCAAGAAACAACTCCTGAGCATATCACGAGTGTTCCTCCACGTCCTGATCTGCAGGTTATGGTCATCGATACTGACTGGATGCAGCCTTTCATCTTGTACTTACGAGATCACAAGGTCCCAGATAGTAAACAAGAACAAGCTCGACTACGGCGCAGAGCTGCTAATTATGTAGTGGTCAATAATACACTTTATCGACGTGGGGCCTCTGTCAACGTTCTGATGAAGTGCATCCCATCGGATCAAGGCAAGGCTTTACTTGAAGAAATTCATAGTGGTTTGTGTGGTAATCATGCAGCTTCTCGCACATTAGTGGGGAAAGCTTATCGATCGGGATTTTTCTGGCCAACAACAACAAAAGATGCAGAAGAGATTGTCAAGAAATGTCAGGGTTGCCAGTTTTTTGCCCGTCAAGCACACGTACCAGCCCATGAGCTCCGCATGATTCCACTTTCTTGGTCATTCACATGTTGGGGTCTGGATTTAGTCGGTCCTCTGAAAAAGGCCCCTGGTGGTTTCGAGTGGCTCATTGTAGCCATCGACAAGTTCACCAAATGGATTGAAGCACAGCCGTTGGTCAATGCACGAGCTGAAAATTTGATCAAGTTTTTTGACGGCATCATTCATCGATTTGGTGTGCCTCATGAGATAATCACGGACTTAGGATCAGTATTCACGAGTGATGCATTTCAAGATTATTGTTCACGGTACTCAATTGAAACTCATTATGCTTCAGTTGCTCATCCCAAGGCAAATGGACAAGTCGAGAAGGCCAATGGATTGCTATTACAAGGTTTGAAACCTAGACTTTATGAACCACTCAAGCAGTATGGCGGCAAGTGGGCTCAAGAACTACCAGCTGTACTCTGGGGCTTACGCACGCAACCAAGTCGTGCAACCGGGCAAACACCTTATTTCCTAGTCTACGGGTCTGAAGCAGTCTTGCCTGCTGATCTACTCTGGAAAGCTCCACGACTAGAAAATTATGATGAACAAGTCGCTCAACAGGAGAGATTCCAGGACATTGATGGTGTTGAAGAAGCCCGGGTGGCAGCTCTCATTCAGAACACACGTTATCTCGAAGGATTACGGCGTTATCATCAACGCTCTGTTCAAACTCGTTCATTCATCATAGGAGATTTGGTGCTACGGCGCATTCAGAAGACAGACGGCCTGCATAAGCTCATGTCACGATGGGAAGGCCCATTTATTGTCAAGCAAGTCATTGGGGTTGGAACCTATCGCCTCCAAACCCCAGAAGGCGAAGACCTACCTAATGTGTGGAACATTGAGCACTTGAAGAAATTCTACCCATAATTGGGTTTCAGGCGACAGCCATGTACTTTTTTGATTATCATAAGATCAATAAAGTTATTTGTCAATTGCTCCAAACACTGTACTATTTTAACATTCTAGGATGACTGTTATTTTAGATCGACCAGCTATTAATTTGGTCAACCATGACTTCAACCACGTCACTCTTGACTTAGAGTTGACCATTGTTGACGTAAAATCCGCACCTCACGCCAAACACACAGCAAGCCGAATTAGCTAGCTTCAACACGTGGCCCGCGCGTACGAATCCAAAAGCGTGCCAGTCAGTTTGCCTGAAAACTAACAAAGGGATAAAACGTTTAGATAAAACCTGGAACGTGCTGGGTGAGACCAAGCAGTTCCATATTTTCGGCAGTGAAGCCAATCTCGAGAGACATGCATGCCTCTTTCTTGGTTGATCATTAAAACGCCGATCATCACTAGGATGCA
>OAMR01000113.1:572249-599746 GCA_900205405.1 Echinochloa crus-galli
TATTTCACACACATGAATTTGCATTTCCAGCTCACAAATCAAAGGCATTCCCAGTCATACATCAGAGGCATTTCTAGTTTATCAAACATTAATCCCTAATTAAATAGAGCAGTTCTTCAGCATTTAGATACACAATTCAGCCTCCAGACGAGGAACGCGGAGTCATTGTTTTATTATAAACTCATTGCTCACCTCGTCGCCGGAGTCATGGTCGGAGGAAGAAACTAGGTCGATTTCCACCCCGGAGGGGGAGCCGGAGCGGAGCCGGCGGAACGACCGACGAAGAAGGACCATCACCCTCTCCCAAAGGGACGATTCCTCTCCCCAGCCTCCAGACGCGCCCCGCTCTCGCGCGGGGAGGAATCCTCCTCGCCGAGCCGGAGCCGAGCCGGAGCCCCTCTCTTCGCCGCTCGCGGCCGCCGCGGCTTCCCTTGCAGCAGCGGTGGCGGCCTTCGGAGGGCGAGGGTGCTCCCACCCCTGGCGCGAATGAAGCGGCGGCAGCGGCCCTCCTCGCCGCTCTCGTGAGCCCCAGCGGCGGCCTTCGCAGCAGCGGCGCGCGTGTAGGGACGATGCCGGCCCACCGCGGCGGCGGAGGTCTTCGTCGTGCAAGAAACCCTCTCCTTGTGAGGGGAGGGCTTCTCGGCGCTTCCGCTTGCCCGCATCCACCGGCCAGTGCGGGGATCCCGTAGCTGGGCGGGATTGAAGTCAGACATCTCCACCGCTCGCCGCTTACGCTTCTTGGATGGAGGGAGAGAGAGAGAGAGAGAGTGAGAGCGAGTGAGCGGGAGAGAGACCGCTTGCGCTTGCGCTTCCCGCTGCTCTTGCGCTTCTTATCCTATTCCCAGCGAAGGAAAAAAACTGTAAAAACTTATCAGTAACGGGCTTGACCCCAGTGCCCATTACGAAAAAGTGGATACCGCCTTCAACTTCCTTCAACTTCCCAGTCGCTTCATTTAGAGGGTTTTCCAACTAAATTAAATCGAATCTTCAACAAGACTTTGCAAAGATCGAACGATCCAACCAAGATCCTCCTCCTCGGCAATCAACCAGTCAAATTTATTCAAGCAGTCAATCCAATCACAGGCATTCAAGCAGTTAATTAGACCACGTACTATGAACAAAAAACACACATAATGCAGTTATAATATTCAGAACGAAGAAGAAGATGCAAAATGCACACATAACATTAATTAAAATAGTTCAGGCGAAACCACGTACACCACAAATAATATTTACAAACAGTGCAAAATAATAAAATACTATCATCTATTCCTCCGCCTCGTCGTCGTCGTCGTCCTCCTCCGCCGCCGCCGCTGGGGGATACGCCGCCGCGATCGCCGGATGATTAATCCTCATCACCTCGGCGACCTGCCACAGACCATAGACGTAGTGCCGGACGGTATGCTCCACCGGCTCGTTCACACTCGGCAGACCAAGAAGAGGCAGATATGCGTTCATCCTGGTCCAGGTGTCACAAAGGACCTTGAGCGTCCACTGGGGGTCGATGCCTGGGAGCACCGCCGTCGACAAGGAAGAACTATTTGGTGAAACACTCGCTAGAGTTGTGAAGGTGCTAAGAGTTGCAGGCGCGCGGATACCGAATGATATTCCTCTGGGGTACAAGGGTAGTATCTGCGACAATGAAGCGCTTGTCAATGAGGATGACAACAGGCAAACACCTATCAATGCGGATTACAGACTGTGTCCATCACCTAAACCAGACACAATAGATCTGCTGACAGTGCCAACCAAGTGTAGTCTTGTGATGGATGTCACCGATATGCTCATGGAGCTTGCATTGGCAACTGTCGATCCAAATCAAGAGGTTTGCCATACAGTACCGGTAGAGTCTGGGTATGCTGTGGTGAAAATTACTTATGTGTGGCCCAATGCGAAGCACATTTGTCTACCTATTCCAGTAGAGGATGAGTACACAACCCTAGGTGGTGCTCAATTTCAATGGGTACAGTGGCCAAGAAACCGGATCCGTATACCACCCTTGTCGGAACCTCCCGCCTCTGTAGCCACATCTCAGGGGATAGTCAGCCAGACAGACAACAGGCAGCTGCCGAGACCTCCGCCTCAGGATCAGCCACACCAGCAGCAGAACAGCAAAACACCTCCGTTTTAGGAGCAGCAGAACAGCAAAACACCTCCACTTCAGGAGCAGCAGAACAGCCAAACAGCTCCACTTCAGGAGCAGCAGAACAGCCAAACACCTCCGCTTCAGGAGCAGCAGAACAGCCAAACAGCTCCGCTTCAGGAGCAGCAGAACAGCCAAACACCTCCGCTTCAGGAGCAGCAACAGCAGCAGCAGAACACACAACAGACAGATCAGCACGAACTGAAGAACGAGCCGCTCCCCAAAGCACAAGTCCTTGCTGCTGTTTCTCAATTTTGGACCAAGGCTGATCCAAAATACAAGCCTGGTGTCCCTATCTTGTCAGAACAAGCTTTAAACGCTGCTGGACCAAGCTGTAAAGCCTTGCATGATCACTTCATTACACACAGTGTCAAAGGTGTTACTGGCATTCCGGCAAAGTTAGCTGCATCCTACTTCCATGGTGAAGGTGATACAGAAATCACAGTTCAATTCACTGACTTGTATGACCTTTTCAACTTCGGAAGTCTGGACATGAGTTTGTTGAGGTGCTGGATGTTGTAAGTCGATCCCTTCACAGTTCGATTCAACGACCTGTAGTATGACCTTACCATAAATTTCATGCTAACAAATGTAGGCTTATGAGGAAACGAGTACAGGAGATGGGATTGAGTGTTGGGTTTGTGGACCCACAGGGATTCTGTGTCGCAATGGTTGGTTCCCAACCCGCAACGATAATAAAAACACTAAAAAATGTTATGCATCACGACTTTGTGGTGGCTCCCTTCAACACCGGTGGCCATTGGGTACTGGTGATCATTTCTATGAAGTGGGGTTGGGTTTGGATTTTAGATTCTGCGAAAATTTTTCCAAAGCGGACATTCAGCGATGTCCTAGCTCTTGTCAACTAGTAAGTATATATATTGTAGGTTTTGTTCAGAAAAATTCAATCTCATAATGTTTCTAATCTGATCATGCAGGGCTTATGCAGACCACATGACTCAGAAACAGAAATAGAGAAAAAATTCAAAAGCCAAACCACCTACACTCACGCAAAAGGCAGATTTTCAGGTAAGATGGAATATCAAGTTTGTTTTTTCTTGTTCACTTCATACATATTTGGTACCGGTCATAACTTGTATCATTTTGGTACATTTATTCAGTGCCCTCAACAGCCATCAGGGTCCCTTCTCTGTGGATTCTATGTTGCGGTGTATATTTTGGATGTAATCACTAAAATGACCCCATTGAAAAGGGCTTCTATAAGTATACTGCTCAGCCTTCTCCATTTGTTTTTAGAAACTGATCGATTTTTACCCTGTATTCTCCTAAAAATTGTATTATGCAGGATTTCAAGCTTACCAAAGCACCCATTAATTTAAAAAGACTAAGGGTGGTCCATGAGATGATTTGCGATTTCATTCTTAACGAGATCATCGACCCAGAGGGCGAATTCCATAAAGATAATCCACAAACAGTAGGTGATCAAGGTCCAGAAGGTGATCAAGTTCCAGCAAGTGGTACTACTTGAAACTTGTAGACCTGAATGAAACTTGATGATGTTTATGGTCTTTCCTCTCACAAACTTGTAGTTTTCATGATCAGTCTGCCTATCCCAGTAGGGGATAAGATTCATCCAACTTGAAACTTGTTGCATGTGTATGATAAGATACAAACTTGATGTGTACTTATGTACAAACTTGTTGCATGTATATATGTGATGTGTATCTCAATCTGTATGTGATGTGAATAACCTGGGGGCTGCCAAATCCTGGCGCCAACCAAGTGTATGTGAATAACCTGGGGGCTGCCAAATCCTGGCTGGTTCCAGGATGCAGGCAGAACCAGGCCAGATTCTGTGGTGGTGGAACAACAAAAGGTAACGGGGACATTTATGCAACGTTACAATTGAACACAAAGGTAACGGGCATCGACTAAGAACCGTTACCTACACAAAGTATCAGTAACGGTTGTTACGTAATGCCCGTTACAGGGTCTGACTGGTGGGTCCAGAGAGGAGACTGGTCAATGCACCGCCGTAACGGTTGTTATGGAATGCCCGTTACAAGCACTGACCCGTGGGTCCAGAAATAAGACCGGTCAATGCGAGACCGTAACGGTTCTTAAGTAAAGCCCGTTACAAGTACTGACCGGTGGGACCGGAGAGAAGACTGGTCAATGCGCCGTCGTAACGGTCCTTAAGTCAAGCCCGTTACAAGGTTTGTGTTTTAGTAACGGTTGTTACTTAAAGACCCTTACATGTGTTGTGGTTTCGTTACGGTTCTTAAGTAAAGCCCGTTACAAATGTATTGTTTTGGTAACGGTCGTTTGTCTGTGCGCGTTACGAAATTGATCTGTGGGCCCACAAAAATCGCAAGTTTGGGTTACTGGTTGCTTATATTGGTAACGGTCGTTGTGAAGTGCGGGTTACAGGTTCTGGTCGTTCGTAAAGGGCAAATTGCCCGTTACCTTTGACCGACTATTAGTAACGGAGTAAGGGTAACGACCGCGTTGCCCGTTACCTATGGCCATCTACGCCCGTTACAAATCTCGGTTTTTCACACAGTGGGACTTCTTTTCTCAAGTCCTAAATAAGTTATATTTCCCCGAGAACACAATGGTTTATTCCAAAAAGAAACAGTACTGTTGTTGTCGTGTCATTGAACAAAGATCAGGTGAGCGCTATCCAGTCAGACATGACTATTGGCAAATGGCAAATTGGCTGCATGGTACCGGCGGAATTGATGAAAAAAATGAGCACGTGTCTTTGTCTATGCTGCCCTTATGTCGAGCGCGTGGAAATATTCATTACTAAATTTGCTTGATGCGACTCGAGGCACTTGAATTCATAAACTCAGATGACAGATCAGTTGATATGGTTGGGTCTTAGTAGTTTATGGAATAATTCATGACTTATTGATATTAGGCTAGTCTCAGTGGTAGGTTTTACTACACGGTTACCTAGATCAGGCTAGGTAATTGTGGCAGAAAAGTTTCATGGTGATGAAACTCCTCTCACATACCATGAAACTCTTTCTTCTCTCTCTTATATCACATCAACATATTTAATGCTATGAGAAACACCCCATGAAACTCCCACTGAGATTGGCCTTACCTTAATAGAGCAAAGCTAAATTTTGAGCAACATCTCGAAGGCCCTCTCCAGCTTTCCATGCAGTCTGTTGGTTCCGAATTTTCAGAGACTTTCAGAACCAGCAGTACAAGTAAAGCAACTGAGTTGACTAAATGAAATTCACAATATCATATTTAGAATTCCAAACGTCATCCCCCAGAAAAGGGGCGCTAGGACCTCCTTTTATAGGGGGATTCATACAGCACAAAATACAAATTTGCCCTCCCACCGGGGCCCATTGACATACTATTACAAAAGCTGACTAGCCGACCATTACCAAGGACAAAAAGGACATCTTACATACATGACGTATCCTGTTTGACTACTGCCCAAAGTTTACATGACGTATCCTATTTGACTACTGCCCACAGCCTATGTAACACCATCCATGAACTAACAAAGGCTTACTTTGTACGCACTATTCCAATTAAGGCCTTTGGTGTGCATAGCTCCGCTCTTCTCATCCCTGCTCGAAGGTGTCAGTTGGGTAGAAGGACTCCTGGAAGGCTCCCTGTGACCTTCGCTTGCTTTGTTCTCCTTCATATCTTCTCCTATGAGCTACTTCGTTTTCGCTCCCTTGGTCGGTTCCACCTTCGCCTCCAACTTATTCCATAATGCCTCGATGCTTTGAAACTCGAAGGTCACCTCAGTCCTGTTTCCACGCTCCAAGCCTATGGGTTACCTTCAATCGTAATTTCGCCTTCTCTATCCTGTCGAACTTTCATTTTCCCTGAGGTCTGTGCTATTGTCGGAGGTAAAGCCTTTCTTTAAATTCGACCCCCCAACACAGTCTATACTTCTTTTATTGTTTTTAATCTCTTGAACACATGCTGTGCACCCTAGATGCCTAGACCTTAAACATCATCCGTTGAAGCATATATAAAGATCATCCTAAGTCCCTAACCCTTAAAATTAACGTGTCTAGATCGACCGTAACTCATCAATACCACATGCATATGCCAGCCAGCTGGTGCGCCAACTTATTGTTGTCTTCTAGTATGTTCCGAAATAAAGGTTTGTTCCTTGTGTTTCACTTGGAAAATAGTATGAATTAATTTCATCGATCGCAACTGCTGGGGACAACAGCGGCATTTGCATCTTGCCTATTTGTAGGACCGCGCACATAGCGAAATTTAATCACTTTTCGAGTGGAAAACTACTGGGCGGCCGCCGGCCGGGGACACTCTGGAACAAGCTATATTTTGATGACCCGGCCTCCTTAAGCTTCGATCCGTCATGTTCAGCAGCTCTAACAAGCTTTAAAGTTTATTGAACTAGCGAAGTTTTAAATAATACTCTTTCGGTTTGAAATTACAAGGACATCTGAGATGCAACTCATGCATACTTAATGTATAAACACGGAATCTCGATCGGGCTCGCTAGAACAGAATGCCAAGCTAAGCTAGTCAGTACGACCGGCTGACCTGAAGCTAAATCCGAGCCAAAACGCCAATAGTCAATATCCATGCTATTTCCGGTCTGTAACGTATATTACAAGCTCTAACAAGCAAGTACTAAATAGCGAATAGCGGTGTCATAGCGAATTTGGTTTGTATAGCGGATTGCGGATAGCGGGTGCTATAGCGGGCGCTAAGTCCAAATAGCGTAATTCAACAAAAATAGTCAAAATTTAGAGCGTATATGAATATTAGCATCAAATTTACTTAAATAATCATCAAGAAGAAAATAATTTGTGATCCTTTATTCTTCACCATAGCCTAAATTACTATTTTCAATATTCTTGTTTTCTTTCATCTATCGTTTTTTGGTACTTCAACCATCAACACAGTCAATACGGTCTAACACAAGTAATAGCGGACGCAATAGCGGGTGCTAAGTGCAATAGCAGCCTGTAATAGCAGACGCTAAGTGCAATAGCGGCCGCTAAGTCCAAATATGATATCTTGGGTCCGCTACCTTATAGCGGTAGCGGTAGAGGTCCGCTACCGCTATTGCGGGCGCTACGAACGCTATTTAGTACCTTGCTAACAAGTCTTCAACAGATCTAGTACTGATCCGTACTCTTGTGTACCAAACTCAAGTTGCCATTGATCGTTTCAGCTGCAAATAAATCCTTTGACTGACGCCGCTAGCAACATTTTGAATGTTCTGCCGTCCTAATAACCCTATTGCATGTCCTTACTGCTCTTTTAGCCCGTCACCCGGCCATGCATGACGATTTAGATATATACATTACCAGGGCAAAGTGTGGCAACGAGTCAATTGGGTTACGCATAGGCTAGCTTCATATTTCATACATTCATACGGTTTTGGTCACAGATATATCTGTCCATGCGCAGCACGTTTGTCTGCGTTTATTCATGGACAGAATCGACAGTCCACGCTTGAATTGGAACGCTAGCTACAAGAAATTACTAACAAAAATATCATCAGTTGAATCCGTCAAAAACGTTCTCTACGTCCGCAACGACGTGAACGAAGACGTATACTTGCTCGACTGATTCGCGAATGCCATGAATGAATATAATGTTTGCGAACCTTCAGGCTTCAGCTGGTTGCATGCATGCCTATAAATAGCCAGCAGCGCGCCACCTGGGATCTCCATAGCCCATACACTCACCAAACCATCTGTGCTCTCGAGCTGACCACCACCAACGCATCACTAAGCTAGACTATAGTAGATCATCACTGAAGACGATGAAGGGAGCTGGAGGCAAAGGATCCGTCGCTGGAGCAGCAGCGACAATGTTTCTGCTGGTAGCGCTGCTGATGCTCGTCGCGGCGTCGATGAACGCAGACGCCGCGGCGGCACCGCGCCGTCTGTCAGGGCCTAAGACTAACCCTTGCACCAATGACCCAAACAACTCGGGCCACAAGTGCCACGTCCCACCTTCAGGCAAGCAAGCAGCGGCGGCAGCGAACACGGAGGCGCAGTCACGTCCGCTAGTTTCAGTGAGCAAGGCATCGGCAGTGCCTAGCAACTGCACCGACAACCCGGGTGCTCCTGCAGGCATGACGTGCCCCACTCCCCCGTCGCCAAAAGCTCCATGAATTGACCATGCTTTTGTGAACTGCGCTGTGCCCGTTTAGATCGAATTTCGCGTGCTGAATAATCGGTCGATCAGTTGATAAATCTAGCTAGCTATGTCCTATATATGTGCAGATCATTCATTTGGTTGCTATACATAAATAATGTAAAGTGCTGTTCATTTGTCTGGTACATACTGATCGATATGATGACTGCCTAGCTAGACAGTCAATGTTTGTATTTAGAAGAAAGGGCTGTGATCTATCTCAACAGTGTAATATATTGTAATATTTTAGAGAATGAAATAAAGTAGGTGTCTCAAAAAAAATGAATGAAATAAAGCACCGGCCAGATGTTTGTTCATATGGGCGCCAGAGCTCCAAAAAGTAACTGTAAGATTTTAGTTAAATTTGTTTGATGGACTCGAGGCACTTGAATTCGAATTCAGATGACAGATTTAATATAATGCACGCGTACTATGCATGCACATATAGTACCGTTCATAACGGTCTCAAAAGTTTACTGTTTACGAAATTATTTAATATATATATATTATTTAATAATTGATATACTAGAGCAAAGATAAATTCAACCAACATCATTCATTCTCATCACAGACCTCCTCTCTCACCACGGGAAACCCGGTATATGCCGAGTGTCTCGGTCTTTGCCGAGTGCATTCTGTCGGGCACTCGGTAAAGATAGACTTTGCCGAGTGTCCCAAGAAGGCTCTCGGCACATATCTGTGTACGTTTTTGCTATTTTATCTCTTGCACACATATCCTGCACCCCTGTTCCAGACCTTAAAAATTATGCATTGAAACATAAAAGGATCAGCCTAACCCTTAAACCTCTCGAGTAGATCCTAATTCACCAATACAACACGATGCCAGCGAGGTGGACCAACTTAGTTGTTTTCTTGATGTAAAGCCGTTTGTTCTTTGTGTTTCTCACTTGGAAAACAGTATTCCGTCGCAACTCTTGGGACATCAAAAGCATACTGTCCCATTTGTAAGCACCATGCTTGGATTTCGAGTCCAATGGCCCCAGGCCCTGCGCACACCATAGCGAAATTCAAATATCTTTTTGCGAGGAAACTACTGAGGGCACGGGCCATCTGCATGAAGCTACCTTGATACTGCAGCCTTCAGCATCGATTTGTTATGCTCAGCAGATCTAACAAGCTTTAAAGTTTATTGCACTAGGCAACTATCAAAGTTATGAAAATAATCTTCTTTTAAAATTGTAACGCTTATTTCCTTTTATTTTTCCCACGAATATGCAGAAAAGCTATGCATCTTTATATTAAAGCAGAAATTCTTTTCAAGATACAACATGCTGCAACAAATTGCGAGCACCAGGATAGTGATGGCCTACATGACTCGAAGAAGCTTTAGGTCCGACAACAAATGAACGAGGGAACTACTCCCTCCATTTTTTGGCTGTCAGTTTTTTTTGGTCCTAAGTTCGACTTATTGAACTGTGACAAAATTTTATAAAAATATAACATCTATAATACTAGACATATGCGCTATCAAAATATATTCCATGATATGGATTCAACAAAATAAATTTGGGATTACTGATATTTTTATATTTTTTATAAACTTGGTTAATATTCCATTATGGATTCAATAATACAAGTTTGGTATTGTAGTTATTTTTTTATATTTTTTATAAACTTGTTAAAGTTAGTTTGGTAAGCTTGACTCAGAACAAAGCAAATGTAACTTGTAAAAAAACAACGGGAGTACTACTCGCGGTGAAGAGAATCGAGGCTGTTCACTTCTGCCTCAACGCATGGTTAATTTAAATTTGTATTCAGAATATATTATTTTCTTACAATATATATATATTTTTGCATCATATAAATTAAATATTATTAGTAGAGTAATTATTGATCAAAACCTTGTCCTAACAAAATGAAATAAGACTTGTAAAAACCAGAGGCAGTAATGTATAATCTTCACTTCTTCGATCAGTCCATATACCTAAAGAACTTGATTGACAGGAACATCTGAGATAGAACTAATATAATGCATACTTAATGTGTATAGAGGGAATCTTAGTGGGTACTCCCTCTGCCACATGAAGAATGCAACTATGAGATTTAAGAAAAAATCCCACAGAAAATGCAATTCTGGGAATAACTAACTATCTTATTCCTTTAAAATAGATAATTATATGTATGCACCAATAACTCTCATGTCTAAATTGGTAGAATTGACACCCTTATTAAGGGTTGCATGGTATTTTATCAACGATACTAATCTGTCTGGAAAAAAACTAGAATTGCATTATTTATGAGACAGATGAAGTATAAAAGAATGCCAACACTCAGTAAGACCAGCCGACCTGAACGGTAGATCAGCACAAGCTAGGGATGTAAGTGGGTACCCAATGGGTTTTTTGGGTCAGCCACTCTAGTTTATTTTATCTTCTAAATTATTTACATGGCATGCCACTCTAGTTTATTTTTCTAAGTTTTGGGTCGACTCAATGACCCAAAAACA
The DNA here is from genome assembly GCA_900205405.1 of Echinochloa crus-galli. Lineage (NCBI taxonomy): Eukaryota > Viridiplantae > Streptophyta > Magnoliopsida > Poales > Poaceae > Echinochloa > Echinochloa crus-galli. The sequence goes on from OAMR01000113.1 coordinate 582,986, forward strand.
TATATACTTGCATCCCTAGCACAAGCCAAAACGCACATATCTAGTATGTCGATCCGTGCGATTTCCGACCTGCAACGTCACAGGGGCGCTCACACAGGTGGACAGGTGGTGAACTGGTGGGAAGGTTCAAGCCAGACCACTGAATTCAAGTCGCCTTCAACAGTGTACCAAATTCAAGTCGACAATTGTCACGCGCTGAAAAAGCTGCAAATAAATTCAATCAGATCGAAGTACTACCGCTATAGCGCGTGGCCCGTCATGCATGACTTGTATTGCCAGGGCAATGAAGCTAGTATGAAATGAAGCTATGTTCATACAGTTCTGCTCATAGATATCGATCTGTCCATTCGCAGCACGTTTGTGTTGTGTGTTTATTTATTAATTTATTCATGGATAGAATCGACGGTCCACGCTTGATCGAATTGGAACGCTCGAAGAAATTACGGACAGAAATTTCACCAGTCAAATCCTTCAAAAACGTTCTATCACTATATACGTCCGCAACGACGCGAACGAAGACCTGCATCGCTTGCTCAATTGATTCGCGAATGCCATGAATGCTTCCGAAGAACCTTCAGGCTTCAGCTGGTTGCAACTTGCATGCATGCCTATAAATAGCCAGCGCACCACCTGGGCTCTTCATAGTTCATACACTCACCAAACGATCTGTGCCCTAGATCGAGCTGAGCTGATCACGAGCAACGCACCAAAGCTAGCAGACCAATAGATCACTACTGAAGACGATGAAGGGAGGAGGCAAAGGATCCGTCGCCGGAGCAGCGGCAACAATGTTTCTAGTACTGGCAGCGCTGCTGCTGCTCGTCGCGGCGTCGATGAGCGCAGACGCCACCTCGGCGCCGCGCCGTATGTCAGGGCCTAAGCCTAACCCTTGCACCAATAACCCAAACAACCCGGGCCACAAGTGCCACGTCCCACCTTCAGGCAAGCAAGCAGCGGCGGCAGCGAACACGGAGGCGCAGTCACGTCCGCTGATCTCAGTGAGCAAGGCATCGGCAGTGCCTAGCGACTGCGGCTACGGGCCGAGTGCTCCTGCAGGCCAGAAGTGCCCCACTCCCCCGTCGTTGAATGCTCCATGAATTCACGTGCCTTTGCGAACTGCGCTGTGCTGTTTAGATCGAATTTCGCGTGTAGAATAATCGGTCGATCAGTTGATAACCTAGCTAGCTGCCATGTGCACGCAGATCTCATTCGTTGGTTGTTATACATATATATAAATAATGTAATTGTCCATGTGTCTTGTACACACTGATGACTGATACATATATACAGACAGTACGTCAATATGTTTGTACCTAGGAAGAACGGCTCTGATCCTATATGAACACTGTACGTAATTGTAAAATTTTAGACAATGAAATAAAGCACCAGCTGTTTGTTCAAGGGCGCCAGAGCTCAAAAGTAACGGGAAGATTTTAGAGACTAAATTTGCTTGATGGACTTGAGGCACTTGAATTCGAACTGAGATGAAAGATTTTACATGATGCACTTACTATATATGCATGCATATATATGTATATATAGAACCGTTCAAATAACGGTCTCAACAGTTTACTGCTAACGGAATAATTTAAAGACTTATCTGTATTGTTTAATAATTGATACTAGAGCAAAGCTAAATTAAATCAACATCACTGACTCTCATCAAATACCTCTCCAGCTTTACATGCAGTCTACACATATCCATTTTTGCCATTTTATCTCTTGAACACATATTCGTGCACGCTAGACCTTAAACATCATGCGTTGAAGCATAAAACATACATCCTAACCCCATAAAACTCTCGATCGGATAGATCCGAACTCATCAATATATACAACACGATGCCAGAGCCAGGTGGATCAACTTAGTAGTTTTGTTCTAAGCAAACCCATTTGTTCTTTGTGTTCCCTTGGAAAACACAGTATTTCATCTCACGGTTGGGGACATCAAACCAGGGTAAAAATTCTGGGGAAATTTCGCGAATTTTGGTGGTGGCCAAAAGAAATTCCAAAAATGCGGTTACACTTATATTTATATTTTGTTTTTGTAAATATAGTACTTAGACACATATTTGGTATTGTTTGCATTGCATTTTCGTAAGCCTAATAATTATATAACTATAAATCATTCTAATCATTTGATTAGATGCAAAAACTTTAGAAAATCATATAATGTTGTGAAGACTCTAAAAATATTTTGGTGAAATTTCGTCGAAAAAAATAGTGAAATTTCGGTAATTTCGGTGACAAAAAAAATATGAAACCAAAATTTTAAACCTTGCATCAAAGGCATCTTCCCCGGCCACTTGTAAGCATAGGCACACCATAGTGAAATTTAAATCACTTTTGCGTGGAAACTACTGAGGGCACTAGGCAGCTTCTACATCGATTCATTATGCTCAAACAGATCTAACAAGAAGTTTTTTCTTTGAAAGGCCAGTATTGACGCAAACACTCACATGCATGCATACTCACCCCTATGAATACACGTACTATCAAAGCTATAAAATTCTCTTCTTTTGGAAATTGCAACGCTTATTTCTTTTTGTTTTTCCTTGAATATACAAGAATGCTATGCATCTTTATATTAAAGTAGAAATTCTTTACAAGGTATGACATGATGCAATAAATTGGGTGGCTAGCTGTCTATGACTTGAAGAAGACTTATATATAGACGGACATAACTGAAAGAGGGAACTACTTCCTCCGTTTTTCACTGTCATTCATCCTATGATAGACTTGTCCAACTTGAACAAAATTTACTTAAAAACAGACCAACATCTTTAATAATTAAATTTGGTGTTGTGGATATTTTATATTTTTTATATACTGGTTAAAGTTAGTTGGATAAATTTGACTCAAAAAAGAATAAATATAACTTCTGAAGCACTGAGGGAGTATTGCTCGACGTGAAGACAATCAAAGGTCTTCATTCCCGACTCAATCCAGAGTAAATTTCATTAAATTTGTATTCATCATTATTTTCTTACAATATATACTTCTCCATCGTAAAAATTAAATATTAGTAGACTAATTATTGATCAAGGCCGTGTCCTAACAAAATGAAATGAAATAAGACTTGTAAAAAGCAGAGGGAGTAATATAATCTTGACTTCTTCAATCAGTCCATATGCCTAGAATTTGATTTACAAGAACATTTGTGATACAACTAACATAAGGCACACTTAATATGTAAAAATGGAATCTTAGGAATTCGAATTCACGACTCAGTACGGGGTGTCGCATTTATCTGAATTTATTCCATTATTTAACCAGCGCTATTCTTTCGGTGATAGATAACATGGCCATTTACAATGAGGTACATGTGGTGACTTCATCAATCTCGACATCTACCGGCCCAATCTCTTGGTGGTGATCAGAGGGGTAGGTTTGCGTGCGTGTATCTATATCTATATCTATATCTATATCTATATCTATATCTCTATCTATATCTGTATCTGTATCTGTATCTATATCTATATCTATATCTATATCTATATGTATATCTATATCTATATCTATATCTATATCTATATAACCTATATAATTGGTACCCACCACAAGTCATGGTTCGATTTCTCTCAACCCTCAGCGCGCCACGTCATCCGCTTATGTCATCCACTCACGAGTCATTTACTCAAGGAGCGCCCCACTATAAATCATGCAAGCTATCACTTCATACGCCACGTCATCATCCACTAGACCATCAGTTTATGTCGCTCACCGATTTTCCATGACTAATAGCATATGTACATCTTTGCGAGTATCACGCTACAATCACCTTAGTTTCTATTTTGAAATTTCACCTTAAAATTTTGTTTAAAAATTCTCGCAGCAACGCGCGGAGTATCACCTAATTTATAGGGATAAGTGTACGCACGTGTGAGTGTCTCCATGTACTGGTCAATCACAAGGGAAAAAAATGAAATCTTAGGGGCAAAGTGCCAAGTCAGTAAGGCCAGCTGAGACCTGGCCGTTTTCCGTGGGTTGTTTGCCATGTGCAATACACGGCAAACCCTCCGTGTGTATAACGGGCTTTGCCGTATGCCGCAGGCACACACCAAATAGCCAGATTCCGGTAGTGCTAGATATTGAAACCTTCTACGGGTGCGGTCTTCCATAGTTCTCTTGTCTTTTCTTAAGAAAAAATGTCTAAATTACTACCCTCATGAACAAAGTCTGGATAACCCCTTAAAAATGTTTTGGTTTATTTTACACCAACAACTTTCTCAATCGGTCCAATCTACCCCTTTTTATAAAATTTGTCTTTTTTTATTTCTCAATAAACAAGTGGTATTTTAAGTTAAAATTTTATGGGATAATAGAGAGCCACACGTTGTATTTTTAAAAAAAATATAAAATGAATTTTTATCATCATTTCTAATAATTTTTTTATTATTACATATCATAGCCTTTGAAAATAATGATGAAAAATCATAATATTTTTTTAAATACATTTTATGATCCACTATTTATATACCTCAAAATGTCAACTCAAAATAACATGTGTACCTCGAATAGGTAAACTAGGTCGATTTAGATAGTTAAGGGTGTAAAATGAACCAAAACATACTTTTGTGGTTAACCAGACTTTATCCATACTTCAGGTAGTAATTTGGTGAAAGGACCTCTAGCTTAGTTCTTAGAGAACCTGAGTAACACGCAGCAGACCCAAGTTCGACTCCCTATGGGAGCGAATAATTCGGTTTGGAATAAAAAATATAAAAAAATAGGTAGGGGCTTCCCCTCCCGACTTCGGTGGTAATAGTAATTTGGACTTTTCTTTTTTAAAATATCCTGAACACATGCCGCGCACCCTAGACATTAAACATCATCCGTTGAAGCATATAAAGATCATCCTAACCTTAAAACTCACGACTAGATCGATCCTAACTCATCAATACGGCACATGCATGCCCGCCAGGTGCGCCAACTTATTGTTGTTCTTTCTATTTCGCTTGGAAAATAGCATGAATTTAATCGCAACTGCGGGGACATAAGTGGCATTTGCATCTTGCCTATTTGTAAGGCCAGTCTTAGTGTGAGTTTAATGGACAATAAATTGACTGTAATGTCAGTATTTTTGATGATGTGGCACTGTATTAATGAAGAGAGAGGTGAAATGAGTTTTATGATGATGAAACTCTATGTACACAGTTACCTAAACAGCTTGTGTCTTGCATGTGACATAGGAAACAACAATTGATGAAACTATGCATTGAGAGGGAGGTGTTTCATCCTAGTTTCAAACACTTTTAGATGATATGTCACTCTAGGTAATTGTGTCCATGAAACTTCCATTGAGACCGGCCTAAGCACCGCGCACACAATGAAATTTGATCACTTTTCGAGTGGAAAACTATTGGGGACACTAGCCATGTAGCTGGAACAAGCTATGTTGACCGGTCTCATTTAGCTTGGATCCGTCATGCGCGCTGAGCAGGTCTAACAAGCTTTAAAGTTTATTGAACTAGCGAAGTTTTAAATAGTAATCATTCAACTCATGCATACTTAATGTGTAAAGACATATGGAATCACGGGGCTAGAATAGAATGCCAAGTCAGTAAGACCGGCCGGCTCACGTGAACGCTAGATCAGCAGCCATAACGCTCATACAGTGTATAGTCAATCCATGCATTCCTGTCTGCAACGTCACAACTGGGAAACTTCATGCCAGGGATCACTGAATTACATGTCTTCAACAGATCTACTACGGAGCAGTACTATTCCGTACTCTAGCTTGTACTGTGTACCAAACTCAAGTCGCCATTGATCGCTTCAGCTGCAAATAAATCCACCGCGAAACTGCCGCTAACAACATTTTGAATTTTCTGCCGTCCTAATTAATAACCCTCATTGCACGTCCGTAATGCTCTCTTTTAGCCCGTCATCCATGCATGACTTAGATTGGCTTCATATTTCATACATTCATACGGTTTTGGTCATAGATCTGCTGTCCAATCGCAGCACGTTTGTTTGTGTTTTGTCTTGGACAGAATCGACAGTCCACGCTTGAATTGGAAAGCTACAAGAAATTACTAACAAAAATTTCACCAGTCGAATCCGTCAAAAACGTTCTCTACGTGCACAACGACGACGTGAAACGAAGACGTATACGTACAATGTTTGCGAACCTTCAGGCTTCAGCTGGTTAATTGCATGCCTATAAATAGCATGCACACCTTTAGGGCCTCTTCATACACTCACCAAAACGATCTGTGCCCTAGAGCTGAGAGCAACGCACGCACCAAGCTAGTAGATCGATCACTACTCAAGAAGATAATGAAGGGCGGAGGAGGCAAAGGATCCGTCGCCGGAGCAGCGGCGACAATGTTTCTGCTGGTAGCTCTGCTGATGCTCGTCGCGGCGTCGATGAACGCAGACGCGGCGGCGGCGGCGCGCCGTCTCGGTGAGCCGGGGACTAACCCTTGCACCTTTGACCCAAACAACCAGGGCCAAAAGTGCCATGTCCCACCTTCAGGCAAGCAAGCAGCAGCAGCAGCGCACACGGAGGCGCAGCCACGTCCGCTGATTTCAGTCAGCAAGGCATCGGCAGTACCAAGCAAGTGCACCTACAACCCGAGTGCGCCTGCAGGCCACAGGTGCCCTACTCCCCCGTCGTCGAATGCTCCATGAATTCACCGTGCCTTTGGGAACTGAGCTGATGTGCCATTTAGATCGAATTTCGCGTGTAGAATAATCGGCCGATAAGTTGATAAATCTCTAGCTAGCTTGTGAAGATCACTCATTGGTTGCTACACATAAATAATGTATCTCGTACATAATGACGACTGATACCTAGACAGTCAATGTTTGTATTTATGAGGAAGGGCTGTGACATACTCCCTCCGTTCTGAAAAAACTGACGTTTAGAACAAGGTTTGGGTCAAACATTGGTAATATAAATCATCATTAACTTTTAAATTGTTGAGTTTACATATATCATTTTTGATAAATATTTTTACAATAACAAGAGGTCAAAGTTGTGTTTTGGAGACCGTGTCGCTGTCCTGTACGTCAGTTTTTTCAGAACGGAGGGAGTATCTGGTGTAATTGTAAAATTATAGAGAATGAAATAAAGCACCAGCTGTTTGGGCGGCGCCAGAACTGAAAAGTATGTAACTGTAAGATTTTAGAGAGTAAATTTGATTGGTGGACTCGATGGAGGGACCTGATCGAGTTAGAACTCAGATGACAGATTTGATATGCTATACGTACTCCCTCCGGTTTGGTATTAGAAGTCGTTTTCGACAAGGTTTGAGTCAAACATATTGCGAGCACCATGATATGGTGATGATATGGTGATGACCTATATGACTCAAAGAAGATTTACAGACCGGCAACAATTGAAAGATGGAACTACTCCCTCCAGTTTTTACATGTCATATATTTGTTTTGTCCTAAGTTCGACTTGTCGAATTGCGACAAAATTTATATAAAACTAACAACATTTGTAATACCAAACATATGTGCTATCAAAATATATTCCATGGTCGATTCAATAAAATAAATTTGGTATTGTTGATATTTTTATATTTTTTATAAACTTGGTTAATATTCCATGGTGGACTAAATAATATAAATTTGGTATTGTTGATATTTTTATATTTTTTATAAACTTGGTTAATATTCCATGGTGGACTAAATAATATAAATTTGGTATTGTTGATATTTTTATATTTTTTATAAACTTGGTTAATATTCCATGGTGGACTAAATAATATAAATTTGGTATTGTTGATATTTTTATATTTTTTATAAACTTGGTTAATATTCCATGGTGGACTAAATAATATAAATTTGGTATTGTTGATATTTTTATATTTTTTATAAACTTGGTTAATATTCCATGGTGGACTAAATAATATAAATTTGGTATTGTTGATATTTTTATATTTTTTATAAACTTGGTTAATATTCCATGGTGGACTAAATAATATAAATTTGGTATTGTTGATATTTTTATATTTTTTATAAACTTGGTTAATATTCCATGGTGGACTAAATAATATAAATTTGGTATTGTTGATATTTTTATATTTTTTATAAACTTGGTTAATATTCCATGGTGGACTAAATAATATAAATTTGGTATTGTTGATATTTTTATATTTTTTATAAACTTGGTTAATATTCCATGGTGGACTAAATAATATAAATTTGGTATTGTAGATATTATATTTTTTAAAAACTTGGTTAAAGTTAGTCGGATATGTTTGACTTAGAACAAAGCAAATGTAACTCGTAAAAAAACGTCAAGCCAGGAGTACTACTCGCAGTGAAGACAATCGAAGCTCTTTACTCCTCCCTCAACGCAGAATAATTTTAAATTTGTATTCAGAATTATTTTCTTACAATCGATATACTTTTGCACCACATAAATTAAATATTAGTAGAGTAATATTGATCAAAATTTGTCCTAATTAACAAAATGAAATAAGACTTGTAAAAACCATAGGAGTGATGTATAATCTTCACTTCTTCGATCACTCCGGATCCATACCTAGAACTTGATTTACACAGGAACATCCAAGATACACAACTAATATAATGCATACTTAATGTGTAAAGACCGAATCTTAGTGGGTATAAAAGAATGCCCAGGTCATCAATAAGACCAGCTGACCTGAACGCTAGATCAGCACAAGCCAAAGTGCTCATAGTACGACGTCGATCCATGCGATTTCCGACCTGCAACGTCACAGGCGCGCTCACAGGTGGTGGACTGGTGTGGTGGGATACTGGGATGGTTCAAGCCAGAGGCCACTGAATTGTAAGCCTTCAACAGTGTGCACTCTTGTGTACCAAACTCAAGTCGCCAATTATCGCTGAAGCTGCAAATAAATTCAAGCAGATGTACTACCGCTATAGCTTACACTTTTGAATGTTCTGATGCCGTGCATGTCCGTACTGCTCTTTTGGTACGTCATGCATGACTTGGATTGCCAGGGCAAGTGTGGCAACGGGTCGTATGGGTTACGCATACCCCGGCCTGCTTACGTACAGTCATACACGGTTTTGCTCATAGATCGATCTGCCATTTGCAGCACGTTTGTGTGTGTTTATTCATGGATAGAATCGGCGACGGTCCACGCTGAAGAATTGTGGAACGCTCAAAGAATTTACAAACAAAAACGTCACCAGTCAAATCCGTCAAAAACGTTGTATATCTCTACGTCCGCAACGACGCGAACGAAGACGTGCACTTTCTCGATTGATGAGTTTATTTGTGGACAGAATCGACAGAGTCCACGCTTGAATTTGAACGCTGGAAGAAATCTAACAAAAAATTTCACCAGTCAATGCAAATAATCCGTCAAAAACGTTCAATTTCTCTACGTCCGCAACGACGCGAACGAAGACGCGTCCACTTGTCAACTGATTAGGGAATGCCATGAATACTTACGAACCTTCAGGCTTCAGCTGGTTGCATGCCTATAGCTATAATTCTATAAATAGCCACCGCACCTCCAGAGGTCTTCATACACTCACCAAACGATCTGCGCCCTAGAGCTGATCACGAGCACCGCACCAAGCTAGCTAGCTATACTAGACCAGTAGATCACTGACGAGTGAAAGACGATGAAGGGAGGAGGCAAAGGATCCGTCGCCGGAGCAGCGGCGACAATGTTTCTACTGGTGGCGCTGCTGATGCTCGTCGCGGCGTCGATGAGCGCGGACGCCGCCGCGGCGCCGCGCCGTCTGTCAGGGCCTACGACTAACCCTTGCACCAGTGACCCAAACAACTCGGGCCAGAACTGCCACATCCCACCTTCAGGCAAGCAAGCAGCAGCAGCAGCGCACACGGAGGCGCAGTCACGTCGGCTGATTACCGTGAGCAAGGCATCGGCAGGGGCTAGCAACTGCACCTACGACCCGAATGCTCCGGCAGGCCAGAGGTGCCCCTCTCCATCGTCGTCGAAAGCTCCATGAATTCATTCATCGCCGTGCCTTGTGAACTGATGTGGCTTTTATATATCGAATTCACGTGTAGAATTGAATAATCGGTCGATCAGTTGATAATCTAGCTAGATAATATAGGCACAGATAATTCATTGGTTGCTATATATAAATAATGTAAGCTAGTGTTCATGTAATCATGTGTCTCGTGCACACTGATGACAGATGCATAGACAGTCAGTGTTTGTATTTAGGAGGAGGGCTGTGATCCTACTATCTGAACAGTTGTAATATAATTGTAAGATTTTAGAGAATGAAATAAAGCACCAGTTGTTCGTTCAAGGGCCTAGAGGTCCTCCTCTCTACAAGGTTAACACAAGATCATTGTGCTCGCTACTGGAGACAACTAATTTGTTTGTGCTGGTGCTAATAAACCTCGTCAATGCCGGTTTTTTGGTTTGCAGCAACGAAGGCGACACGAAGAGGTGGTCTATCACTGCTGCCTGCTGGCCCTAACAGCGGTAGGACGTACTATTAGACTGCAAAACTCTCCGCTTCTTAAAACAATACTCGAGCAAAGTGTTGCATATTTCTTTAGTGATAGCAAGCTGGATCTTTATGTTCCTTTTCCTATCTTGATGTTGTAGGTTGTAGCAGTTACAATATATATGAAAGTAACAATATTTCTTGTGGATGTTTGTCGTGCTTAGCGTTGGTGGTTGCAGGTTCTCTCTGCTGCTGGTAGTATACTTGTCATCTTCCGAAATTTAAGACAGTTTGATTTAGGAGAAAAATCTAGAGCGAAGTAGATATTTAGGACAAGGGAAGTAGCTAATTTTGCATGGATAAAATCCTGCCTGCTATATCTACATGGTGGATATATACAACCAACGTTATAAAGAGTTATTAGACTCTAAATCTCATAAATGAGAAGCCAGAAACACAAGAAAGAAAGCTATAAGACAAAAAAAATAAAAACTAGGAGACCAAGCTTCAATCTTCTTTTTCCATATTTCATCCTTGTCTTGTCTTTACGCAACACCAATCTGCCATCTCTCGTTTATTACTTATAATAAACTTGATTTCGGAATTGCCCTCACTACCAGAAAAACTCACATCCGCACCCCTCATAGGACTCGGCACTTTTTGGAACCGGTGCTAATAGTGTATCAGCACCGGGTGTAAAATTAGGGTGCCCCCGGAAACACTTTAGCACCGGGTTGTAACACCACCCGGTGCTAAAGGGTAGGCCTTTAGCACCGGGTTGTAACACCACCCAGTGCTAAAGGCCCTTTCGCACCGGGTCGTATTTATGACCCGGTGCTAAAAGAGGCATCGTATACTACTTCAAAAGAAGCGCATCTTCTATCCTATCACATGCGCTGCATAGGTGAGATGGTTAGGTGGGTACGCGCGAGCCAACAGGTCTTGAGTTCGAATCCTAGCAGCAGCACGCATTTTTTTCTACCGGTGGGTACCTTTAGCACCGGTTATTTGACCCGGTTGGGAAAACCGGTGCCAATGGCCTTTCCCAACCGGTGCTAATAGGGATGATTCTGGTAGTGCCTGCCAAAAAACTTGCCTTCCGTTGCTCGCAAATCTTGTTGCATAGAAAGAAACAAACTTCACCAACAAAGAAAGATACGACGTCAAGCACGCCATCACCGCCCATCCAGCGAGCCAGAGTTACTTTTCACTTGAAAGACTACTTATCTTTGCAGAAGCACCGCAACAACGCCTCAAGGGAGGGAAACGACACCAAAATAACGGCGCCGTTGCTAAATATCGACACATTAGTCAAATAAAGATTTCCCCTGAAGCTTCTGCACAATAGCATTCATCCCCAGCTCGAAGTCTGCCGACCATCATACCACCACGAGCAGCGGTCCATTCTAGGAACGACAAAGGGCACATGGAGGTCAAACTACGCCAGCAAAGCCAGCACCAATTCCGCGGCCTAAGCAGGCCATAGCCATGGCACCCCACTGATTGTGCCATGACACCGGCAAAGAGGAAGCCAGAGGCAGAACTCAAAATAGAGTTGGCCTAGCACTGCTCAAGAAATGAGTAGAACAGGCCCAGCATGGCCACCGAGCACGACGAAAGTGTCGCCGTCCATAGAACCCATGCGCATAGTGCGGGTCTAGGGGCACGTGTCGTCGCCCGCGGTGCTAGCCAAACCGCACGAGCAGCCACCGAGCCCACTGTCTCGATCTAGATGCACACTCTAAGGCAGATCGATAACAAGAGCCCGCCCTCTTGAGGATCCATCATGCTAGTAGGCAGGGGCGTTGGATCCGGGCAGAGAGAATTCAGATCAGGACTTGATTGACTGTGGCGACCATCCAACATTGGAAGATGAGCAGCAGAGGGTGGGTCACGAGGAAAGAGGAAGGTGGAGGGAGACGCCCCATCGCTGCCCTCCTCGAGCCCGCACGGGCTTCCGGTGGGCTTCTCAGGCAGTGGCGAGGGCATGATGTGGGGGGAGGGGGACTGATGAGACGGGCAATGTGGGGAAGAGGAAAAAGGGTGACTCTCTTCCTCTCACCATATTGTGCTTTATATATCAATTATTGTGATAATGAAGCCAGCTACCACTAAAGGTAGCCATAGTAATAAGTAACTTATGCTCCAAGAATTCCGCCACGGCAGTAGCTCTCCCATTTCAGCATATTTCATTGGTACCTTATGCGTGTTTTTATCGTCCACCGGTGTTACCTATCTCACCCGTTTTGCAAGCCACATCGGTTTGTTTGTCCTTCCTTGGCCCATCGAAGCCCGCTTCCATCTTAGCGTGTGTTAGTCCTGTCCTGGGCTTCGCCTACCATGGCCTTCGTCAATGTCTCCTCATTCAACATTTGACCTTTCTGTCCTCTTGTCCCAAACAGCCACCACTGTGCTATAGGCTTCCTAGCTAGGCATATTTGCCCTCGCTGATGTTGTTTCCTGCCGGTTGTGTCCGAGGCCACCTCATCTCGGATCGACTGTCCTTCATCTTCCTCGGCAAGAAATGGTTCTCCTCTTTTGTGCTAACATGTTGCTGACTACTCCCACCATCTTGGGGTTTGTCCATGCTTCATTCCATCTCAGCACTTGCCACAATGTCAACCTCGTGACCTCACCTGTGTTAATACTTAATACTGAATATTTGGTTTCATTTCGTTTAGTAAAGTTTGATGTGGTGCATGCTATGCTGGCATTACCATGCAAGACTGCAAGAGGCCATTTGTTGGTATAGAGTGTTCTCCATTGATATTATTCTTTTTGCTAAAAATTTGAAACACTGGAAGAGTCGTTTCAGGCAGGGGGAGGAACACAATCATTCCTACCATGGTGTTTGCATGGTACGTGGAGATAGTATTTTATCAAGGTATCATCGGACATGTAAACTACAAACAGGGAGCCTCCTGTTTCTTTTTAAATTTTTTTCTTCGCTAAAAGACATGTAAACTACTATATCGATGGAACAAGATATATAGCAGCTGAGAGGGAGAAAACCTGAGGGGCGTTGGATTGTTGAGCGACGGAGATTGAAGCTTTACCTCCCTCTTACATAGTTTACACTACTGCAGAGGATCTGGATCCATTATTTGAGACTAACCACTGTCCAAGATACCTTATCAAGGCATCATCGGACATAGCAGAACAGTCCAAATTACTTTTGCCTGAAATATCCATGTGTATATAGGCTATAGCCTAGCTATTAGCCTTACCTGAATCCATTTGTATATTATTCCTTACTAGCGTTCGCTTGTGCTGAGCCGCATATGCTACATAGATCAGCGTAAATTCAGTGCTTCACATTTTCACGGGCCTAGCTACTAGGACCAAAATTTCAAGTCAACGCAGTTGACTTAAACCTATGAGGCCATAACTGATGGAATACGAATACTCGTGATCTTCGTGGGTTTTTGGTCTGTGTCACAGCTGGAACCTGGAGGCTTCATTTTGGCTGCAGATCGAGACCACTGTGGCACACGTACTATATTTCTACTGTGCTAGAGGCCCAGAGCGTTGGCTGGCTGTTGAACCCATAAAGCGCGCCCGCTATAATTAATGGAATGTTCGTGGTCGTGGCCTCGTGGGTTTTTTGGTCTCCAAAGTCATAGCGCTCTGGAAGCTCTTTATTTCTTGCCTGCAGGTCCACTGTTTTTGTATGAATGTTTTGCATATCTAGTCTAGTCCGTACTACAGATTGCTGCTGTAAGAAACTCAAGTCAGCACGTACGTATCGATCCGCCGAGATCGGTAGCTGCATTTTGAATAGTCTAATCTGTTTCGCAATTCAGTACCTACTCGAAACTCATGATATATTTCTTAATTAATTGGCTAGATTAATAACCCTGCCAACGCGTTCTATCTACGAAGAAAATTGGCCCTCAAATGCGTTATATATGTATCACGTTTAATTTTTTCTCGTGATTATGCGTTTTCCTAGATCACCGATGATCTGAGCAAATTATTTGGTTTTCCATGTCAAACACATGGCCGAAGATAAGGTTTCAAGTTTCAACTATAGTCAAATAGACATAAAGTGGAATCCAAAATGGAAAACTTATGAAGATCGAAAAACATATATAGAATAATTTATATCAGTATTGTGTTAAAAAACGAACAAATAACAAGAAAGAGCAAAAAAAGCAATTTTGATTAGCTGAAGCCTCAAATTTATCTACGCTTGCAAAATTCTTGTTTCTCTGAAAGGCTGGGACCACATCGTCATCCATCCATTCATTCATCCATCGATCAAGAGACCTAGCTCACATATATAGGAGCACGGGCTCTAATAGACTAGTTAGTCTAATGAAGACTTGAAAAGAAAAAAAAAGAAAAATAGTGAAAATGGTTAAATTAGTGTGTTGACATAAACTATACGACCTATTTCCACCGGATAATCGAAGCTTCCACTGAATGCATCCATAGGCCTTAGCTTGTTCGAGTTTATAGTTGACTAATAATGACTACTGGCTAGACTGGCCCTTGCCCTTTATGTCTCCTTGTGTAACCCATTTCTGCTAGCTTTAATTTCCTGTGTACGAAGGTCTATATGATAAATAGTAGTGTTCGGTACGGTTCTTGTTAGGGGCATTAATTTTCTTCTTCCGCGAAGGGACGTTCATTTTAATTTCTTTCGTTGAAAGGTCAGCTATAGCCTATAGGTACGATGTGTATGTGAGAGTCTGAGAGAGCGAGGGATCATCTATAAATGGACCATCCCGGCCTTCAGCTTAACTACCCCAGCTTGGGCTAGTTCACAAAGCTAAGTATAACACATAGATTCGATATTCCGATCACCACTTTTTTTTTGTAAGTCACGCACACACAACATATATGGCGAAGCGAGGAGGAAACAGCAGATTTGGAACGGTGGCGGTGGCGTCAGCCATGCTGCTGCTCGTCGCTGTGTCACTGCATGCCGAAGTTACGGCGGCGGAGCGTCATCCGACAGCACGCGACGGTGGCCATAAGCCGGCGGCGGCAGCGAAATCGCCGCCGCCTCCGGTGGTATCGGTAAGCAAGGATTCGGCTGCGCCTTCTGGCTGTACATGGGATAGCAGAAATCCTAATCATCATCGTTGCCCTCCTCCTCCTCCTGCTCCTGCTCCTGCTCCTACCTCCTAAATTGCCGGGGCTACATACGAACAAGAGCATGATGGTAATAAATGTTGGAGTCGGAGTTGATCATCTTTGTATGAATTGCATCACTAGCTAGGTCCATGCTTATGCATTATGTGTGTCGGTTAGCTGCTAATAAGCTGTTCATTTTCCTTTCTCGGGCACTTTTAATTTTTGTTGGTTGCTTTGTGCTGGCATATATATGCTCATGCACAGACAGGAGCTAACGCAGTTTGCGTTCAGCGTTTGTTTGAGAATAATAACAATAATCGTGCACTTTCGATTTGTTTGAAGTTTGACTTTTCTTTAGTTTCCTTGTGCAAAATGGCTGGTCTTAAATCCTACATCGAAAATTGGTGTTCAAGAAATATGACTTATAAGATGGTATATCTGTCACTAATTTAGCTAGTCTTTTAAGTTGAGAAGGCCTAAGGCCGTTCTTTTAGTTATGGCTGTGGTTATCTTATCACGACGACTGATCAAAGACCGACCATCATCATGCATGGTTAATATCAGAGCGAAAGTTTGGCCGTCTCGCTAGGCTTCATGACAATCATGAGACACGAGCGTTTGAAACTGTTTTGAAGGTTGTGTAGCATTGTATGTATTTTGGGCCGTCGAGCCATACTCTTCTTCTTTTAATATAAAACGAGCAGCTCTCCTACTAATTCGTTTAAAAAAAAGTTAAAAAAGTTCAGAACGAACATGGGTGTCCGGCCGCAGCTTCTCCACAATTTCATGAATCGAAAACTCACAAAATTAATATTTGGAAATAGATGATACGCGTAGTACCCACTAGAGATTTTAGGTCTAACTTATCAAATTTCAATTTTGTTTGGCGTCATCTAATCTCAATCCAAAGTTGGGCATTAATTTCCCTTCACATATTACCTTTCCTCCTAACTCACAGTACCTACCATCAGGTAAGCAAATTAAAAGTCTGGGAGATCCGAAAAAAGAGGAGGCCCCCGCGTCGTCTCCCAGGGGGCGACTCGGGCGGCTTGCCCTACACCGCCGCCGCTCCTGGCCATCCTCGCCGTCGCCGGAGCAAGGCCCCGGAAGCCCGTGGACCTGCTAGGAAGGTGACGGCGGGGCTCAGTTCCTTCGGCAGACCGCGGTTCCCGGCAGGCGGCGCGCGACTGCTGGCGGCGGCGGCGAGATCCGGGTCCCTGCACCGGATCTGGTCCCTCCGCAGGCGGATCCGGCCAGGACGCCGGCGGCTCGGCCTGGATGGCCGGCGCGGGC
>OAMR01000113.1:611264-659138 GCA_900205405.1 Echinochloa crus-galli
AAGACATGTAAAAGGAAATATTCAGACATATATCAAACATGCAGCTAAAAGAAAACATGAGAGAGACGGTCACCTGCAGAAGGGATCAGGGTTGATCTGCGTCATCATGTATCAGCGACGAACAACCAACTAGCTTACCCCTTTCCATGTCTACGGAGATAGCATGGTTGCCAATTGTGAGAATCACGATGCTTGCGTTGAGTGGATCAATAACGCCAATATGCGGTGTGTCCTTCTCCTGCCCTTGGTGGCTTCCATCCGCCCAGCCCCCAAGTCTGTTGAGCGCCACCCGGTGCTCCAGTGTCCAGCAGCTGCTGTCGTCTTCGAGGGCAAAGGAACTGAGCACAAAAGGCTTCTTCTGCGACACCTCGGCGTAACGCATCCTCCCCTCGCTGACCCCTATGCGGCGGTACCTCCCCAGCTCCCGCAGCCCCGTCACCGGCTCCGCCACACTGCCCCTCGGCAGCTCGACAAAGCGGAGCTCTGGTTGCTCGCTGAATGGGTCGACTGAGACGGCACCCCAGCTCACGTCGACCCACCACAGCCGGCCGGCGAAGGCCACCACGTTGTGGTCGATTAGCATCCGCCGCGTGGGTGGCAGCGGTGACGGCAAACCAACCAGCTTCTCCCACTCCCCTGTTCGCGAGAGAAACCGCCGCATGACGAAGCCCCCCTCCACCCCGTCCCCCTCGCCGTCCTCGCTGAGCCAAGCAACGGCGTACCTGTCCGGCGGCCCGCCCGGGATCTCCGATTGAGTGAGGATGCCGAGAAATTGGCAGTCGGAGGTTTTCTTCGTGCCGTCGATGTCGGGGAGGCGGAACAGCTGGCCGCTGAGCGGGTTGCAGACGAAGCGCGTCCTGTCGGGGTCCATGTTTAAGCCCATGAGTTGGCGCGCCTGAGCGGTGCCGAGCTTGGCGACGACGAGAGCTGTGGCGCGGGCGTCCATGAAGTCGAGGAGGAGGAGGCCGTCGCCACTCGCGCGGAGGACGCCGCCGCCGACGAGGGGCAAGATATCGCCGTTGGGGTCGGGGCGGGCCACGGGTCGATGAGGTGCTCGGGGACGCGGAGGTGGGAGGCGCGCGTGGGCTCGGCGAGCTGGAACGACGCGCGCAGCTCCGGCGACCTGACCATCTCCTCCGTGTCGTAGATCATCGCCCACGGAGGGCGCGAGACGGCCGGGGAGAGGCCGCGGCCGGGGCGGCAGGAGGCGGCCGCCGCGGCGGAGAGGGAGCGGCGGAGAAGGAGCCGCATTCTGGCGGAGGCCGGTAAGTGGCGGAAAGGGAAGGGGGAGAGGAGGGGTTTGCGGCTGTGGCGGCGAAAGGCGGTGCGGGTGGCCGCCGGAGAAGTCGAGGAGTGGGTGGGTTGGTTCACGTGGAGCCAACAGCCACAGGTGTGGCAGAGGACAAAGGGGCGCCAATCCGCCCGTGAGCCACCGGTGCTTCGGCCGGGCGTCCGGGACGTCCGGTTTTGAAATGATATGACCCGGTGCATGTAGACCTCTCGCAGCTCCGATGACGCTCGCAGTTGAACCCTGGCTCTTTGGGCTCCATTGGGTCCACATGTCAGGGCATTGACCAGTTTTTTTTCTTTTTTGAAAAGAAAGGGCATTCACCAGTTGGCTTGAAAAGGAGGACTCGAGGAGAAAAGTTCGTTGCCTTTTGAAGCTTGAACGCCGAGTTGGCTGCTGTTCATTGGCTGCTGTTCATTGGCTGCTTTGCGGAATCCACGCCGCTAATCTCCCGCCTAAGGGCAGGTACATTGCTACACGTCGGCGGTCTCATAGGTCGTCTCATGCAGTGCCAGGATTTTTGCTGATATGAAGGAGAGAGCGAGGTGAGAGAATGGGGCCGTTGCTTCGCGAAACAACCGCCTCATGAGCTAAATTATAGGAGTACGAGACAACTCCCCTACCATTATACGAGTTTGATTGCCATGCAACCAATAATATCTCTCTATTTTCCTATAAATTAAGGGATAATGTATTACTATGAGACAACCAAAACAACAACTTATTGTATAGGTTGTCTGATAAGTCGTTTTAAGATTACGTGTCACTACATGAGACCGGCTATTAGACGACACCAATGTACCTGCCCTAATCGTAGTTAGGCTGTTTCGCGCTCATGTTCGCACTTTGTCTGTTCCGCATGTTCGTTGTTGGTCGGTTCGCAGTTGATCTGTTTTGCTTGTTCGCACTTGGTATATTCGATATTGTACACATAGAAAAGGATAAATCGCTGACATCACCATACATGCAAGAGCGTTCCAAACTAAAAAAAATTATATATCTTAAACCGGAAATGTAAATTAAGTTTTGATTGCATCATTATATTTTTTACGATAAAATCTTCAAAATAAGATCTCACTTTACTATATTTAGATGATATATTTTAACAATATTTTTTATCTAACTAGAATAAATGAGTCTACGTTGCGAACAAATTACTGCACATGAAGAACATGTAAGTTCACATTGCGAACAAATTACTTCACATGGAGAACAAATCAGTCCACATTACGAACAAATTACTGCACATGAATAACATGTACTCCCTCCGTCCCGCAATAACAGGCCATTTGGCATTCAAATTTTGTCCCACAAAGAACGTCCATTTAGCTTTTAGAGATGCACACATTAATACAAAAGTGCATAGAGAAACGTAAAAGTG
Organism: Echinochloa crus-galli; assembly: GCA_900205405.1. Taxonomy (NCBI): domain Eukaryota; kingdom Viridiplantae; phylum Streptophyta; class Magnoliopsida; order Poales; family Poaceae; genus Echinochloa; species Echinochloa crus-galli. The sequence goes on from OAMR01000113.1 coordinate 613,934, forward strand.
CATAGAGAAACACATAGAGCCAACCAAATAGCTAGTTAATGCTACTTTTGTAACTCCAATAAGGAGTAACATGGTCATTTTTCATGACTATTAATTTGTCTGATATTTTCCAAAACGGCCTGTTATTGTGGGACGGAGGGAGTAAGTCCACATTGCGAACAAATTAGTGCACTTGAAGAAAATGAGTTCACGTTGCGAACAAATTACTGTACATGGAGAACAGAAGAATCCACGTCGCGAACAAATTACTGGACATGGAGAACAAATCAATCCACATTGCGAACAAATTACTGCGTATGGAGAAAAAATGAGTCCAGTTGCGAACAAATTGGTACACATAAAGAACAGAAGAATCCATGTCGCGAACAAATTACTACACATAGAGAATAAATATATTAATATTGCGAACAATATATATACATGATGAACAAGTTAGTATAAAAAATAAGAGTACATAAAATAAATAAATAGAACCGAAAAAATATATAGAAAAAATAAACAAATGAGATATCTGAGAATAAATATCTAAAATATACAAAGGAAATAAATAGAAAAAATAAAAAAATGTTGAGATTCGCATGCATGCATGCTATGCTAGGTCAAACCTACTGCTAGCTAACATCCCATCAGCACGTGACTAGCTGTCACCTAGTACAGGAATCGCATGCGAAGAGTTCAACACGTCTGACACCATGAAAAGATTATTGGGCCGATGGTCTCACGTTGGCCCAGCTGACGTCCTTCGAGCGACACGATAAAATTTATTGCGCGGGGCGATGAATAGTCGCCGCGCCCTTCCCCTTTCTCTTTCATTCCTCGGGTCGCCCCCTCCACATGCACCACTACCACCAACCTTAAGCTTCATCACCAACCTTAGATCTGTTCGTGAGGCCATTCTTTGCGCGCCGCCTCTCATCCGTCCTAGTCATTCTTTCTGTTCGTGAGGTCGTTCTTTGCCGGCGCCCCTCATCCGTCCCAGTCAATCCTTCCGACGCCGGCCTCTCCCACGCCCCTCCGCCCCAGCCGTTCCTCCCGACGTCGGCTCGGTCGCCCCTTCCGCCGCTGCCGTTGACCTCCCCACACCGAAGTTGGGGCCGTTGGCCACTGCGTCACCGGCTGTCTCCGATGCGGGCGAAGAACTAGCAACAGCGTGAGAGGTGCACATAGATAGCTGGAGGCACGTGGTTGGTAGCATGCATGAGCTGTCGCTGTCGGATATGATTCTATTTAGATTTCAATCTTTAAATTCAATTTTCTCTTAAACTATAAATCATTTTTCAAATCCGTTTGAACCATGATATTAGTTAGAATTTATGCAACAAAACAAGATCTAATTTAAATATATTTCATAATTTTTTGTAGTTTTTTAAAATCAACATTTACCATAAACTAGTTCAACATTTGTAATATACTATTTCAACATTTTTTTAGAAAATGTTGAACCAATGTTCTTAAAATGTTGAATTAGGTTGACAAAAATATTGAATCTGGTATCACATAACTGATGGAGGTTAATAAAATTTCATACCAAAAAATATTCGAATACAGCTACGTGTACGAATTTGTTTCCAACGGAATGAAAAAAAGTCTGTTTGCTCTATGCGTTTTTTTCCCTTAGTGCATTCGATTCTCTTGCTTACCCGCGTCTTTAGTGGGCTTCAATGGGCTTCTAAGCCACCATACTTAACCGGTAAATGGAAGCTACATAGGAGCCCCCACTACACGGCCAGCCCAGCTGCTATGAGGCTCCGAGCATATTATGAGGTCGATCATGTTCAGCTCGGATGGTTGTAACTTACTTTCTCAGGCATGCTTTACGTGTTGCATCAGAAGAAAACATGCATGCATGTAACGAAACACCGGAACATATGGGTATAAATAAGGTGTTAATGCTATATCTCCCTGCTGTACGTACAGAATGACTGCTAGCAGATCACGGCGGCGGTTCTATCTTCTATGCATGCAGACCAGAGACGACGACAAACTGAGCGTCACGGTTCATGCATGGCAGATCCAGAGTTGTGGGCGAAGAAACAAGTGGAGGAATTGAAATAGCAAGAAGTGAACAAGGTGTACACGTAAGAAGGGTTAGGGGTCACACAAATCTAAAAAGCTGGGGAAGGATATATAAGAATTTGGACGTCGCAAGGTTGGGGGTAATGGTAATACACATATGTAATTTCTACAAATAATTAATATTTTCCAACATAAACAACTTCACGCGTATTAATTTCATCTTTGATGAAATCAGAAAAAATTAAAATTAAACACAACATACCGAGGTCGAGAAATGGGACAGAAATAAATGAAGGAGAACGAAGTCAAATGCAGGTCGTTTGACTTTTTTTTTACTCTAAGTTTGACCGTTCGTCTTATTCAAAACTTTGTGCAAATTATCATATTTTTTATGGTGACTTTCTTTATTAATAAAAAATCTTCAAAAATATCTTAAATTTGACTATATTATCACAATTTTTTTGAATAAGACAAGCGGTCAAATTTGTGGTAGAAAAAGTCAAATGACCTACATTTTAAAACAGAGGTCGTACAGATTAGAGGAAGCAATTCGAATACTTTTTCAAGGCCCGTAGCAAATAAAATGGCAAACACATGGTTTCGAGGTGTATATCTGCACACCGTCTAGCTCATACTCTCTCAGTACGCAGTCTCTCCATCCCGCACAAGGCGTTTAAGAATTCAGAATTTATACCCTGGATATATGATATTATTCTAGAATATCGATATCATTGTTCATTTAAATCTCACTCCAAAGTTAGCAAAATAAGTTTGCCGATTATGTGCTTTGATCTTTTTTGTTTGCAACTACCATTATATTGAAACAACTAAATAATATAGATTTTCATGTGAGAGGTACATGTGTTTTTTGATATTCTCTCTAATATATGGCAAAATCTCTGTAATGCTTTGCGGTTGGCAGGCTTATACGGACGCACATGGTGGCGGCTATATGACTTGTGGTGGTCTCGTGAAAGCGTGGAACAATAACATCCACAACATATATAAGTCGTGCAGTGATATCTCTCGCTGTACATATATAGATAGAGAGAAGGCTCATCCGTACGGGGCGATCCTCATCACATAGACCCGTCTTCCTCACTCACGCTTTGAATTAACTCGTTCCAGCATATCTTGCTCTCTCTCATTCTCACTCACGATTCCTATCTTGCACTTCCTGCTCGAATACAGCCAATGAATCTCCAGAGTCGTGGACGAAGAAACAAATGGAAGAAACAGCAAGAAGTGAAGAAGGTATACACGTCACCAATCTAAAAGGGTGAGGAGAGCGGAGAAAAAGAATAAACCGCAATGCAAAGAATTTGGGCGTCGCAAAGTAACAGTAATACACATGTGTAAAGATTATGTTTATTTCCACTAATAATTAATACTTTCCAACATAAACAACTTTGCACTCATTAATTTCAACCTTGAAATCAGAAAAATTCAAAATTAAACACAACAATTTTCGCAGACACTCACAACGTACGTACATTCACCCCTATAAATACACGGACGCTAACCCTACCCTATGACCACCTCTAAGAGACTATACCGGTAGATGCCGAGATTGACGAAGTCATCACATACGTCTCGCTGTCGACAGGCATGTCGTCTACCACCAAAAGAAAATATGATATCAACGCTGAGTCGAGAACTCATAATAAAATGAGGGTCTAGAAATAGGTCAGAAATGGACAAAGAGAACAAACCCGAAAAATCGGCACACACGAGCTAGTACACAATTAGAGAAAGCAATTCGAATACTTCTTGGAGGCGTGTAGCAAATGAAATGGTAAACAGATGGTTTCGAGTTGTGCACATCTGCACACCGTCTAGCTCATATACTCTCCATCCTGCATGAGGCGTTTAAGAATTCAGAATTTGTACCAAAATAGTATTGTTCCACATATATTTATATTATTGCCCATTTAAATCTCACTCAAAGTTAGTAGATTTAGTTTGCTGATTTGATATTTTTTATTATCCACAACTATTATTATATTAAAACAGCTAGATAATATAATTTTAGGACAAATCTAATTTACACCCTTCAACAATCGTAGAAGTCTAATTTTAACCCTATACTATAAAACCGGACAATATAGGCCATCCAACTGTCAAAACCATGCAAATTAGGACCTTTGAGTTGTTTCAATGGTGATTATCAATTTTCTGGATTTTTTTAAATGGATGAATCTTAAAAAATCAAAACTAATTTATTTTAAATCCAAAAATTATCAAATTGGAACTCAAAAAAATCCTAAAAATGTAACATCTATGTTGGTCCACTATTGCAAAACAATAATTTAAATAAATAATAAGTATGACAAGAAGCATTAAAAAATAAAGAACAAAATAAATTAAATCCAAATAACACCAAACAGAGCACCAACGTATAGGCTAAATTTTTCGAAATTTTATGGAACTGGTTTGATATTTTTTTTGAATTTAAATTGAATCCATCATGATTTTTTCATTATTAAACCATTTTTATTTTTTTAAAAAAATTAAAAACCACCTCTAAAACCACCCAAAGGTCCAAATTTGCACGGTTTTGAAAGTTGTATGGCCTATGATGTCTGGTTTTATAGTAGAAGGTTGAAAATTAGACTTTCGTGATTATTGGAGGTTGTAAAATAGACTTTTCTCTATAATTTTTTATGTTATAAGTTAGAGATGTATGCATCTTTTTATAGCCTCCCTAACACGTGTCAACATCTCTAATTAGACAGATGGAGTATGCTTGTATAGACGCACATGGTGGCGGCTATATGACTCGTCGTGGTCTCGTGGTAGCGGGAAACAATAATAACATATATCCTAGCTCGTACATATAGACAGAGAAGCCGAGAAGGCTCAACCGTACACGGGGCTATCCTCATATATATATATATATATATATATATATATATATATATATTCATGTCCTTCCGGCCGGGCACGGCCGGGAGCTTCGTGGTGGTGTCATCCCCGGCCGCGGCGCGGGAGGCCCTTCTCGAGAACGATGCGGCGCTCACGGCCCGGTTCGTGCCCGACGTCGCGCGCGCCGCGGCGCACAGCGCGGAGTCCCTCTTCTTCCTCCCGACCTCCAGCGCCCTGTGGCGGCGGCACCGCGCCACGGTCGGCGCACACATGTCCGCGGGCGCCGCCGGCCGGGGCCGGGGCCTCGACGGGACCCGGCGCGTCAGGGACCGCCACGCCCGGCGCCTCGCCGAGAAGGTAAGGGCGCGCTCCGGCACGCCGGTGGAGGTCGGGGAGGCCGTGCTCGACGTCGTGGGCAACACCCTCTTCTCCGAGGACGTGGCGGGCATGCGCGTGCGGCAGGGTGGCCGGCGGCTGTTGTTCCAGGACCTCGTGGCGGCGGTGCTCCATGACTGGACCAGACCCAACGTCTCCGACGCGTTCCCCTTCCTCGCGCCAGTGGACCTGCTTGGCTCGCGCCACCGTGTCACTAGAGGCCTGATGGAGCTGTACAGGTTCTTTGACGACGAGTTCATTGAACGTCGGTTAGCCAGCGGCGAGAACCACGGCGACTTGTTGGACGTAGTCCTTGCGCGGCATGCCATGTCGGAGCTCACGCGTTCAGAGATCACCAAGTTCTTCACAGTATGCTATTCCGTAGAGATATACATCTCCCTATATAAATTATTGTATATGTTTGCATCTCGATCTAGTACTCTAAATTTAATTTGTTATATATGTATATATAGGATATCTTTCTTGCCGCGAGCAACACGAGCAGGATCACGGTGGAATGGGCTATGGTGCTGCTGCTCAAGCACCAGGACAAGATGAAGAAGGTGCAAGCAGAGCTCGCGGCGAGCCTAGGGTCCAAAGACTTCGTCGAAGAGCACGACTTGAACAAGCTCCCCTACCTCCATGCCGTGGTAAAGGAGACCCTCCGGCTGCAACCGCCGGCACCGCTGGTACCCCGAATGGTGGCTACGGACGGCGTGTCACTAGGCGGATTCTCCGTGCCGATCGGCACGTACGTTCTCGTCAACTTATGGGCCATCGGGAGGGACCCAGAGGTTTGGCCTCGGCCTGAAGAGTTTCTGCCTGAAAGGTTTCTAGGCAGCCAAGCGGCAGACTTCCGGGGCTTGGATTTTGCCTACAAGCCATTTGGGGCGGGGCGAAGGATGTGCCCTGGGTTAGACTTTGCCACAAGGTTGGTGCCGCTGTTATTGGCCTCCATGCTGCACAAGATCGAGTGGAGGTTGCCTGGTGGGATGGCGCCTGAGGATGTGGACCTCAGAGATCGCTACAGCATGGTTCTGGAGCTCGACAAGCCCCTCCATGCTGTGCCAGTGTCCATGCCATGACGTGCTCGGCTCCATATTGCATATTTTTATCCCTATATTAATTACGTAATAAAATACGGGCTTTTCTTGCTTAAAAGAAGGCGCACAAGAAAACAAAACGTTTAAGTACGTGAATGATGTTATTTATATCCATATACGTCCAAGAATTTTGGCTTGGTATTAGTGGCCGGTTATCTATATAACTTTTATAGATGCACCGCGCTAAGAGTTATTAATTTTATTTCTTTCAACATGCAAACTATCCATGTCATATATGAACCCACTATATCATAAGACACATCACCATCCATTAGGACCATCTATTTGTGTTCCATCGATTTTGTATGACTAATAACATCTATGACTAATAACATCCGTGCATGCGATTTATTAGTCTTTGCGAGTATAATGTTACAAAATTCCCACAGTAGAAATAGATGGATGATCAATCAGTTAAGAGCCGTTCTCTCTCAACAAAATGAACATGTTTTCATGTATAATTTCATTTGCAAAAGAATGCTGCCATGCAATCACCTTAATGTTTCTATTTTCAAATTTCACCTAAAAATCATGTATAGTATTGTTTACAAAAAATATTATTATATGCAATTATCTTAATGATTCTACTTTCAGTTTCACCTTAAAATTATATTTAAAAAATTCCCACGGCATTCCGGGGTATCACCTAGTGATAAGGTAAAAATAGGGTGGCAACTGTGGCGGACCTAGAGATTATGTAGAGCCTGGACCAACGTTCATAACTGATAACAAGCTCAAACAAACACATCAACCAAGTAAAGTTGATGGTCGTAGTAGTATCCAGTTTTAGTTGTCTCTAGACTCTGGATGATCTATTACTTCATGTGAATAAGTAAATAAGATATCGATGAAGTAATGAACCATTAGTCAGGTGTAGTTACTAGTTAAGTAAAAATCAAGACATTAACAGGAAGACAGTCAATTGATGTTTGAATATGGTTACTTTCGCTTCTCTTTATTTTAGACCCAAATCAATTCACACGGGCGGAAAAGAATATTGAGTACAGAATACTTTGTTTGGTGGAATCGTGAAACACCTTTAAAAAGTTTTGCAAAAATACAAATAAAAATGACAAAATTAAGGTGCATGTGTACGATAAGATTATTGATACCTTATGGCAGCTTCATGGTTGTAGTATATGAGCGATGTAAAAGTATTTGTGATGTAGCAACCTACTATTCTGTAATTAACGTGACAATTAGTGGCCAGTCCAAAAAAGAATAGAACCTGAAACAAAATGAAACGAGCCTTGAAACAAAAAAAAAAAAAAACAAGCCTGAAAATGGGCAAGTTAGAAAACCAATTTGCTTGATATGGGCTAGCTACAAAATAAATTGGGCCTACAACTGGACTTAGTCCATAATAAATTGTTCATTACATGCATCTTGTTGGGCCGTCGAAGATTTTGTGATGGGTCAAAATTGATCACATTAATGGCCTGCTACGTCAGGTTGTGGTCATGGCCATGTCTTTTATTGTGGCAAAATTTTGTGACTTTTTTGTCTTATTAGGTCTCTCAGTGCACAGTTTTAACATAAAAAACTTAGGCCCTGTTTGGATACCCATGACTTTTTTAGGCGACTTTTAGGGACTAAACTTTTAGTCAGTTGTCCTGTTTGGTTGTAGGGACTTAAAGTGACTAAATGTACTAATTGATATGAATAAAGACTATACTACCCTTCAAGCCTTACCCCTCCCTCTCTCCCATGCCGCGCCACCCCTGTCCTCCCCTCTCCCGTCTCCCACCGTCGTCGCGCCGCGCCCCCGCTTCATTCCCGGCCGCCTCCCAGGCGGCAGCGGCAGGAGCACGGCGGCGGCGCAGCGGCGGGGTTGGGCCAGGGTAGGGGCTGCCGGGAGGAGTCGGGCTGGAGGAGGTCCAAGCGCCTCCTACTCGCGCTGCTCCTCGCCGCCGCCGACGACGTGGCCACGGCGGCGCCGGCAGAGGTCCAAGCGGGCCCGTTGCCGGCCGCGCAGGCCTAGAACGCGCCCAAGGATGCGGCGACGGACGCGGACGCCGCACAACAGCACCTCCTGCCACGCCCCCTCATCATCGAGCTCCCATCCACAGCGGCGGAGCGGGCGGACGAGGTGCCGGTGGTTCCCGCCGCGGCGTCGCTGGAGGTCGGGGTGGAGATCGACCTGATGCCGGCCGCGCCGGCAGAGACCTGCTCCGAGGACGCAGCGGAGGACCGGATCCGGCGGCGGATGTTGATTTGGCGGGGAGGCGGCGTGGAACAGAGGTGCACAGGCAGCACTGGCGGCGGCGGTGCGGGGAGAAGAAGGGGCTGCAAGAGCAGGAGTGTGGGAGGAGGAGGAGGGATTGCATCGGGGTGCGGGACAGGTGGGGGTATAAATGAGGGCAGTAGGGGAAAAAGTCAGTAGAAGTCCCAAGAAGTCACCAAAATGGGACTTATGAACTTATGGGGTAGGGACTAAAGTTTAGTCCCTTTTAGTCACCCTGTTTGGCATTTTGGGACTAAAAGGGACTAAAATTTAAGTGACTAAAAAAAGTCATGGTAACCAAACAGGGCCTTACACTTGTTCACTTATTAATTATGACGGTTGACAGGGCATCTTTCCTCTTTATCTCAGCGGGAATTTCACCCGCATCCATATCCGCCTCTGGATTTGTGTTTCATACGCGGGTGGAGCTTGTTAATGTGCCACTGCATACTTAATATAAAATCTCAACCGCACCTAAGCTTGAAGCAACTAAGACTGCCCTTAGATGGCGCACGTATAATCATCCATACTCAACATGCTTCGTGATTGTTTTCTAGGTTAAATAATGACAAAAAGAGTTTTTTTCAACAAAAAGAGGACAAATGTCCCGGCCTTTGCTTGAATGCGTGCAGGACCGGGGTTTGAACCCTGACCAACAGGCTCCCAGCTCTCGAGCACTACCATCGATCTACACACTCGTCTGCAAAAATGGGTTACAAACAAGTCATGAAAGAAGGATCACCATAAGATTTATGATGGGAAAACATGTTTTTGTCATGAGACACCTTTAGCTACGGAATAGATAATGAAACAATTTTCATTACGATTTGCAAAATGTGACAGCATCTTCATTTTTTCTTTTAAGAAAACTCGACTATCGGGGAAGGCAGCCCAGGCTGCATCTCTTTTTTATGATAAGAAGCTTAACCTTCTCTGATCAAGAAAACCACCTCCACTCCTGAACCCCTAGCTTTCCCAAATGAGTTTCTTTTTTTATGCAGCATCCGATCGAGCATAGCCCAAATGAGGATGGACACTACTCCCCCCTCTCATGAAAAGTACAATTCTAGTTTTTATTAGATAGATTAATATTGTTGGTAAATAATCATACTACCCTTAATAACTGTTTCGATCCCATTAATTTTGGCATGAACCACACATATAATTACAATAAGACATGTAATTGGCACAAGAATTACATTCTTTTGTGAAATTTTTTAATCGCATTATTTACACTCTTCATAGGACAAATTGAGTACTATACACGTTCACTACTGCGCCAATATAGGCACCTGTACACGAGATCAGGGGCCCACAGAGATTTCAATCACTGGTGGGGGTGTCTCAAGCATCTTTCAACACCCTCCCCTCTTAGGCCACCTCCATCGGTCGGCTCTTGTGCTGGCTCACGCGTTTTTTAATGGGTGAATAGTGCTGAAATGAGGAGCCCGTCGCTCTGCGGCGAGACGGTCTCGCTCAGAGTCCGAGGCAGTTCGCTCTCTTGCGCACGCGTTTCAAGCCGCTGCAAAACACTGTACCGCTGCTCAGATCCTGTAGCTATGAGCTAGTGCTATCTCGGATTGTTGGAGGAGGCCTTACAGGGACGGTTCTGAGAGGCTCATTGCCCATGTACATGCACTCTCTTTCCTCCACAATGGAGATGCCCTTGTGTTCATTTTTAATCATGTTTTTTTTGTGAAATACACACTCTTCATCATGTTGAATTAAAATAATCATCATCTAGGCATGTGTTTGGTGAAAAGCGAAAAGGAATTAGAGCAACTCCAGCAGGGCCTCTATATGGACCTCTATTCCAAAATTTAGAGGCTTGGAGCAAAAACATAACTCCAGCAGGGCATGAACCTGCATTTTGCATAGGCCTCTAAATCTCTCCTCCAAGCCTCCATTTCTAGAGGCCCTCCAATCTCCCCTCCAACATTTTACACATGCGGCTGACAGATGGGCCCATGGAAAAATAGAGGCTCGAGTTCATATGCCCACTGGAGTTGACTGTTTATTTTAGGCCTCTATTTTTTAAAGATGGGCATGCAAATGAGTTTTAGAGGCCTCAATTTGAAGGACTCCACTGGACTTGCTCTTATCGATATCGCAGTATCTTCTTTTGCCCTTCTGGGGTAGCTTGTAATGGAGATAGTATATTATAATAGTAATAATGTAGATGACGTAGCCTTAACAGCTAGGTCTTTGGAGCACAAACCATTCTAGCTAGCCCAACTACTGACGTGTACCTATAGCTACCACAAGTGGCACACTCATTGTTTTTGGCGCGATGGATAGTCAGCCCACCATCTCTTTTTTTAATGGTATGATATCACCCAATAATACCGTCGGCAGCAGGGACTTGTTTATTCCTAGATTTGTCTTTTACCCCTAATAGGAACCGATAATATCAAAATCACAAGGTCTTGTTCGAAATTTGTACTGAACTGTCTTTTGCCAGCCTTAAGATATTTTACTACTTCACGGTATGAAGCCTCGAGTGTAAAGGAGTACTATTGTGCGTATCAGTACGTTGTTAGGTAGTACTCCGGTATGCTCTAGTCAAACTTTGCTTCCTAAACTTGGTAAGGCCAGTCTCAGTGCATGATTTCATCATACGGTTACGTATCTAGACCAGAAACTAGGTAACTGTGCCAGATGAGTTTCATGGTGACGAAACTTCTCTCACATCCCATGAAACTCTTCACTATCTCCTCTGTCACATCATCAGCACATTTAATGTCATGAAACTCTCGTTAAACCCCTACTGAGACTCTGGCCTAATAATCTACGGCGTGTCTCATGACTTAACGGTTCACAGTCGTCACAGCTGATAGCGACCCTTGATTCAACGGAGTGGGATTAGAAGCTAGCATTATTAGCCGCCGGCGACTTATCTATCCATGGACATGGGCGTGTGTCACCTGGGAGCAGTGACGGTGAAGGGTGACCGAGAGCACCGAGATTGCCACGTACAGTCTGACGTACGCCATGCCCATAACGGCAGTCTATTTATGCCGAGCTCCGTGGTTACCAAAGTCGTACCACCCCAACTATACTGCAACCCGAGAAGCCGAGCGAGGTTGAAGAAGCACATCAAGATCTCAAGGAGCTTGTAATGGCGGAAGCAGGCAATGAGGCGCACGGCTGGGCTGCCAGGGATGCCTCCGGCCACCTCTCGCCTTACAACTTCTCAAGGAGGTAATGTATCTCCTCAGTGGCGGCTGATCTGTCGTTTAACGTACTCTGCACTGAGCCACGTACTGACTCCTGAGCATTCTACATTGAGCCTGTCATTTTCGCATACTCAATTGACGCGGCGTTTGATGGCGATTTCAGGGTTCTGAGAGACGGCGACATCACGATCAAGGTGCTCTTCTGCGGGCTCTGCCACACCGACCTCCATGTCATCAAGAACGAGTGGGGCAACGCCAAGTACCCCCTTGTTCCCGGGTAATAACCAAGCTCACCAAGCATCCATAGATATATGTCTTGTGCTTTTCTGGTCGATCATCTAATTAATGCGATGTACAAATGCAGGCATGAGATCGTCGGCGTCGTCACGGATGTCACTCCCGGCGTCACCAAGTTCAAGGCCGGCGACACCGTCGGCGTGGGCTACTTCGTGGACTCGTGTCGCACCTGCGACAGCTGCAGGACGGGGCACGAGAGCTACTGCCCCCAGCTTGTCGAAACGTCCAATGGCGTGGACCTGTTCGACGGCACCACCACCCAGGGAGGCTTCTCCGACGTCATCGTCGTCAGCCAGGAGTACGTGGTCCGGATCCCGGAGAGCCTGTCCCCGGCGGGGGCGGCGCCGCTGCTGTGCGCCGGCATCACCGTGTTCAGCCCCATGGTGCAGTACGGCCTCAACGCGCCGGGCAAGCACCTGGGCGTCGTTGGCCTCGGCGGCCTCGGCCACCTGGGCGTCAAGTTCGGCAAGGCGTTCGGGATGACGGTGACCGTGATCAGCACGTCGCCGGCCAAGCGCGAGGAGGCCCTCGACCGCCTCGGCGCCGACGCGTTCCTGGTCAGCCGCGACGCCGAGCAGATGAAGGCGGCGGCGGCCACGATGGACGGCATCATCGACACGGTGTCGGCGGAGCACCCCGTCGCGGCGCTGCTGGAGCTGCTGAAGCCGATGGGGCAGATGGTGGTCGTCGGCGTGCCGGCCAAGCCTCTCGAGGTGCCTGCCATGAGCCTCGTTGCCGGCGGGAAGCGCGTGGTCGGGAGCGGCGGCGGCGGCGTTGGGGAGTGCCAGGCGATGCTGGACTTCGCGGGCGAGCACGGCATCACCGCGGATGTCGAGGTCGTCGGGATGGACTACGTCAATACGGCAATCCAGCGCCTCGAGAGGAATGATGTGAGGTACCGCTTCGTTGTCGACGTCGGCGGCAGCAAGCTGGGAGTCGCTGCTTAGGCGCCGGGATTTCAAAATGTTCTGCCAACAACATGTGAAATTGTTTGCTCGATCGTGTCTCGTGGTTTTGTGCGGTGGGTGTATGCAGGTGAATAATCAAGGGCAGAATTTTGGGTTGTGCGCAAAGAATCAACTGATGGGCTGCAACGACAAAAAAATTACAAAGGAAAAGTGTACATTACCTCCCTCATGTATCACGAAAGTCTGGTTTCCCACCCTCATCTACGAAACCAGGTAGTTGACCTCCTCCAACTCATAATACCAGTGCAACTTTCACCCCTTTCCGGTTTCGTCCCCGGTTTTGACCGTTTGGCGCGCCAGATCCTAACTGGTGGACCCCATGCTGTCTCGACTACAAGATGAAAGAAATGGCCCAGGCTCACTCGATCCGGTCCACCCTTTCCCCAATCCCCACGACGCCTCGCCTCACCTCTCCACGACGACGACCAATGCATCCTCTCCTCTTTGGACTCTTCCACCTCGGGCTCAGAGGCCACCGACGCCGACTACCCCGTGCCGCCGTCGGGGCTACGATGTGACGACCGCGACGCTCGACATGTGGAGCTCCCAGCCGGCACCCGTCCAGGAGCGTCGTCGCCCCCTGCTCCAATTGCTAGGGGCTCACCTCGGACCCTTCCCTCATCCGATTCGAGGTGGGCTGGGCCGCCCTAGACGCTTCTCCAACATAGCCGAGATGTACCACGTGTTCTTCTCCTTCCCCCGGCCGGTGTTCGATCGCAGCTTCTTGAATCGACGCGGTCAAGCATCTACGTGAACATCACGTTGACCTGCACGTCGGCGCAGGCAAAGTGGTCCATCCAAAATAGGCCGCCGGGCCTCAACACCATGTACACGTCGAACAACCCAAACTCTAGCATCACGCCGGGGACCATGACCATCGATCCGCCGGTGACGAGGTCGACCCCCGCCGCCCGCACAATGTCCAATGTGCGTTCGAAGAAGGGCATCCGGTGCGTGGTGACGAACCCCCGCAACATGATGAAGCAGTTCACCGCGGCGCCGGCTATGGGTACTCCATCGGCGACGGCGGGCGGCTTCAGCAGCGTGGGAAGGGCTCGTAGCCGCTGAGCATGAGTTTGTGCACCGAGGCCTCGTCGGAAAGGATGGACTAGATCAGAGTCAGGCTGAGTCATTTTTTTGTCCATTAGCACATGGGGCCCACCAATCAGGATCCGACTTGGCAGTCAAACAGTCAAAATCAGAAACAAAACCGGGGAGGGATGAAAGTTGCATTGGTATTTGCCCTGTTCGTTTGGCTGGTGGCTGGTGGCTAGCGCTGGTTTTTGCTGAGAGAAAAACACTGCTGGCTGGTTAGTGGCTGGTGGCTGGCGTTAGTTTTCGCTGAGAGAAAAACACTGTTTGCTCGCTGGAAACAATCCAAACGAACAGGGCGATTATGAGTTGGAGGAGGTCAACTACCTAGTTTCATAGACGAGGGTAGGAAACCAAACTTTCGTGATACATGAGGGAGGAAATATGGACTTTTTCAATTAAAATACAGCCCACAGCCAGAAGAACAAGAACAATCGATGCTGGGCCGTGCTGTTGTCAATCGAACAAAATAAACACTGTTTTGAAGTGGGCTGTTACTAGTGGGCCCTCGGTGCCTGGCCTCTCTAAGCCGAAACAAAAACCACGGAGCGATGAATGGATTTGCCGGCCCCCGGAATCGGACTCCGGTTGCCGACCACGGACGCCCTCTGAACCGTGTGCGCTGATTCTTCAGTAACTCTGCCGATTCCAGCAATACGGTTGCACCTTGCACCTAGTTTACAATCTACTAATGGCAGCGCCCCATGTTTATAAATACAGTAGTCCGTAGTATATATGCCGATATACGGCACATCCTGCCCCCATTAGTTACCAGCCCGCCACTGAATCTCAGCGCCCCTGTTTCTTCCTCTCGCCCCCTTCTTCCCGTCCGACATGAGGGCAGCCACCGTGCTTGCGATCTGCGCTCTGTCCGCGCTGCTGGTCGCGGCGCGCGGCTCGGAGAAGCCGTCGACCGCGCCGGTGGTGGCCGTGGGCGTGGCGGCGGCCAGCGACCTCGTCCGCTCGGGCGGTCACCGCTATCTGGACGTCAGGTGCATGTTGTTCTTTCCTTGTTCAGGATCTAACTTGTCTGCTTCCTCTCTGCATTCAGGCATCAGTTACTAGTTTGCCTCTTATCGTGCTAGTGATTCTGGGTACCGGAATCTAGTACCTCACACAAACTATTAGTCATGAGGCACCAGATAAAACAAAAAAAAAAACCGTTTGCTTTGGATCCACCACTTGTTTGATGTCACCTCTGTCCTCCGGCCTTCGTCTGACTGTTATATGACCTTCAGGGTTCAGACCTTGGCTAAAATGTCAGTCCTGTCACTCTCTGTCTAGCTGATGCCCTTTCCTACCCTTGACCACAATTTGGGCTTGCATTAGAATTAGTCCCTCAATTTAGTCATGCTGGAAACAAATCTCCAAATTAACAGTCAGTAGCCGTTTTTCAGCCAGTGAGCCGGCGTACTCTTTTCTGAAGATGAAGTACCAGCCCTTTCAGTGGCGCTCTTGTCACCAAAAAAATAGGGAAAAATCAAGACAATAAACAAAAACATGTCCAGGACTGGTTTCATCATTTTATTCTTTCACTGCACCCATGGATGTAGAATGTATTAGACAGCCTGCGGATTTGATTAATCTGAACATAAATTAACAGAACAGAGAAGGAATTCAGGAACGGACATGTGGAGGGTTCCATTAACGTGCCCTACCTTTTCTTCACTTCACAAGGCAAGTCTCCTGAACAGCTAAAGTTCACATCTTTGTATCAGCAACACACGTCAGGAATTTCGCTTCCCGAAGCTATGAGATGTTCAGCTTGTCTAATGCACTGCTGCATGTGACCTTGTATGGATTCATCAGGCAAGGAGAAGAACCCCCAGTTCATTAAGCAGGTCGAGGCACATTTTGACGAACAGGACAACATAGTTGTGGTATTAACGATGATCTATCTGTTGCTCTTCAAATTAGTTATATTTATAGGCCACGGCATATGTGTTTTTATGCTCATATTGATGTTTATCTTGCTTTTTTCTTGTATTGATCCACTTTTTTTCCATGGTAGGGCTGCAAAAGCGGAGTAAGGTCTGAACTAGCATGCATTGATCTTCTGGCAGCTGTAAGATCTTCCCCTTCCCCTTACTCTCCCTTGAGGCTTCAGTTGTCTTTGCATAAATGTGCAGTATAAGACTACACGATTTCATATGGTTCATTCAATCCAATCTATTTTACGGAATCTAATCCTTTAATAGGAAAATAATAATGTGCAACATGTGAATGCTTATGAAAACAGGGATTTAAAACATGTGAATGCTTATGAAAATAGGGATTTAAAACATGTGAATGCTTATGAAAACAGGGATTTAAAAATGTGAAGAACATTGAAGGTGGATACGACGCATGGGTGGAGAATGGCTTTGCTGTGAAGAAACCTCAAGCACAAGACGAACTATAGCTTGTGCTATCTGCAGCTGTTCTTTTGCTTGATGTGTGTTATAGTATAGACGTATAGTAGCTTTTATTTTATTTTTATTTTTTTGCCATGAGAACTCACACCTGTATATTTTAATCGTTCCTGATATTAAGTCTTTGGGAGAATTTTCAGCATTTCAGAATTTGTGTCTATTATTGTACGCATTAAAGAATACCTTATCTTACTTTTGCTGCAAAAAAGAAGTGTCCGGTTAGAGGATGATCTTATAGATTTTTTTTCCCATGAACTAGATCATCATATTTTTTTTTTGGAAAAAGGTGTCCTCATAGCTATAGAGAAATTCATCTCAGTTGTTTTTTTTACTTGTACTGTTCACTTTCTATGTACTTAAGCAAAGATGACTAGAACACCATGTCCCTCTTATTAGTACACCAAAACACAAACCCAGAATAAGCACTTATCAACGATCACTGGGGCTCAGCTATAGTAGCTGATTTAAAATAACGCGGTTATTTGCTTCTATGCTTCTTTTTTGAGGCCGCTGGCTTTGCCCACTGTTTATTAAATCCTTGCCGCGGACCCGCCGAGGCTGCCGGCGACATCGATGACGAAGCGGTAGCGGACGTCGTTCTTCTCGAGCCGCTCGATGGCCGTGTTGACGTAGTCCATCTTGATCACCTCCACCTCCGCGCCGATGCCGTGCTTCCCGGCGAACTCGAGCATCGCCTGGCAGTCCCCGACGCTGCCGACGCTGTTCCCGGCCACGCCCTTCCCGCCGGGCACGATGGCGTACACCGGCAGCTCCAGCGGCTTGTTCGGCACGCCCACCACCACCATCTGCCCCAGCGGCTTCATCAGCGCCAGCAGCGGCGTGATCGGGTGCCACGCCGACACCGTGTCGATGATACCGTCCATCGTGCCCGTCGCCTCCTGCTCACATAGATCAGGAGGTCATCAGGTGAGCGGCAGCCTGCAGAGAGAATCCAGTCGGCAGCGGCACAGACCTTCATCTGCTCAGGGTCGCGGCTGACCAAGAAGTCGTCGGCGCCGAGGTGCTCGACGGCCTCCTGGCGCTTGCTCGGGGAGGTGCTGATGACGGTGACCTTCATCCCGAACGCCTTGCCGAACTTGACGGCGACGTGGCCGAGGCCGCCGAGCCCCACGACGCCGAGGTGCTTGCCGGGCGCGTTCAGGCCGTGGCGCATCATCGGGCTGTACACGGTCACGCCGGCGCAGAGCAGCGGCGCGGTGCGCTCCAGCGCCAGGCCGTCCGGGACGCGGAGCACGTAGTGCTCGCCCACGACGATGACGTCGGAGAAGCCCCCCTTGGTGGCGGCGCCGCCGTGCGCGCCGTCGACGCCGTTGGAGGTGAGCACCACGCCGGCGCAGTAGTTCTCGTTCCCCTTCCCGCAGCTGTCGCAGGAGCGGCAGGAACCGACGAAGTAGCCCACGCCCACCGTGTCGCCGGGCTTGAACCTCGTGACGCCGCCGCCGACGCCGGTCACCACGCCGACGATCTCGTGCCTGCGCGCGCGCCGCCAACCAACCAACCAACGGCGTTACTGTTCTTGGCTCCCATCAAATTTGCAGCGCATCGTCTGCGATATCGACGAATTGGATTTACCCGGGGACGACGGGGTACATGGCGTTGCCCCAGTCGTTCTTGATGATGTGCAGGTCGGTGTGGCAGATCCCGCAGTAGAGCACCTTGATCGTGACATCGTCGTCTCTCGGAACCCTGAAATTATTGGGATCAGCAACAAGGATTCCATAAACTCTGTCAACTCAGCGCTCTGAACATTTCTGCATCCAATTAGTTCTCCAACGGATACCAGGTTCAGTAAAGTCGACAAGAGGCAGCTAGCTGAAAGCCTGAAAGCAACAGTTTACCCAACTCTATGCGTCTTGATTTTTGCTCTGTCTTTTTTTCAGGCTCCAACTAAAAAATAGTACTACTATCTTAGGTATGCGGGCCTCTTACTAGGACGCTAATTTAGAAATTTACATCACTGCTAAAGTAGCTTCAGACCCTTTCAGAGTTTCGGTCTCGAGAGAAGAAGCAAGATTTCGCCATCTCTGAACTCACAGGATATACGTATGCTTCAAGAACTTGGCAGATCACAAGCACACATGAGCAAAGCAGGGTGCTAAACAGTGTACCGACAGTGACCAGAGGATGGGCAATTGGGCAGAGATGCACCTACCTCCTGGAGAAGTTGTAGGGCGAGAGGACACCGGTGGCGTCCCTCGCCGCCCAGCCGAGCGCCGCCTGTCCACCTTGCTCCTCCATCGCCTGCTCCGGTGCCTTCTCCACGGACGCCCTCGCCCTCAGCAGCCGCAGAGCTCTCGAGGGTGGCGCTACTAGGCTACTGACTCCGAGCAAGGGAGATGCGGCTCCGGAGAAGAAGGGCACGGGAAGAAGTGGGCTGGGGATGAGGGCGTGAAAATGATGTGACATAACTGCTCCTCTCGGAATCCTCCTATTCTGCGTGGAGGGCCAATGTGCGAGAAAGAGAGATTTGACCAGCTACAGGATTAGGATCTTGCCATGTTCCAAACCGAACCCAAAGCCCCTGTGTTCTCTATAGTCTGCAACGATATACTCTGGAGAGAGGTCTTCGTAAGTTGACTGAATTGTCGGTGCGCAATCTTTCTTTTCAACAAGGTAAACTGGTAAAGTAGTAGTAATAATTTGTCTCTTGTGAGGAGTAACCTCTTCCGACATATGTAAAACTCTCCTGGTAAGCAAATGGGCAAATACTTGCAAAGAAAAGGAAAGGGGAAGAAGAGGTGAAAAAGCTAGGAGGGGAGCATTATTAGATCAAAGACGGGGGGGTCCACCAGTCCAGACCTTGTCCAGTTGTCCCCATGCCAAAGCAAACAAAAGCAACTATCGATCAATCCAGATCTTGTTATAGTCCAGATGCTCGTGTTGTGGTTCACGCCTTGATATTTCCGCTGCTGTGTGGCTCCCCTGCACTGAAAGCTGCATCTGATGTTGGGTCCGGAGCGACCCCATTTCCATTCCAGGGTCTCTGTCAGTCCTCGTCTGTGTTAAAATGTGATTGGGCTTGGCCCATATTACATTCCAGTTGAATTAATAAATCATAAGGCCCAAGGCCCTCCATGACTCCATGTCAGGCGAACAGAAAGTGCATAGAAACAGAGCCCAACCCCCTTAAAGAAGCATTCGCAAAACAGTAGCCCAACCCATTTGCTTGGACAGCGCAACCTTCAAACTTTGAGCTTTTGTGATTTTACATTGGGCCCAAAGTATTGCTGGGTCGACCCACATGGCCTAATTCAGGTGGGTCTTGCAAGTACAAAATATTAAGGCCCATTCTCCTACTTTTTGAAAAACCAAGTGATTGAGCTTTTCTTCTGCATTAGTTTTGCTTTTTGAGCCATTTCCCTCAAACACTTCATGGCCCTTTTTATCTGTCTATTATGTTCGTATTTGCCAACAGAAGAAGCCTTCATGCTCGATCTCAAAGCTTACAAAAATACATCATTATCGTAAAAACAAAAGTAAAACTACTCACCACTCCCATTATAATCCATCCTTTCAAATTACTAGCAAAGACACATGTGCGCACGCACATGTATAAAATAAATCAAATATAACATATAAAATATATATTAGTTACAATACCCACACGGTACGTGCGTGCTAAACTCTCTCCTATACATTTGTCTCAACTCATATATCACGCACGTTTATTGATGAAATGTAGGTACTAAAACAGTGTCATTTTAGTGGACCATGATAAACAGACCGGCCGTGCGAAGCGCTTTTAAAAATAATGTATATTCGCTCTCTCATGTATAGAGAGCTTTATGTATTCTCAAAACTCAATAGTTGACATTTATTGTCTATTAGTAATATGGGATAACTGTGTATAGACGTGGATATAAATGTGGGTATATTTAGGTGGGTCTTTTTTTGGGTGAAAAAAGTTGAGTGGGGAAACAACTAAAAGAGCCTGGAACATGCAAATTTTTTGATGCTTTCTAGTTTTTCCCTCCCACCAAAGCCTGACTGGTGGGGTCCTCTGTGAGAGGGTGGGGGTGGGTTTTTTTTGTGGGAGGTGTTTTCAATTCTCTAGGATACATTTTATCCTTTCAAATTATAAATCATTTTGAAAAATAATTGAAAACACCCTTATGCCTATTTATATGCATAGCAAAAACTACATATTTAAAGAAGTCAAAATGACTTACAATTTAAATGAAAGGAGTACAAAATAATTGAAAACACCCTTATTCCTATTTATAAATGTCCGTCACAACCACCATGGAAAAATAACCTAAAACACAACTATACATATTTATAAATTACCCTCCATTGACATTATGAAAATAGCACAAAATCCACTATACATATTTATAGCCATTAGAAAAAAGAAGCAAATACCACTTATGTTTCTCTCTATTACCAACATCTATTATGAAGCAGTGACTATATATGCAATGATAAATGCACAATCGGATTTTTTTTTACTCTCTCTAATCACTTGTTAGTGTCGTAGTGATATTTTGCGTTGTACCAAGTCAACATTTTCAAACTTTGGTTTCTTTGACTTTTTATGAATAAAATAAAGTAGATTTATCTTGAAATGAAGTTTCATAAAATGTTGTTTGCTAATTTTTGTAAATATTTTGTGATATAGAAGAATCACGCAGGCCTCCCCGTCGGTCTTTTTTATTCTTCTGTATGAAAGATGGTTTCTTTGAACTAGTCTCAGAGTGTTGGAGGAAGGAAAGAAGAGGGAACTCTGCTATGCAGAGGTGGCAAAATAAAATTAGAAAGTTGAGGCAATTTCTTAGAGGTTGGGCAAAAAATATGAGGGGTGCTGAAAGAAAGAAAAGCAAGAACTGATGAGGAGGGCTGATGAACTGGACAAGAGAGCAGAAACACAGCTTCTAAATCAGCAGGAGCTTGATTTGAAACAATGCATTAGGGAAAGGCTGGCTCATATCCTTAGGGAAGAAGAACTTAAGTGGTTTCGAAGGGCTAAAACCATTGATTTGTTAAAGGGGATAGTAATACTAAATATTTTCAGCTGGTAGCTGGGGGTAGGCGCAGGAAAAATGGAATCTTCAGGCTAGAACAAGAGGAGGGGATCATAGAGGGGGGAAGCAAAACTCAAAAAATATATTACAAAATATTATAAAAATCTCTTTGGAGCTCCTAGCAGAAATAATTTTTCTCTAGTAGAAAATATGATAGGAGATATCCCGCAGGTCACAAACGAAGAGAATGAGATTATAAGAAAGACTTCCATAAAACGTCTATTATGTGTTATGTGAGTGAGGCCTATTAGAAGTTTGGAAAGAGTCTATTAGAAAGACTTGCATGCAGGCCTTCCCGTCAGTTCCATTGAAAGCGTTATTAGAAAAAAAGAAAGACCATACAAAACATTTCCACACAAGGTCCAGCATTACAGTACTATCTTAAATTCTGTATCTGAGTTCTCAATGGGCAAAACTGTCTCTATCTTGACCACGTCAATCAAAATTATTTGGAGTTCAGAGTAATCTATATTAGAAAATATTTTACGAACTTTTCATCACTAGTTTCTATATAATATTATATGTTAAGAATAAATTTATTATTAAATATATTACCCTATCAAAACAGTGACAAAAAATTGATGATATATTTTTTTAACATGTCTGATATTGTCTGCTATAATTTTGCAAAAGTTAAACTTTAAATTCCACTTGTGCATGGAGAAACAAAAAATACAAATTGTGTTAAGTGGTAAATTGAACCAAATGATATAGTTTAGGGGGTAAACTGAACCAAGAATTACTTTAGGCTTCGTTTGGCACTAATGGGGGGGGGCAAACCAAGGGAGAATCAAACCTCGAGGGGATTCGGTGATTCCCTCCCCTCCACCAAATCCCTGTCCACCTAGTCCCTGGATTCCCCGCAAACCCCCGATGGTCAATTAAGTTATTTGGAAAGGTGGTGATTTGCCCGCTTGGTATATCTCTCCATCTCACGATAAAGCTTGTTCGTAATTTCAAAAAGAAAATGTTCGAACAGATATTTCATACACTCGTAACTCAAGCTAACGTGCTAGCAGATATTTCATTCCATCCCAGATACAAAAATGTTAAATGACTTGCGCAGATAAAATACTTGCAAGCTAACGCACAGGTAAAATACTTGCACCATATTGGGCGTCTTTACCTCCATCCTAGATACAAAAATGTTAAATGACCCAAGCAGTACTAAAGTGCCAACAATTGTTTTAACCTGAGATACTAATAGCACCATGCTCAATCATTTTAAGTAACTAAAGTGAGCTATGCATGGTCTAAATCTTGTAAAAAGAAGTCTCAAAAATACATTTGAAGACATGCTACATATAATTGCAGGCTACTTGTCTCATAACAAAATGACATTAATCTTTCTGGGTCTTAGAATCAACACTCCATTTTCTTTTCTTAGCTTGTAAAACCATCTTCTAAAACTTTTCAGCTCCGGCCGTGTAACCTGTAGCAGATTGAAACATGTCACTCACAGTCTAACATATAGGTCAACTAATAGTGCACCGTGTTAAGAACATTAAGATATGGCATCCACAAGAGCCTAGCACGGCAAGGGAAATGCAGAGGACTCGATCAAAAGAATATGCAGAGGACGTTGCAAGGAATAATCTTTTCTAACAGTCTGCTTTATCAACACCCTACACATGCACTACCTTTTAAAACAGATGTGAATGCATACCATGCTTGAACTCTCCTATCCATTCAAATGCAAGCATAGCCCATATGCAACTGAGGCATTGAAAAGGTGAAAAAGTAGTACTGCAAACACACATATCAAATATTGCAGATTCACACTATATGACATACATAGATACTTTTGGTCTAATAGAACAGACCATTTAACAGTATTAGCAAAGACTGCAGATTCTATGACATAAAAATGTGACTGACAAGATTATAGGAGGAGCCAAAATTTGGCATCATGAACTACAATGCTTACATATGACAAGTGAAAGAAAAAACAACATGCAAGTAAACTAGCCTGGCATGCAAAAAACATTAGAGTGGAAACTACACAACAATTTTGACAATACAAATTAAAAAATCACTACATTCTAGTTAAAAAGTAAACTCAAGTTGCAGTTAAAAGCCAAAATCTCCACCAGCTAACATTATCAGGACAATAGATCAATTCCCTGGGTGCTATTTTTCTGTTTCCATCGGGAATTTAAAATAGGCAGAAGGAACTGATTATGAAATCAAAACTACAACACCACTGCCTACAGCTCTACACAGCAATTCAAATTACAAAATTGCAAAATTGGCTTGTGAAAAGAATATGGTAAGCATGATCAATTGTTCTCGTAACGATTTTAAACATTTCTGAACAAGTTTAGCACAACAATAGCCTTATCCTGTACTCAAATTTATATGATCAAGTCAAGATTGATGCAGCATGCCACTTACTGACTTCTGATATCAGTATGCCAAAATTTGTGAAACCACACTGGTCCTAGTCAAGGCTGGATTTGAGTTAATGAAATAAAAAATAACATCAACATCTAGAGCACAACAGAGATCCAGAGGTGGGTTACCCACTCAGAAGCTTTGCTTGCTGTGACGAGGTAGCTCTACCAGCAGCCGCGTGGAGAGGTCGTCTGCAAGATTCAATTCAAGATCTGTATTTGAGAGAAGTTCAAATCAAAATTCTAAAGAAAGAGGAAGCTAATTAGGGGCACCGGATCCATGGACAAATAAAGGCAAGGAGGGAGAGGCTCACCCGAAACCTGGATTAGCCGCCGGAGTTGGACGGTTGCCGATGAAGGGCGGCGTGTGGACGTGTCGACGAATGGCAGTGCGTGCGGATCGAGGACGACGAGGGCTCCGAAGTGGGGATGTGCTGAGGAGGTGGCTCACGAGGGACGGGGCGCCGTCGAGGAGGCGGCGCACGAGGGACAGGGTGGTGGCGCGGAGGCGGCGCGCCATGCACGAGAGAGTCGAGCGGAGCGGAGCTCGCGAGAGACAGACGGGGCGGCGTTTCCACGCGTGAGGAGGAGTTTTTTTTCTCCCCCGTGGGTTGACGGGTATTGAGCTGCGATCCACGCTGACACTCGCCTTCCCAAATGCGATTTTAGCCCAGCAGGGAACCTGACCCACGCGGGGGCTGTGCTCCACGGCGTGGCGGGGTTTGGAGCCCAATCCACCCCACGTATTCCCAAACGAGGGTTATCCAAACTTTGGGGGCTATACTTGAGGGGAGTAATTTAGACTTTTTTCATTAGAAAAAAACGTCTATTAGAAAGACTTTCATGCAGGCCTTCCCGTCAGTTCCATTGAAAGCGTTATTAGGAAAAAAGAAAGACCATACAAAACAATTCCACACAAGGTCCAGCATTTACAGTGCCATCTTAAATTCTGTATCTGAGTTCTCAATTGGGAAAAAGATTGCTGTAATGCGTCTCTATCTTGATCACGTCAATCTGAAATCATTCGGAGTTCAGAGTTTGCTTAGCTTATTCAGACGTTCGAGGTTCAGATTGGCGATCAGTCTGACACTATGGAGTGTTCTCCACATTCCATTCTCCTCGTCTGATGGACGTAACGACATGCGTATTGCAGCCAAACAAAAACAACACAATTGAACCGAAGGGCAGCAAGCTGTGAGCGTTGTCTCCTCGCCCTGCCGTCCTTGTTCGACCAGCTTTCCCGTCCCCGGGACAGCGACAGTCTTTAGCCGGGTCAGAAGTTTGAAGCCTTCAAGATGTTTGGACGCCTGCACTTCTGAACAAACAGCTTGAGATGGATGACCGCCTGCCTGACCGTGTCAAATTTGTGCTGCGCCAGAGAAACTGTTTCCATCCTCACAATTTTGCAGCCGGCTCCTTAATGTTGGGACTCCGGAGTCAACTGACCTCCATATCATGAACAGCCTGCTGAAAATAGAGCTTCGGGTCTATGTATGTTAGAACGCAAGGATTCCACACGCTCCAACACAAGGTCTTTGTTGCTGCGAACACAGTGTGCTAGTGCCGCGCGCCACGATGATGAACAATCGTAGCATGCGTTCACAGAAAAATAATGCAGAATTAATGAACCCAAAAAAATACCATGAAACAAATAATATGAACATGCTATTGAAGACTAACATCACTGCACAATGTGCATCCAAGATTCGAAAATAATCACACAGAACAATCGCGAAGAGCGATCACGTTAACAGGTCAGGGAGAAATGCTATGGAAGGTGTCATCCGTCGTGTCCGTCTTGCGGAGCGCGCTATCGACAATGTCCTCGATCCTCGCCGTCACGTCGGCCATCGCCGGCCGCCGGTCGGGCCGGTCCTCGGTGCACTCCACGGCGAGCTGCAGCAGCCGCACCATCTCCTCCTCGAAGCGCTCCTCGACGGCGATGCCGGCGTCGAACACCTCGGCCGTCCACTCCTCCTCCACCACATTGCGCACCCACCGCGGCAGGTCCACGCCGTCGCCGGTGCTCCCGGGCGCCGAGTTCACCGGCGGCTTCCCCGTGAGCACCTCCAGGAGCAGCACGCCGAAGCCGTACACGTCCGCCTCCCGCGACGCCGCGCGCGGGTCGCTCACCTCCGGGGCGCGGTACCCGGTGACGCGCTTCAGGGGCACGTGCGCGCCGACGAGCTGGACGAGGCCGTGGTCGGTGACGACGGCGCCGTCGCGCGCGCCGTTGACGAGGACGTTGGAGGACTTGATGTTGCCGTGGCACGAGCGGGCGCCGGCAGCGTGGAGGAACGCGACGCCGCGCGCGGCCGCCAGCGCGATGCGTGCCCGGGCGGTGAAGCCGAGCCGCGCAGGGCTCGCGCCGGCGCCGCCGTCGCCGTGGAGGAGGGAGCAGAGGCTCCCCGCGCCGGCGGCGAAGTCGTAGACGAGGAGCTTCTCTTCCCGGCTGTGGAAGTAGGCGCGGAGCCGCACCAGGTTGTCGTGCCGCAGCGCGGCGAGCGCGGTCACCGTGTGGCGGAACTCGCGCTCCGGGATGGGCGCCGCCCGGAGCCGCTTCACGGCCACGGTGGCGGCGCCGCCGTCGAGCGTGGCGCGGTACGTCGTGCCCAGCCAGCCCTTGCCGATGACCTCCGCCGACGAGTGCAGCAGCGACTCCAGGTCGTACGGCGGGTCCGGCGCGGCTCCCAGGAACACCAGCTTCTTGGCGCTGCCGGCCGTGGCGTGCGAGGACCGCTTCGTGGCGCTCTTTCCCATGCTCGCCACGGTAACCGCCACCGGAGACCCGTCCGCGTCGCCGTCGGCCGCCATGTCCGCGGACTTTTCAGCCTTTGTCCTCCGACATCGGGAGCAGAGGAGGAGGATCACGGAGATCAAGACCAAGAACGCCACGGCGGCACCCGCAGCAATGCCGGCGATCGCGCCGGCAGAGAGCTTGCCTCCGCTCTTGCCGGACACGTTGAACAGCTGAAGCTTTTTGAGGTCGAGGTCCGCCGGAAGCGTGCCGTTCAGGCTGTTGTCCTGGAGATACAGAGTAGCGAGGCGTGCGAGCTTGTTGAACTCCGGCGAGACGCCGCCGGATATGCGGTTGCCCGAGAGGTCGAGCCGCTGCAGCAGCGCGAGCCCGAAGAACCCCGCCGGTATCTCGCCGCCGAAGCGGTTGCCGTGGAGGTAGAGGTACCTGAGCTCCGCGCAGCCCCCGATGTCGGCGGGGAGCCCGCCGGAGAGCGCGTTGAGGCGGAGCGACAGTGTCCGCAGCGCGGTCAGGTTCCCGATCGTCCCGACCGGCACAGCGCCGGCGAGGCTGGCCCCCGGGAGCTTCAGCGCGACGACGCGCGACCCGGCGCCGCGGTCGCACGTCACGCCGCGCCAGCCGCATGGGGACGCCGCGGACGCGTTCCACGGGAGCCCCGGGCCTACGGCCGCACGGAACGCGAGCAGCGCCGCCCGGTCCGCCGCGAGGTCCGGCGCGGCGCGGGGGAGGAGCGCGGACAAGCACAGCGCGGCGAGGGGGATGAGGAGGTTGGAGACCCCGCGGGCGGCGCCGGGCGGCCGCCGCATTGCCGGCGAGCGAGCTGCCGACGCGATCGAATTCTCAGCACGTATGGCGAGGACCAGAGCTAGGACGCAACGGGTACGTCTACGTCCGCGCCGAGCGCCGCGACAGAGGGAATTAGCTGAGCGAAGAGGACGCGATGGGCGCTGGCGCGCTGCGGAGCGGAGGTGATAAAGCAGCGCAGCGCTGCGGGGATTATTGCTGGCCGCGAGCTAGGCGGTGGCGACAGGGACGTGGCGGTGGAGGCTAGCGGCTGGGGCGTTGCAGGGAAGGGGACGATACGCGATGGCGCGTGTTGATATTGAACACAAAATTCGGGGGGTGACGAAGCTGTACTACTAGATGATTGCAGCTCATCGATCAGGCTGCTGGCTGGGGGGACACGGCGGCGGCCGGGGCGCTTTCCATATGGACGTCTCCGAGGATCCGGACGTCTCGCTGGCGGCAGCGGCACGAAGGGGTCGACGAAGGGTTAGTTTCCTACTAGTGGCGTAGTAGTACTGAACGAACTGCCGATCGATCGGTCCGAGTCCTCCTTGTTGGCCGAATAAATAAATTTTCTCGATTGCGTGCATGATACTGCGCGGCTAGCTAGGCTCCCCTCCCAGTATTCTACGGCGGGGCCGGACGTGTGCGGACGTGCCGGGGAGAGTCAGCGGCGCGGCGGGGGCGTACGTGCGTGCTCCGGTCGTGGCGCGTAGGGCGACGCGAGCACGGGAAGGCCGGGCAAACTACGCGCCGCTCGCGCACCAGCAGGCAGCGCGCTTCGCTCGGGCCGACCCGACCGGCGAGGAGCGGCGCGCGCCTGGATGGAGACGGAGAGCCCTGGAGCGGGCGGCGTACACTTGTCGTTGCGAGAACTTATCACTAGTAGTACGGAGTATGTGCACAGCAACGGCCGACGGGCCGACTGACCGGCTGGTCCTCCCTCCGGCCACTCGTTCCCCCGCCGCGGCCGCGCGCGCTTTGAACCGGTCTCTCCCAGCGGCGAGAGCGAGGGAGAGGAAGCGTACGTACTGCGTGCCGTCGGCCCGTAGCTGCCTTGGCTGCGTCGTGCGGCTACGGTCAACGGTCAGGAAGGGTCGACAGACAGCGAAGGACTTGGACACGAGTTGAGTCCAGCAGCGTCGCAAGCTCAGCCAAACAGATTGGGAGGGACGCTTCCACGTCCAATCGACTCCACACAAATTGGGCCGACTCATTTCGGCCCCTAGTATCTCCTTTTTCCTTTAGCAAATAGGATCATATCTAAGCCTAGCCCATTAGGCCACTAACGCCACACAAACACAACACAATTCTGGGTACATTTTAGATTTACTTTTATGGTCCCATCTGCTTTAATTTGGACATCTGGGCATCATCCGATGCCACCAGAACAGAATTGCTCCAAACTAAGAAAACAAGTGCTGATTCCTGACTGAAGGTCTTAACTAATCCGTAGATTTCGAACTTAAACACATAAAGTTTATGAACTCGATAGTGCAGTGTACTGTATAAACTAAATTTTGATGAAATTGCACAGTTTTTTTTTGTCTTTTGTTGCGAAGCGGCACGGAATGCACACAGAGCGGCTCTGTCATCTATGTGGACATGAAGAAGACGCGGCTGCATTGACAAAACGTAGCTTCTGAAAAGATCGCCATCGTACAAAGTACGGTGGTTGCTTGCAGCAAGGAGATACTCCGTATTACTAGCATAGCCCCCGCGCTGTTAGCTTTAATAATGCAGCTCCTAACTTCCACTAGTGACATGGAACCTAGCAGCCGCCTTAATTATCCAAACAATTTCCTTTTTGATTTTTTTTCCTGCTTTGGATTGTTTTTTTTCTGCGCCCTTGCGTTGTCTCAAAGATTTCTCTCTAACCTCATTGGGGGAAACTTTTTTTCGAAGTATATCAAATTCAGGCACCTAATTCATAGGAAGTGTGTTCAAGAACAGCATCGCCAATGTTGTTTTCGCGGCTGAGATCACAAAACTAAAGTAAATGTAAAAGCACCTGCGTTTCTGTCTGAAAATGTGATTTACGTTACCTCACTAGTACGGAAACCGAGTAGCAGCGCTAGTCATGTGGAAGAAACAATAGAAACTGTTACCCGGAAAAAAAACAACAACAACAACAATGGCCTTGTTTAGTTCCAAAATTGGGGGTGCAAATTTGGGGGTATAGGGTCACGTCGTAATCATTGCCTCACTGTAGTATTTCGTTTGTATGCGTAAAAAATTATCCAAAAATTGATTAATTAGGCTCAAAATGTTCGTCTCACATAGTATAACAAAACTGTATAATTAGTTTTTGATTTCATCTACATTTAGTACTTCATGCATGTTATGACATTTTGATGTGACGGGTAATTTTTTTGTGCATAGTAAATATAGAAGTTCCTTTTTGGAACTAAACAAGGCCAATAGAACCTGTCATGTAGAGCGGCCCTTTTTTTTTATACTTAAGACTCGATTATATTAAGAGATACAAACCAGAGTATAAGGATTTGGGATCTTTCATCCCAATGAACAACATTGTAGCTTCGTAGCTACTACTAAAGAACCAACGCAGTGACTCATACAAAGATGCTCAATAAAAAGAAAACAGACTAATAAAGTTAGTCCGAACTTCTGCTGAAACACGCACAGGTGATGTCTTTCGTCTCTTGTGGACATGAGACCGTGAGAGGTACAAGTCAACCAGAAAAATGAAGAAGACGCGGCTGCATTGACAAAAAGTAGCTTCTGAAAAGAGCTCGTCCTACAAAGCACAGTGGTTGCTTTGCAGCAATTAGTAGCATAACCCCCGCTGTTAGCTTTAATGCACCTCCCAACTTGTACTAGTGACGTAGAACCGCAAGGCGCCCGGTCTTATCCAAACAATTTCTTTTTGACTTTTTCGTGCCCCCTTTGGAGTGTTTCTTCCACACCCTTCCTTGCCTTGTCAAATTAAACGTGTTAGTACTTGCATTTCTTTTCCATTTTTCTTGTGCTTGGGCATACTATTACAGTTTGTGTTGTACACTATGAAAGGTCGGCTTCGATCCGTTCTAGACTCAGAGGGGACGCGACGTTCACGCAGGTAGTACCTTCCACATGAGGGTGTGATAGTGTCCCAACAACATGGACAAGTAAATCGTCAAATTTGTTTACCACACCGCCCCCAGTTGGCCGCCGACCTCGCACAAAGAAGTAATTACCGCCGGAACAATTCACACCTAGTTTCAACTTTCATCTCAACATCACGAGCAAACAAGTCAAAGATCCCAAGTCTTATTTTTTTACCTCAATAACTTACTTAATGCCACCTTTTGACGTACGTAGCAGCTGAGCCACAGCCATCTCGACACGTAGCATATATATCCCTGAGTAGAAAAAACGTCGGATCTCGACAGTGATGAAAGTTTAAACCAGCAGATAGATAGCTTGCCCAACCGTTTGGCGCCTAACCGCATCTACCATACGGTATCCATCAGTAGCCGACAGCCACGGAAAAACGCGGTGAAAACATTTCCGTCCACGACACGCGCGACACTGCTGCTTCGATCTGGATCACGCGGTTTACAGTTCACAGGCACATGAAAGTACAAAGTCATGTGGTGCTTATTTTTCTTCTTCCGATGGCGTCAGATATCTGGGGAGGCGTCGGTTCAGGTGGTTGCCTACTCCGATCGGTTACCTTGGTTGTTTCAGACGGCACGCGTTGATGGGAGTTCAGTTGAATGCAGAAATTAGGTGGAGCAGCAACCAAAACTGCTTGTGACGACAGGGAAACGCGAGCCTTATCTTCTTGTTGGCACTTGTGCACCTTGTAGTAGTAGCAGATCGTGGCCAATCATATCTCGAACGTAAATCTCCACTAGCTAACTTTATACATCTGATTTCAGCTTTATTTTTTTTTATAAATCCAAGTACTACTAGTGCAGAGTTTTTGATCCTCCTCAATATTGTAAGATCATAACATACCAATTTCACCAGTACCCAAACTCATAACAGAACATGATTTGCATCAACGCCGCATATATATAATTCTAGTTAAGTTTTCAAGCAATTTCCAACGCGCGCTTCAAAGACCACGGCCGAGCAGACGAGAGCAGCCATGGAACTGTGGAAAAAGTAGGACGGGAAAAAAAATCTAGCGCAATAAATCCGTGCCTTGAAAAGCCCTGGAGAGTGGAGAGGCGGCTCGCCGTGGCGTTGCTTCCGCGGCGGTTTCGACGACTGCCGGGAAGCCACCCCACGTTTCCTTCCCGTCGCTTTCGCGCCAAAAAATCGAGTGAATCATTCAGAAGCCAAGCCCAAGCCTCCCAGCCCCTCTCTCTCCCCTCTTCTCCCACGCCGCTATATATACCGAGACCGAGTCGCCAAGAGCAGATGCGAGTCATTTGCATTTGTAGCCTAGCCTACCTGCGACCAGTTCAATTATTCAATCCAAGCTAAAAGAGACCTCGGCGTTGCTTGCGTTTGCGTTCATGGCGAGGTCGGCGTTCGTTTCCATGGAGGCGAGGGATCCGCAGCAGGGCAAGGGGCAGCAGGTGCAGGAGGAGCAGCAGCAGGAGGAGGCGGCGGTGCTGCTGGTGCACAGCCAGGTGCGGCGGATCAAGAAGGAGGACGAGGAGGCCAGGGAGCGCCTCCTCAAGCTGCGGCTTCTGGAGACCATGCCCGGCGGCGGCGCCGGCTTCTGCGACCCCGTGGCGTGGCGGGCCTCCCGCTCGCTCTCGCCGCTCCGGCGCGCCGGGAGCGCCATCCCCGTCGGGGAGTGAGCCTTATCTTCTTCTTGGGCTTCTGTGTTCCGAGCAGGTTGCGTTTACCAGCAGCATCTGTTGTAGATAGCTAGAGAGAGTTACCTACCACCAGTCGGTCGGTCATCGTGCCTGTCCATGTTCCTGCGTATGTTCATGGGACCGGAGCTTAGTAGACGACCGACGGTAGGGTTATGGCCGGCAGTGTCGCCGCCATGTGACCTTGTGTTCGTAGTACAGTAGCATGCTCTGTTTTGTGTCTCGATCCTCAGCTCCTCCTGTTCTTGTATATATGAGAGAGGGTTTTACCATCTAGGTGCTGCGTTCTTCCATTTTGTTTGTTCTACCCGCTCACCATGTTCCGCCATGTTCTCGAATCAGTTCTTGCTTGCACCCGTCTGGATTGACCAAAAAGTGGATTTTGCATACGGATAATCTTCAATCTACAGAGCTCAAATTGCCTACGATACGGTCATGCGACGCAACCAGGCCGTGGCTAACAATTGCAGAGGAGCCGCCACGGAATGAGGTTTGCAGGGTTGACAAGTAACTCGGGCTGGTCATGTATGTACGTACGTAAGCCGATTTGTTTCCCGACGCACGTGGCCGAGCCTGACTATCCTGGTCGCCGCCGTGGCGCAACAGCAGGTTCTCAGGATGCAAGCGGGGCGGGTTGCGGCTGTCCGCCCCGCGTCCGCACGAGCCGCATGCTCTTATGTGGGCAGATGCGGCGCCCCGCATGAAGCCGCGAAACTCTTGCGGGCTTTGCGGGCTGTTGCGGGCTTTGCGGCAGCCCGCGCATGCCGCCGCGGCCGCGAGAAGGCCTTGGCGCGAGGGTGCACATCTGCATCTGCTCCCACACCGCCAGTGCCAGTATACCGCGTCCTCGCCGGCGACGGCTCCATCGCCTCGATGCGGAGACTTACATCTCCAATTCCTCACCATCAACTCAGCAATGTCGTCAGCAGCTTCAGGTTCGGTTGCAGAAGCAAGCAGAGCGACCATGCGGGCGGCAACACCAACGCCGACGGCACCATGGCACTCGGCCGCGGTGTGCCGGTGTGCAGTCCCTGATGACCCAGACCTCCACTACCTACGGCAACGCCTTCTCCTATTGCGCCTCCCGCTGACGGACGTCGAGGACTTCTTCCGCATCAACGTCCGGCGGCGCCTCCCATCGCTTCGTCATGACGGCCATGCTCCGGGACAGGCGGGACACGGCGCGCTGTACCGGGCGCTGCTCGTAGCCATCACCATCAACGGGCAGCTGCTGAACCTGCCGCCGGAGGTGTTCGCCGCCGGCGCAGTGCTGAGTTCCGTCACGGTGATCACCCGGCTATGCCGCGGTGTACGCGGCGCTGCGGGCGGCGTTCAGGGACAGGATGGCGTCGTACTGCCGGGCGCCGGCGCAGGAGGAGCTCAACACCTGCTACGACCTCGCCGCCATGCACTTGGTCAGGCTGCCGAGGGTTGTGCTGGTCTTCGACCAGAACGCCGTCGGCCCGTCGTGGAGCTGGACGCGGTGATGATCGAGGGCACGGTGGTGCTGCGATCTTTTTCTTGCGGGCTTTGCGGCGCTGCTGGACCGCGCGGGCTATCCGCGTTAAGCCGCTTTGATTAGGCGGGCATGCGGCGCGGTTTTTGTCGGCATGCGGCGCGGGTCTGCCCAGCGGGTTGGCGGCAAAGCCCGCCTCGCTTGCATCCCGAGGCTTCACCCACATACTGGTGGCCGTCGACAAGTTCTCGAAGTGGATCGAGGTGCGGGCCATCACCAACATCAGGTCCGAGCAAGCCGTGCTGTTCTTCACGGATATCATCCATCGTTTCGGGGTACCCAACTCGATAATCACCCAATGACCAAATTGAAACATGCTAACAAGTATAATGGCCATTCATGTATTTTACTCATCAAATAATTCACCCCGTTTTCCACCTGGAGTCGCTGACGCGGCGCGGCGAGGGAGGAGAGAGGCCTCCAGCGCTCGGTCTGGCTGGCCCCTACGCGTCGACGTCAGAGAGAGGTAGAGATCGAGATGATTGGGTATCCAACGAATGGGGAGCAAGATCGAACGCCCTCCCTATCATTTCGATCCTGGGGTGGTCTCCGGGACACGACACGGGAAATATCACCGGCTGCTCTTGTTCGTAGCGCGAGAGGAAAAATCAGCGGCTGAATTTTGTCAAGTTCCTGCATATATGTGCGTCGTGCCGCTGTAGGAGAGGAGAGCATGAGCGTGAGTGGGATCGATCATCGTGAGTGAGAGTAGTAGGCAGTCACAAATCAGAGATCGGATGTGGATTACGTCTGGATTATTGTGAGTGAGAGCAAGGCCTAGGGATTGTGATGACAAGGCGAATCGCTTCATTTGGAGCTCTCCGGAGCTGGAACGCGTGGCAACGGAGAAGATGATGGCCCATTACCCATCCGAGTTGTTGACCACGCAAATCCTTGTGCCAGGGCAATTCGTCGACCACGTTGCGCCCTGTAGTGCGAACCGCAAGTACGTGGCGCAGGCGCGGGCTGTCGGCCGGCTTACAGTTCCTCTCGCGGATTTCATCGAACACCTGACTTGCGGCACCGCAAGAGGCAGCCTAGCCAGCCAACAACCCGAGAGGGCAACCAGCGGGATTTGGGATTTTGACAATTGGGAGTATTGGACGATGCAGTGGCAGGCAGTTGTGGAACTAAAATTGGAAAGAGGTCCATCTGATCATCTTCGATGTTCGACAAATTTTGATTCCCTCAAAATCATGTTTTGATCTTCATCCCTCTCACAACTTTTAAAGGCATTCAAATTTCCTCTATGCGGGGCGGATTTTACCTACGTGGTGCTATACCAGCCATGAGCCATAAATTGAATTGTATAGATAGTTCATGGGTCAAACAAACTTCTTTCCAACACTAAATAAAAGTTATCCAAATATTATTTTCAAAAATTTATCTAAATAAAATTTTATATAAAAGTCATCCCTATATTTTTCATTTACTATGATATTTATAGAAATCTATATCTATATCCAAAGCCCACACTTATTTTTATTGCCATATCATAAAAGCATGGGGGTAGAAATGGATCATCGTCCTTATGTCTTCTTCACAATCCAACTTAGCCCTGGTTAATTTTAGTTAAAAAAATTAAATAGTATTTTAGTCCAGCCCTAATTGAGCCCGATCTTAAAATTCTTAGTACAAAATCTTAACCTCTTACCACCCTTACAAAAAGCATGATCACATAGGTGATAGGTCCTATGCCTCTCAAGAGCAACAACACGCTTTCCATGAACCACCTCTCCATCTACTACGCCGAGGTCAACTCGAAACTCAACGGCATCAAGGGCTACGATGTCTCGCTACTTCAAAATCGGTCAGGTCGTTTTTTATTTTTCTATATAAAATTGTGTGCGAAGAAAACTGTTTGGATAACATTTTAGAAAAAAAAGTTATTTCGACAACTTCTAAAATCAGGCGCGCGCAGCGCGCCAGGCGCTGGTTGGGACGGCTGCGGAAGGGACGAGGGTGACGATCGTGTGGCGCGAGAAAGGAGGAGGCGCAGGACGTTGATGCATCGCTCTTGGGTCCTAACTCCTAAGCCGCATCTCTTATCTTGCTCATGGAAGAACCCCCCACCGGGAGACGCATGTCGTGGTGGCACCGCGCAATACCGCGCCGAACACGAACAAACTGTCCATTCCCAGCAACGCCAACGTTATCTTTGTTCAGCATGACTGATTAATCTAGACATTTAGTCAAAGATGTTGAACTATAGCTGCAGAAGGACTACACTTTTTGTCCGTGATGAGCCTAGAAACGTCATTGTTTTGTTAGTGGTTGGACAGGATCTTTAGCTCAAAATGAAACCACAACAATGATGATTATGCTCATACCTTGGTCACTAGAACGTCCTCTGATCTTCTTGCTCTTGTTTTGATCTCTGTGTGTTTATGTGTATGTATGTCGGTGGTTCTTCCCCGGTGATGGCAACGCCAGGCGATCGGTGCCTTTGAACGGGGTTTCAATCCCCTTTTATAGGCCCGTTGCTCACCGGGGGGACCGACATCCTTGGGTCGGTTCCATCCCCGATCAGGACGGATCGGGGTGTTTCCACCCCGTTTCTTATCTCCTTTCATTTATTAGGCTTATCTTTTACTGTTTAATTACTGTTGATTTTACTGTTGCTTACTGTTTAAGCTTTACAGATCATCAACAACCCAACATTCTCCCCCTTGATCGTAATGCTTAAACTTATAAGTTTATTTCTCAACAAAATAGTATACCAAGATGAAAAGATTACAATGACCAATACAAGTGTCACTGAACCCAATCACTATAGTACACTATTTTATTTCAAAACGAACTTTTCTAACTTATGAGCTCCGTAACTTATTACATAAGACTTTATACAAGCTTATAGACTTACTCTTTGATAAACAGTACACCAAGACACTAGGTTACAATAGTCAATTAAGTACTATTGAACCAAGAGACTATGGTTCCCATATGATCTCAGAGCAAGTCCACATTAGAATTATGGGGAGACGATGTCATATTGGTCCCAGAGTGCAGTTTGTTTTCATATACTTTTATATATCCTTATAAACGTTATGTGCGCATTTCAAAATTGAAAACCAAATATGTTTCCAGAATCACAGTTTTGTCCCTTAGAA
Organism: Echinochloa crus-galli; assembly: GCA_900205405.1. Classification (NCBI taxonomy): domain Eukaryota; kingdom Viridiplantae; phylum Streptophyta; class Magnoliopsida; order Poales; family Poaceae; genus Echinochloa; species Echinochloa crus-galli. The sequence goes on from OAMR01000113.1 coordinate 650,844, forward strand.
ACAGGCTGCCATTTTAATCTTTATACCGACAATATCAAAAGGCAAACCTCTTAAACTTAATATGATGCTCAGCACTTATATCTTAAGACTTAATGCTTATATCTTAACTCTTGTATACTGAGCACCAAACTTTAAACATACAATGCTCAACACTTAGTCTTACATTTTATTCTTATTTGTTGAGCATTTAAAACTTAAAACTTAACTCATCAAGGCCTTGAACATATGATGATTGATTCTGGATTAAATCTTTCACAATGTCTTGGGTCTGGCAAATACCCTTTGACATGCTACTCGAATAGAACTGCACTCTTTTTCATAATGAGTTCCGGGATAAATTTCTTAGAAAATTTCTTTTTTTTATAATAATATGGATTAGGGACATAAATCCATATGTAAAACTTTAGGATTAAGCAAGCCATAACTTAATTTGCATCTTTAATGATGCCTTGAGTTGGGTGAAGCCATTCCACATTGTGGCTCCCCCACAAAAGTGCAACTACTGTGGATATTAACGCACCTTTGCTGAAAGAAAACATTATCATCTGAACACCCCATAATTTGGTGGTTAACAGACTTTCTCAAATGTGACCATGTAATTTCTTTGTGCTATATTTATAGCACCTAGTTTCTTTAGTGCTTATGACATTAAGACAAAGCATTCTTAATGATTTTCCAGGGGTCCAATCCTGGACTTATGTTTGCCATATATCCCGGTCTAAAAACCTCAAGGGCATAAATAAATTAAACACATAATTCTCATGTTCTCATGTCAGCCACAACACGAGCATACTTATTGCCCTTGATGGGAGTGACATTATCTTTTGGGGTAAACATAATACTCCCCTTTCTTGGACCGATCTTGGTAATTCGTAATTAATAAATCATAAGAATAATTACCAAGATAATCATAAGTTCATGAGAGAAAGTTATTTCTCATAAACCAGTATCCCTTTAACCTTATTATCAACAAAATGTTGATTATTTCTAAAATTTTCATTTCCCTTCAGAATCATAATTAATATGTAGGCCCATAATAGCCTACTATTTTTCATTATATTAGAAAATTTCATTGAGCCATCCACAATACTCATCTTTTATTCTACATTAGAAATAAATGTTTATTGTAAAGTAATGGTGTCTGAGAGAAGCAAACAGGCTCTTGCAAGTAAGGATGTGGATAAAGTCTCATGAGGTAAGAAGACAATATCAACATCAAGTAGTAAGCAAAACTTTTTTTTTCTTACTCCAACATTAGAGGCAAATCTTTAAGTCAATTAACTTTGAAAGGTAAACATAAATTTTCTTTAATCATTATGCCTCATCACATCCTTAATTGTCCTTGCCTTGCCTCAAGGCACCCATTATACATAATAGTTGTACCCTCTTATGATGAAAATCATAATCACTCATATGAGTGCTTCAAATTTGGTACCATCCGAAATTTCTTTCCATCTATAGTACCAAAATTTATTTTCATCCATAAATTCCATCCATAAAATTGTACTGGTCAATATTCTTGATAACACAAAGCTCAATTGATCAGTCTTGATAAATGGATTGTAAATGGATGATCAATCTTAACAAGTGGAATATTCTTTATGGTAAGTGAAAATTTTAGAAATAATCAACATTTTGTTGATAATAAGGTTAAAGGGATACTGGTTTATGAGAAATAACTTTCTCTCTTGAACTTATGATTATCTTGGTAATTATTCTTATGATTTATTAATTACGAATTACCAAGATCGGTCCAAGAAAGGGGAGTATTATGTTTACCCCAAAAAATAATGTTACTTCCATCAAGGGCAATAAGTATGCTCGTGTTGTGGCTGACATGAGAACATGAGAATTATGTGTTTAATTTATTTTATGCCCTTGAGGTTTTTAGACCGGGATATATGGCAAACATAAGTCCAGGATTGGACCCCTGGAAAATCATTAAGAATGCTTTGTCTTAATGTCATAAGCACTAAAGAAACTAGGTGCTATAAATATAGCACAAAGAAATTACATGGTCACATTTGAGAAAGTCTATTAACCACCAAATTATGGGGTGTTCAGATGATAATGTTTTCTTTCAGCAAAGGTGCGTTAATATCCACAGTAGTTGCACTTTTGTGGGGGAGCCGCAATGTGGAATGGATTCACCCAACTCAAGGCATCATTAAAGATGCAAATTAAGTTGTGGCTTGCTCTGATACCATTGTTAGTGGTTGGACAGGATCTTTAGCTCAAAATGAAACCACAACAATGATGATTATGCTCATACCTTGGTCACTAGAACCTCCTATGATCTTCAATGACACTTGTATTGGTCATTGTAATCTTTTCATCTTGGTATACTATTTTGTTGAGAAATAAACTTATAAGTTTAAGCATTACGATCAAGGGAGAGAATGTTGGGTTGTTGATGATCTGTAAAGCTTAAACAGTAAGCAACAGTAAAATCAACAGTAATTAAACAGTAAAAGATAAGCCTAATAAATGAAAGGAGATAAGGAACGGGGTGGAAACACCCCGATCCGTCCTGATCGGGGACGGAACCGACCCAAGGATGTCGGTCCCCCCGGTGAGCAACGGGCCTATAGAAGGGGATTGAAACCCCGTTCAAAGGCACCGATCGCCTGGCGTTGCCATCACCGGGGAAGAACCACCGACATACATACACATAAACACACAGAGATCAAAAGAAGAGCAAGAAGATCATAGGAGGTTCTAGTGACCAAGGTATGAGCATAATCATCATTGTTGTGGTTTCATTTTGAGCTAAAGATCCTGTCCAACCACTAACAATTGGCCATTATTACTTTTAACTTTATTTACACATAAATATATATAAATTAACTTCAAAAGATTAAACATGAAATCGTAATCATAATATCTCAAAGCAATTCAAAGCCAACTTAAGAATATTTAATAAAGATTTAAACTTCATAACTTCATTTGGCCCATTACTATGCAGCCCAGCAAGGAAAAACAAATGGAAAAATTATTAAAATTTCAGCCGGCCCAAATACCTTTCAAATGGGCCAAGACCCGGCCTGTTAGGCCTGTTTAGCCGTGCCGCCTTCACACGCGGGCTCCAAGCCCAAAAACCTGGGCCTGGGCCGTGAACTAGCGTCCCCCGCGCCGGCCTCCGCTGGCCCGCTTGCTATCGACGCGCGCGCGCCGTCGGATCGAGATCTGACGGCCACCATCGCGCGCTGCACGCCATAAAAAGAGCGCGCGGTCGGCTCCCCGAAACCCTAGCTCTCATTCTCTCCCTCCCCTTCTCTCTCCTCTCCCGCGGCGGCCCGAGCAAGCGAGCGTGCGAGCGAGAGGTGACGGCAGCGCGGAGCACTTCGCCGGTGCGGGGAGGGCAGCGGCGCCACCGAGCTTCGCTCGCCGGAGGTGCGTGCGGCCAAGGCCAGCGCGCAGCTCCGTCGAGCGCCGCTCGTTGGTGCCCTAAAGGGCCCGCCAGATCTGCACACGGGATCCACCCGGATCCGCGAGGCCTTGCGGGACCAAGTCCCGGCGAGCGCTCGCCATGAAGGGTGGCCTCGGCGACGACCGCCGTAGCCCTTAGGTAAGCCCACTGCTCTTCTTTTCTTTAGATCTAGGGTTAGGGTTCTTAGTTTTGGGGTTTTCTTGAGGATTTTGCATGTTTGGGGCGCGATTCAACAGCACAGAGGCACGCAAACATGAATATGATGAACAAAATTCATGATAAACATGAACACAGTCCAAAATGGGCTTCATTTTGATGCTAACCGTGCTCTTGATGCCATTGTTAGTTGTTGGACAGGATCTTTAGCTCAAAATGAAACCACAACAATGATGATTATGCTCATACCTTGGTCACTAGAACCTCCTATGATCTTCTTGCTCTTCTTTTGATCTCTGTGTGTTTATGTGTATGTATGTCGGTGGTTCTTCCCCGGTGATGGCAACGCCAGGCGATCGGTGCCTTTGAACGGGGTTTCAATCCCCTTTTATAGGCCCGTTGCTCACCGGAGGGACCGACATCCTTGGGTCGGTTCCGTCCCCGATCAGGACGGATTGGGGTGTTTCCACCCCGTTCCTTATCTCCTTTCATTTATTAGGCTTATCTTTTACTGTTTAATTACTGTTGATTTTACTGTTGCTTACTGTTTAAGCTTTACAGATCATCAACAACCCAACATGTTTTGCTCGGATCCTATCCGCTTATAGACTATGCTTGCTATGAGTGTAGAGAAGTGACCTGCTTGATTCATTGGTGATCACTCATACCATGTGAATGAATGGACCGGTTTGTATCCTTTGTAAGAATTTTCAGGAAAAAAATGATGAATGGTCATAAAAAATTCTGTGTCCTGGTAACCTCACTTTGGCAGCCCGTTTATCTTGAGCCAAAGCTCCACTTGTTATCAATTCATTTACCCTGTCACTTCTTCTAGTGAGTCTGGTAACCTCACTTTATATCCTCTTTTTTACTCTAGGGGGTGACGTGGTTTAACTTGTAGCATAATCCTTTTTGTTTGGATACGGCTGCCATTAAAAGAATGGGCGTGTGGGTCCTTACTTTGCTTCTTGGACTAGTACGAAAGCAATTTGCGAAATATTCTATGCGTTGGTTTCGCCTTCAGAGTTCAGACAATTGATCCAACAACCATCCACGATTTCAACTCCTTGAATGTTTCACTTGTTTCTCCTCAGTTCTAGCGACTTTGACATGAGGTGCAATTTTTCGAATGCAATATGGAGTTTTTTTAGTTACCGGAGCTTTCATTAAGAAATCACATGTCCATTACAATCTGCATTGAGCAGAACGAAGAGCGCTGGTGGTGGACGAAGCCACTCCTCCACCCGCGGGTTACTCGATCCTCCCTCCGTTTATATTTGTAAGACACACACAAATATCAAAGTTCAAACTTTACGATCTTTGATCAAAGCTAATAATTTTTATTTTTTATAATACAAACTTGATATGGTTGAATTCATAATTAAATATGCTCTTCAATGATTTTATAAGTTTATTTATAACCAAAAGTTATATAATATAAGATAAATAAGTGGTCAATGTATAATTTATAAGACCATACCAAGTCAAGTCACGCTTTACAGAAACAAACAGATGAAGTACTAGTTTTGCACACTAATATGCTACTACATTGCACGTTCTACTTTTAAAAAGCAAAATAAAATCTTCCAAGCTCCGGCTCAGAAGACAAATATCTTCCAGCAAAAAACGAATGATGGCGATGATCTCCCAGCTTACATAAGTTCACAAGCTCCTGGCAATCCATGGCCATCACCAGCTTTTGAACACCCTTATGCAAAGCAAACTCCGGTCCTCCTTTGGATGCATATGCTTCCATTGCGTGACAGATAGCCGTCTGTCACGCAGGATCGTGAGTTACTAGGCTATCCGTATGTTTTTCTAATTTTTTTCTGACATGGTCCACGTTGATGTTGTTTTTGTTTTCTATCGGGCCATGTTGCTGCCGCTTTTATTTTCTGTCATGGTTTCTCATTCACCTGATACTCCAAAAACCTATATGTTGTTTATTCTACTAGCTAGTTGCACGTGCGCACGCACATGTGTATATAGAGCTTTAGCTATTCTCAAATTTAGAATCACATTATTTTTCGAGTTAGTTGGTCTTTATTTATATGGAGAAAAACTCTTCAATCTTTTGTCTATTAGCAATACGGGATAATTGTGTGCACGCGAGGAGTTAGGGGCCCACCTGGCCGGAGGTGGGTACGTGCGGGACGTTGGGTGAAAAAAGTTCTGCGGAGAATGAACTAAAGTCTCTCGAAACTGTGCTTTTTCTTCTTCCTCACATGAATTTTGACTACGGTACCACCGAAAAATATGACACCTGGGTCCTCTGTGAGTGGGTGGGTACGAATATTTTAGGTGAGAAGTGTTTTCAATTCTACTGGATCCTTATAGTATAGATTTTGGCTGTGTTTCTCAACTTTTCTTCCTTCTTCCTTTTTTAGCTCACGATGGTTATTCTTGTCCCTTTCTATTTCTTTGCTTTGTCGTTTTCTAGTTCCTTCTCCTTTTCCTTATATTTGTTTATTATTCCATTTCTATTCAATTTATTTTATTTTATTTAGTTTTAACAATGTTTTTCTATTATTTAAATTTTCTTTCCTTTTGTTTTTAGTGTCTTTGTTCACCATGTGTATTTTTTTTGTTCGCGTGCATATGTATTTCTTCAGGATATTTTGTTTAATTATATTTTTTGTAAGAAAATTATTTGTTCGTAACGTCAAAATTATTTGTTCATTTTGTAGGTTCAATGGTCCGACTATAATTATAACTTGTTCGTGATATGGATATGTTTATTTTAGATGTGAAATTGTGTTTTCTCATATGGAGCCACATTATAAACTAATTTATTTACTATGTTAAAGTGTTTGCCGATGTTTATTTTTTCTTTTTTGTTTACTAATTTGTTCCTATTATATTCTCATTAATTGGTAATGTAAAATGATTTATTCAGTTTGTTATATGGACACAGTTTGTTCACCTATGAGGATAGTCTTTTCACGATGTATATATCTGTGTTTTTCTGTAAGAATAATTTGTTCGTGACGTGGACATATATGTTCTCTATGTGAAATATTTTTTTTTGTGTGTGAAGTCATTTTGTCTTTTACTTTTTAGACTAGTGTTAATTTATTTTTTGTTTTATGGACATATTTTGTCAATGATATGAACATATATGTTCTCCCTTGGAACAAAATTGATCACATGTGGAGCCGTTTCGTTCACTTTTGACTGAAATCAGTAGCGAAGCCCCTACATATTTTTTTAATATTTTTTATTTTAAATCCAATTAATTACATCTTACTATTTTGTTCACTTCATAGAGTGGTTTTAAATTATTTCTTTGCTGTGTGGTCATATCTTATCCACGTGTACGAATAATTTATTCGTGGTGGGGACATGTTTGTTCTGCATGTGAAATATTTTGTTCACGGTGTGGACATATTTGTTCTCCACATGCAATATTTTGATTGCCTATAATATAGACTAATTTGGTCAGGATGTTAAATTATTTGTTGGTTTCGTGAACTAAATTGTTCAATATTGTAGTATAATTCAACTATCTCGATTTTCATTTGAAATTGCCCTACATGCATGTTTTATTTTTCTCTATTTTTATAAGTGACCCATCACCAATTCTTCCAAGTCCTTGTGATATGAACTCTCTTCCAGCTAAAATCGCCCACCAAGTATAACTTGCGTGCTTCTTCCTTGCAGCTTGTAGGAAGTCAGTGTCATGATAATACCTCCCCTTCATTACCCTTGCGCAAAGTGATTCTGGTCTCTCGATGAGTCTCCACCCTTGTTTGTCTAACATAGCTAGGTTGAAGAGTCGTAGGTCCCTGAAGCCCATCCCACCTTGTGCCTTCGTTTTAGTGAGGTACTCCCAACTTTGCCGGTGCATATGCCTATTGCGGTCGATCTCCCCCATCCATAGTTTGAAATGACACTTCTCATCTATTTACATGGGGTAAGCTGTAACTCTTACCCCAGTTTGGTTTTGACCATCAAACTCTAAAATCAGATATCTTTGGTCATCAAACTATCAAAATCGTTCAAATTTGTCCATCAGGGCGGTTTTAAATTTTTTATTTACAATTTAGTCCTTAAATCTTAAAATGAATATTACTTTTCCCTCGTACCTCCGATTTAGGTGATTCTTACGGTCACGCGTTCATAACAGTGCGATTTATCTTTTAAAATAGTATTTATACTATTTTGTCACTATTTAATATATTATTTTTATTTTTTTTGTGTAAAAACAACAATATAAGAAAAAACAAACCCTTAGAAAATAATATGTCCATGATTTTAAAAGATAAAGCTCATTGTTACGAACGCATGACCATAAGAATCACTTAAATAGGATATACGAGAAAAAATAGTGATCATTTGGAGATCCAAGGACTAAACTTTAAATAAAGTAGTTCCTGGATCTTCAAATGATTACTAATTTTTTCTTATATATCTGATTTAAATGATTCTTATGTTCACGTTGTTTGTAACAATGAAATTTATCTTGTAAAGTCAAGGACATATTATTTTTTTAACTATTTGTTTTACTTTTTTATATTGGTGTTTTACACAACAATATAAAATAATATATTAAATAGTGACAAAATAGTATAAATACTATTTTAAAAGATAAAGTACACTGTTATGAACGCATGACCACAAGAATTACATAAATCGGAGGTACGAAGAAAAAATAATAATTATTTTAAGATCTAAGGACTAAATTGTAAATAAAAAAATTTAAAACCACC
>OAMR01000113.1:661577-685793 GCA_900205405.1 Echinochloa crus-galli
AACCACCCATCAATCTATTTTGGCCATCTAACTACTCTTACATCAGTTTAGTTTTGACCCTCGAACTCCAAAATCAGATATCTTTGGCCATCGAACTATCAAAACTTGTTCAAATTTGGCCATCTTAAATTTTTTTATTTACAATTTAGTCCTTAGATCTTAAAATAATTATTATTTTTTCTTCGTACCTCCGATTTATGTAATTCTTGTGGTCATGCGTTCATAACAGTGTACTTTATCTTTTAAAATAGTATTTATACTATTTTGTCACTATTTAATATATTATTTTTATTTTTTTTGTGTAAAAACAACAATATAAGAAAAAACAAACCCTTAGAAAATAATATGTCCATGATTTTAAAAGATAAAGCTCATTGTTACGAATGCATGAATACAAGAATCACTTAAATCTGATATACGAGAAAAAAAATAATCATTTAGAGATACAAGGACTAAACTTTAAATAAAATAGTTATTAGATCTTCAAATGATTACTAATTTTTTCTTATATATCTGATTTAAATGATTCTTATGTTCACGTTGTTTGTAACAATGAAATTTATCTTGTAAAGTCAAGGACATATTATTTTTTTAACTATTTGTTTTACTTTTTTATATTGGTGTTTTACACAACAATATAAAAATAATATATTAAATAGTGACAAAATAGTATAAATACTATTTTAAAAGATAAAGTACACTGTTATGAACGCATGACCACAAGAATTACATAAATCGGAGGTACGAAGAAAAAATAATAATTATTTTAAGATCTAAGGACTAAATTGTAAATAAAAAAATTTAAAACCACCCATCAAAATCACCACGATGGCCAAATTTGAACAGTTTTGATAGTTCGATGGCCAAAGATATCTGATTTTGGAGTTCGAGGGTCAAAACTAAACTGATGTAAGAGTTAGATGGCCAAAAATAGATTTTTTTTTCTTTTAGTAAAGGTTCTCTACCCGCACAAGGCACAACTAACTTCCGTGCTGCTCGATCCTCTGGCTCTACCAAACCTTTGATTCTGTTTGGCATTGGTTCCAAAACACTCTTAATGGACCTAATCTCAATTAATATTTCTCTGCCAACGCCTCATTATCAATATGTAGGGCTTCTCGGACTTTGTTTTTCTGCAATTCCAACTAACCCTATCTATCTAACTTAGGCCTTCTCCAATGATACGAGCTAGCACCTAGCTCTAAGCACTTAGACAACTCTTTCAATAATCCAGCTCTCAGCACATAGCTCATAATATGAACGATCCAATATATCATTCTCATATAATCTTAAAGTGTGTATAAGACTATTTCTAAATTAAGAGACAATTTTACTCTGTTCTGTTAAAATATAAAAAAATATTATATAAGCTAGCTAAACATTGACTATTAGAGGAGGTCTAAGACCTTCCCATATATATTACTGCATCTATCCATCTGTCTCTGTCTGTCATTCCGTCGGTATGTCTGTCTGTATATACTAAAGTACGAAGAATGGTGCAGGAGGAGCCGATCGAGCAGGAGTCGATGCAAGCAAAGCAAGCTAGGCGGCCTCTCGAATCCATGGCGTCCCCATCGCGACATGCTCTCCCTCCGGCGCGCCCACGGCACCGCCACAGTCTGTCGTCCACGGTCGTCGACGAGAGCGTTGCCGCCGCCGCCGTGCTGGTCGAAAAGTGGCACCCCGACAACGACAGCAAGTCCCTCTTCCTCGACGGCGCCGGCGAGGACGACTACGAGCCCCAGCGCTTCCTCCGTGCCGCCGCCGATCTCCACCGCGCCATGCTCTTCTTCGCCAGCGATGACGACGTGAGCAACGACGACGCGCACGGCCTGGTCCAAGCTCAGGCGCTGCTCCAGACCGCCATGCGGAGGCTCGACCAGGAGCTCCAGCTGCTGCTGCTCCATATCGACGACGACGAAGAATCCACTGCCACTGCTAGTAGTGGTAGCAGCAGTGGTAGCACTAGCAACAAGAAGAAGCTGGAGGATGACCTCCGCGCCGTGGCGGAGGCGATGATGGCCGCCGGCTACGGCAAGGAGTGCATCTCCACCTTCAAGTCGCGGCGCCGCGCGGCGCTCGCCACCAAGCTGCAGCGTCTGCTCGGCTTCTCGTTATTATCATCGCCTCGTCGCCGTCCCGACGAGCTGCAGCACATGCTGCTGCACAAGCTCACCTGGGAGCAGCTCGACGGCAGCATCATCCCCTCGTGGGTCAACGCCGCGACCGTCGCCTTCACCTCCCTCTTCCCCGCGGAGAAGCGCCTCTGCGACGCGGCCTTCGCCGCCAGCAGCATCGACATCGGCGAGGCGGTGTTCGCGGCCGTGGCGAACGAGCAGGCCACGGGCCTCCTGGCCGTCGCAGAGGCCGCGGTGGCACGGGCAACAAGGAGGCGCGCCCCGGAGCGGCTGTTCCGGGTGCTCGACGTCCACCACACCCTCGCCGCCGAGGTGCTGCCGGCGCTCTCGCCGTCGTCGTCGTCGTCCGTGTTCGGTGCGGCGGCGGACGCCGAGGCCATCTCCGCCCGCGCCGCGCTCCTCGTGGCCAAGGCCCGCGACGCCGCACGCGCCACCCTGGAGGGCCTGGAGGCGGCTATCCACAAGGAGCCCTCCAAGGCCACGGCGCCCGGCGGCGCGGTGCACCCGCTGACACGCTACGTCATCAACTACCTCGTCTTCCTCGCCGACTACCATCGTCAAGAGGAGGAGGAGGAGGAGGACGAGATGACGACGACGATGGTGAGCTATCACCGGCGGCTGGTGATGGCTTTGGAGGGCAAGCTGGAAGCCAAGGCGGGGAGCTACCGGCGGCATGTGGCGCTGAGCTACCTCTTCCTGGCGAACAACACGCACTACATGGCGAAGAAGGTGGACGGCAGCGCCAAGCTGCGGGGAATCCTCGGGGAAGGCTGCGGACCCACGTTAGGCCCAGTGAGGGCTCAGGCCCACACTCATTTTTTCTTGTTCAGTGGAGTTTGGGTCTATTTCCCCGTAGCAATCGAGGCCCAACAAGTAGTAGGCCCTCACTCAGTTTTTGGGCTAGGTCCGCCCCTGCCGCCAAGGTCAGCCTCACGCCGGGGGACGTCACCGCCATGATCGCCGCCCTCTTTGCCACGTAATACGTACACTGTAGCAGGCAGGCAGGCCGCAGGCAGCGCCCGCGAACGGAGGATCGGAGGTGGCCTGCAGCTGCAACGACGACGACCACGTCAAGAGGAGGGAGGGAGATACAAGGACGACGCCGCAGCTATTCACGAGACAGAGACAGATCGACAGACAGACGGACGGACGAGCATATGCATTTCAGCATTTGTAAATGCAGAAACAGAGAATCAGGGATGACTTCGTTGTATTCTAGGCCTTGTTTAGTTTCCAAAAAGCAACTCCCAAATACACTATGCAAAAAGAAGATTCTCCGTCACATCAAAATGTCATAACATGCATGGAGTACTAAATGTAGATGAAATCAAAAACTAATTGCACAGTTTTGTTGTACTCCGCGAGACGAACATTTTAAGCCTAATTAATCAATTTTTGGAGAATTTTTCGCACATACAAACGAAAATACTACAGTGACGCAATGATTACGAAGAGACATCTACCTCCCAAATTCACCCTTCAAAATTTGCATCTAAGGCCTAGAGCTGAGCTCGACTCACTGGTAGGAGACAAGTTTAGGTGATTGGTCATCGTCTCGATCTCCAGCTTTATGTGCTTTCTTTTTTTTTCTCAAAGGAGGCCTGGTATGATATGGAAAAACACGATGGAGATCAAATGAAAGAATATTAGTGGAGGAGAGGAAGCCGGCCGGCCGGCCGGCCAGTCTTGGCGTACAGATTCTGCTTTGATAGCTCAGACAACAGACCTGCAGTTTAGCTGCACCATAATATATACATAAATAATAGACCTTTGCAGCTCACATATTAGCAAGGCATCAACTAGGTCAAGCTACATTTTTTTAGTTACCGGAGCTTTCATGCAATTGAAAAGTTAGGTGTAGCTGCTTAGAGCAAGTATTATAGAGCCTAGTCAGCTGGCGAAATGAGTGTCCACGTCGGATGAAATCCATGTGGAGGAGTGAGAAACGGAGAGAGAGAATAGGATGGGCGCCTCACGACTCGCCGGCCTCAAGCAGTAGATACAGGCTTTCTCGATCCCTATTGGCTGCATGTCTTTATTAAATGCCGCTGCAACATGCAAAAGCATTAAATAGGAGTGGACCCTACCACCACAGCACACCCCGTTCAACTGACATGGCGTTTTATTTCGCCCGCTACCGGCGCGTCCATAAGCCATGCTCCCAGGTGGTGTTTAGATGTTGAATTTGGGTGGGTGAATTTGGGAGTATGGTGTCACTTCGTAATCATTGCGTCACTGTAGCATTTCGTTTGTATTTGTGAAAAATTATCCAAAAATTGATTAATTAGGCTCAAAATGTTCGTCTCGCAGAGCACAACAAAACTGTGCAATTAGTTTTTGATTTCATCTACATTTAGTACTCCATGCATGTTATGACATTTTGATGTGATGGGGAATCTTCTTTTGGAGTTGCTTTTTGCATCTAACAGAGCCTTAGGCCTTGTTTAGATGCCAAATTGGAGGTCCCAATTTGGGACTATGGGGAATTATGCGCTACTGTAGCATTTCGTTTGTATGTGTAAAAAATTATCTAAAAATTAATTAATTAGGCTTAAAATGTTCGTCTCGCAGAGTACAATAAAACTGTGCAATTAGTTTTTTAATTTCATCTACGTTTAGTACTCAATGCATGTTATGACATTTTGATGTGACGGCGAATCTTCTTTTTGCGTGTATTTGGGAGTTGCTTTTCAACATCTAAAGTGCTTATTGAGATTTGGTCATTTGGATAAGATTTCGGGGAACTACAGATATGCTGACCGAGTGCAGAGATTGGTGCTGGACGCGTGGACCTGCTTTCAATAACTATCCTGTGGTATGAGAACAGAGTATTGGCCCCCAAAACACATTTATGAGTGAGGCCATGGTGTGAGAAACATGGACCATTTCCATAGGGCACCCAACTTGTACGGAGTACGTCAGTAATGTTCAGACTTTTGGCCCTGCTTGTTTAAGTTCTAGCCGATTTTGAATGTTTGATCTTGAAGAATAAAAATGTCAGATGACTCCATCTTGATTTTTGAATTTCTCAAAATCAAATCTTAATATTCGACCATAAGCTGAAACAAACGGAGCCTTTGTTATTGGTTTGGAAGCAGGTTATGGATTATGAGAGTTCCTTTATCGTGATGAGAGTTCCTGTTTCTAACATACTGCACTGTTGGATTTGTGAGATCAGCAAAGCGCACAGTTGTACACTACTGCACAGTAAGTCCGGTATCTGTGACTGACTAAACATGCGACTTCTTTGAGTAAAATGGGTGCAGACTTTGTGGACTTCCAGTCAGCAAGTTGCTTCTCGTGAGAGCATCCAATGGACGTCCACTGCCAAAATGGGAACATGATGGTAGAGAGACTGGAGCATGATATGCCACAGCTCTCCAACACCAAACAAATACTTTAGTCTCATTATACAGGTTGTTATTAACATGGTGCTGTGTTATAAAAAAAGGTGCTGAGCATTTTTTTCAGATTATGATTAATATAGTGAGAAAGAAACACCCTACAATATATGAGGTTTTAAGCTCCCTGTTGCTAAATATTTCTTTTAGGTGATCTTCGACAGGCGTGTAATTAGTAGCATGAAATGAGCTGGTTCAGAAAGTATCAAATATACATTTAACAGATGAGCCGGATATGCTTATCTGGTCTATAGTCCAGCATGGAATATTTATAATTTAATCAATGTATAATTATATCCGAAACCGAACCATAGTACCTCAAAATAGATACTTATGGAAGTTGAAAATACTATTGAAGATCAAAATATTCCTTCGGTTTCTAAAAAAAGAGTAATTCTCACTAAGGACAATTTGGTTAAAAGGAATTGGAAAGGACATGAACAATGTTGTTTTTGTGGGTTTATTGAGATTACACAACACCTCTTTTTTTTGTTGCTTTATAGCTAGATTCATTTGGCGACTAATGGAGGTTACGATTGGTTTGAAACCTCCTCAAAGTACTCAACATATGTTTAACCATTGGTTAAATTGTTTAAGCCAAAACGATATGATTTTTGATAAAATAATCATGTATTCTCCCTTACATATACTTTTCAGAGGAACTCACTGGATCAGATCATGGGCGATAAGAAGAAAGAGACTCCATAAGAACGGCCGGCTGCCATTTGGAGACAATGGTCATGGAAGTCTTCGTCAGGCATGGGTGGAGGTTTAGCAATAGATTGGGCGCCTAAAACTTTGTTTTGTTTTATCTTCACCTTTTATGCTAGAATTTTATGTTGTGGTGTCGTGTGCTACGAGAGAGACGGAGTATCTAAACTAGCAAGAATATTGTAATAATTAGGCCGAATGCAAACTTGTTTGCAGAAGCCGAAAGGTTTTTCATTTGCTTGATGATATAGAACTCCTTTTATCTAAAAAGTAACTGAGAGTAGATGACTGTGGCGGTTCCTATTCTTCAATAAAAGATGCAAAAATGATTTTTCCTAGAACTAAATGGAGCAGAATCTGAACAGAATAAAAAAGTGTCAGCCGAAAAATCCCCTGAGATCTCGTTGTGTTCCAACTATCATAGCCGAATCCGGCTTTTACTCATCCAGATGTTACATAGGAGAGCACAATCTTAAGAGGTGTGATAGAACCACCCTTTTGGGACTTTGTAGTGCTAATATCTTTAGTAAGAGGAAAGTGCGGCTGATCAACACACTTGACCATAAAGGTGAAGGAAACCGTGATTGATAGCCAGAGCTGAAAGTATAAGGAGGGGGCTTCGCTAAGGTACTCAGTGGATTATAAGGCACTTGCAAGGTTGTTTCAACTTTGAGCGTGCAATCTCATCACCGTGCCATGATGAAGGGTACTTTTTGAACTCGGAAATAAATTTATGGCCATAGTACCCATGTGTTAGGCCCATGTACAGATAATATATTACCCACCATTAGGGTTTGGAGGAATACACAGCAATTATTCTCCATGGTCAGTGCGTATCTCGATGTGGCCTTTTCAGGTTCAGGGGGGAGGGGCTCGTCCTCCAGTCCAGCAGCCGGCCGCCATGTTCACTGGTGCACCTCACTTCGGGCCGTCTAGACTCCACCTCCTCAGCCCAGCCAGACTCCGACCTGGCCGAGGGGGGGGGGGATCAGGCGGCTCTGGCGCAGTCCTTCAGCACCATGGACCTGACTCCGCCGGTTGGTACCGGGTGGATCACCGACTCGGGTGCTTCTTTACACACCACACCTGACGCCGGTATCCTCTCTTCTGTTCACCCCCCACATCCCTCCTATCCCTCCTCTATCATGGTCGGTGATGGTTCTTGTCTTCCCGTCACCTCCGTGGGTTCTGCTTCTGGTCCCTTTCGTCTTTTGAGTGTCCTTGTTGCTCCTCAGATGATTCACAATCTTCTTTCTATTCACCAATTTACAACTGACAATTCTTGTTCTATTGAATTTGACACTCCTGGTCTTACTGTGAAGGATTTGGCTATACGACGTCCACTTCTCCGATGTGACAGCGTGGGGCCCCTTTACACTCTTCGACTCCCGTCTTCCGCTACTTCATCTTCGCCTTTATCTTCGTCGGCTGCTTTGGCGACGACTCCTCCTACGCTCGTTGGCGTGATCAGATCCTCATCGCCCTTCGCCGCTATGTCCTTGACGACCACGTCCTCCTCGACACGCTGGTCGGGGCTCGTGACTTGGTGTGGCTGCGCCTCGACAACGTCGTCATGTCCTGGATCTTTGGGACCATCTCCCTAGATCTCTAAGACCTCATCAGGACTCGCGACGGGACGGCACGTCAGGCCTGGCTGGCACCCGAGTCGGCGATCCACTCGGTACCAACCGGCGGAGTTAGGCCCATGGTGCTTTGCAGTATCTCACCTTTACCAGGCCGGACCTCATGTATGCCGTTCAGCAGATCCGTCTCCACATGCATGATCCCCGAGAGTCACTTTTTGCTGCTCTGAAGCGCCTTCTCCGCTATGTTCGTGGCACTGTTGACTTCGGGCTGGTCATCCACCGGTCTCCCTCTGCTGAGCTGGTCGTCTACACTGACACTGACTGGGCTGGGTGCCTGGACACTCGCCGCTCCACCTCCGGCTATGCCATCTTCCTAGGAGGCAACCTTGTCTCCTGGTCGCCCAAGCGGGAGCCGGTTGTCTCCCGCTCTAGTGCCGAGGTGGAGTACCGCGTTGTCGCTAATGGCGTGGCAGAGGCGTCCTAGCTTCGACAGCTCTTGGCGGAGCTCCACAGCCCGCTCACCAAGAGCATGCTCGTCTACTGCGACAACGTCAGCGCCGTATACCTCTCCACCAAGCCTGTTCAACGTCAGCGGACGAAGCATGTGGAGATCGATTTGCACTTCGTTCGCGACGGGTTGCCATCAGCGACGTTCGGGTCCTCCATGTGCCGACCACCTCCCAGTTTGCTGACATCTTCACTAAGGGTCTGCCCTCCTCGATGTTCTCAGAGTTTCGATCCAGCCTCAACGTAGCTGGTGGCTAGTTGTGGCTGCGGGGGGCCCTGTGTGTGTTGTTGTTCCTTCTTTGTTGTCCAATCTTCAACCCCGCTGCGCCGGTAGTTCGGACTGCCTGGGGGGGGGTTGGTGTATATATATGTAGCCATAGGGCCCATGTGTTAGGCCCATATAGAGGCTCATGTATAGATAACATATTACCCATCCATTAGGGTTTGGAGGAATACACAACACTTATTCCCCATTAGCACTTCCATGCCATACTTCACTCCAGTTTAGGAAAAAAAAAGCAGAACCACACTTCATATTCATCATTACCCTCAATGACCAACCATGGTGTAAACTCAAACTTTTTTCATGGAGACAGTTTACACGCAGAAAGATCAGGTCATACATGGTCTTCAACTTGGTAAATCTTCAGTCCGCACATAAAAATTTCAAACTGTAGATCGTAGACATGTTATCTTTGAGCTGGAAGACTGAATAAATTGTACAGCTGTGATTATTTGGAGATGGTCAAAGCGCTGCTTTCTTGCATGGACCCGACGACGCCGTGGAGTTCGAGGATCCCTTCGTCACGTACCAGCAAGGTACTAAATAGTGTTTGTAGTGTCCGCAATAGCAGCCGCTATAGCGGTAGCGGACCTCTACCACTACCGCTACAAGATAGCGGATCTAAGATAGCATGTTTGGACTTAGCGGCCGCTATTGCACTCAGCGTCTGCTATTACAGGCTGCTATTGTATTTAGCACCCGCTATTGCGCCTGCTATTACTCATGTTGGACCGTATTGACTATGTTGATAGTTGACGTACCAAAAAACGATGGATGGAAGAAAAATAAAAATATTGAAAATAGTAATTTAGGCTATGGTGAAGAATAAAATATCACAAATTATTTTTTTCTTGATGATTATTTAAGTAAATTTGATGTTAATATTCATGTATGATCTAAATTTTGACTATTTTTGTTGAATTACGCTATTTGGACTTAGCGCTCGCTATAGCGCCGCTATCCACAATCCGTTATACAAACCAAATTTGCTGTGACACCGCTATTCAGGACCTTGCTACCAGAGGGTCGAGCTATTCGGTCACCACCAGGAGACATGGTGAGTGGGGACCATCGGGGAATGCAACAAAAGGAAAGCGTGCGATTCTGTAGTTTCGCGAAATGGCCCATGTCTCAATGTCTCGTGGCAGTGCTGTGTATTCTCGTTGGGCCCAAGCCCAGCGTGTGCCCGCCCTCGTTTTATATATCCTCCTGCAATGCACCAACTACCAACAGCGCATTCCCCTTCTTTTCGCTCTTGGGATAGTGAGTCGCGCGAGCTACTTACTTGGCGCGTTGGCGTCCGAGGTTACGCACTCATGCTGCCCGACGTTGTACAGGTGTTTGTCGTAATGCTTGTACGTGCGGCTTGTGCTGCCTACTGTACAGTGGGCGTTTCGCTTCAAATTAAACATGTAGTAAGTTTGCAGTAGTTTAACTAGAGAATCACTGCTTGGTGCATATGGGCGTCAGTAGGGAATGATGTAGAGGGCGCTAGAGGCCCGTTGAACTTGCCACGGTTGACTTTGTAATTGTATTCTCCTTTGAAGTAAAGTAAAACAGCCGTTCTAACATATCCTTCCTGTATGTATCTTGATCATTTGAATGCTGGTCATTTGCTGTCCTTTACTCCCTTCATCGACTCCTTGTTAGGCTTCTTCATCAGTTGTGCACTAATAAATTTCCCTATTTCTCAATAATAAATAATTAGCACATGGTTTGCATTGGCACCGTGTAGTTTCTGTCTGATGAGACTATGAGAGGATACCGAGTTAGAAAGTTACCTAATCGTGTAGCTGAAAACAGAAAAACCATGCAGGCACCAGTTACATAAAAGCAATGTACACTTAGCCACTGCAAATTCAGCCCGTTTTGTCGGTCATTTAACAATATGCAGTTTAGATTTGGCCAAACAGATCTCCTTCTGTAAACAAATCTATTTCTCTGCAGCCCAAATGAACCATGCCCAACTGTGGTTGGCCTACCGGCTTCCATATATTCCTACCTTTGTATTTGATCAGCTTGGCTGAATACTTGGACGGTCTATTCAAAATGTTGAAGTATAAAGAGATCTATTCTTTTGCTCATGCATGGTAACTGATAAGATTAGAAGTTTCAGTATTCTGTGCCTGTAACAAATTGTAGATAGATTATGATTGGTAGGCACGTAAAGATCTCACGAGCCTAAGACCAAATAGATGAAATGACCTCCTTCGTTCTGCTTCTCATGAACAAACGTGGTATTTTGCTTGATTAGTTGTAAGTCACTCGCGTGAATGAATGGGTTGATTTATTTCATTTCCTGGTAATTTCGAAGTAAAATTGGCAACTGATCATACAATTAATTAAGTTAATAATCACTGTGGTGTACACTTCTATGAATTTTTAATACTAGTACTCCCTCCATACCCATAAATCAAGTCGTTTTGGACAAGATTTCAGTTAAACATTGAGAAAATAAATCATGAATAACTTTTAAATTGTTGAGTTTGAAAATATGAAAAATACGTGAATAGATTTATCTTGCACAATACTTTCATACAAGTATACATATGTCAATTTTTAACAAATATTTTTATAAAAATATGAAGTCAAAGTTATACTTTGGAGACCGTGTCGCTGTCCTAAACGATTTGATTTATGGGTATGGAGGGAGTATTTGTTAATTGCATGATGATTACCGGTGCTTACGTTTTTACATCAATGTCATAGAGGAAACACCAAATGTTGAAAAGAGTTTGGTAGCCTTTTACTTTATGCTTTCTTTTGGTTTCATATGTGGTGTCTTACGTGTCAGTGCTTGGCATGTAACTTGCATGATAATTTTTTCTAAAGTAACTGTACAATATTTTTTGACAGGAAACAGCTGGCTCTAAGAGAATGGGCCACTAAGTGCTTATTTTGCTTCCTGGCCCGTTGGAAAGCAATGTGCCAATTATTCTATATGTTGATTTCGTCTTCAAACAGTTGATTCAACGACCATACATGAATTCAACTCTTTTTTTAAACAAATCATGCAGAAGAGACAAAACTTATATTAAAAAAAAGATGAAGTTCAGACTAGACAATACAACCAATAAAAAACAACTCAAACGGGCTGGTTGGATTAGGTCATCAATACGACCCCACCACTCGACTTAAATACAACATCAATCGGTTGGATTGTGACATCAGCATGGCCACACCACTCACTCGGCCTCAACTCTTTGATCAGTCAGATTGGGACATCGACTCGAGCCGCTCCTCGCCAATCAACACTCATCACCACACCACAAGCCACTCTACCTTCTTTTTTCTTTCTTTTTTTTTCTTTTTTTTCACTCACGAAGGGGAAGAAAGAAAGAAAAGGAAGCTCCAAGCCACAGCCGAGCTGGGAAGCTGCTGGAGATGTCTAGTCTCGTCTTTAGGAAGAACACGACGCTGATGATACCATCGACACCAGCCCGAAGAGGATTGGGTTTTCATCCACATCAACCAGCAGTAGGTTGCCAGACAGGACGCCTCCAGGAAGAGAGCAGTGTCCGCTAAGGTCATAGTCCTAGCTTTCGCAACAGCCTCAGACGATCCAACCACAACCACAGGCCTGCAAGACAACCAAAGACGCCAACCATGCTTGCACGACGCCGCGAGCATCAAGCTGTCTCCGACCACGCCATCACGGTGACGCCGAAGCACCTCCAAGTGAACCCGTTTCATCGCTCGCAGCCTAACTAACGGTCCGAAACGCCGGGAAAAGCTCGTTGTCACTGCCAGCAGCCACGGAACGTGGACGCCCGGCACGTCACGGGCGTCCATCGTGCTCGTCGCCATTGCCGTCATGGGTGTACCTACTTCACTTGTTGACTGTTTCACTTGTTTCTCCTCAGGTCTTTGACATTGACTTGAGCTAAAATTTTTCATATACACTAGGAAAAGTTTGGTGTACCTGCTTATCGCTTGTTACTATTTGGATAACGTTTCAGGAAACTAACATATGCTGACCGAGTACAGAGGCTGGTTTGGCTGTACTGCTTTCGAGAATATGGTTTCCTCTCTGTAGCTACATTTGAAAGATGAGAGGTTGCACCGACTTGGGCGAAATTGGTTGAATCGAACTTTTCTGTGCAGAGTTTTGGGCTCCCCCATCGTAGCTTATGAGCAAAATGCATGTTTGGTAGCAAACATTGCTAGCATATGTTAGAAAGGCACACATTGCTAGCAAACACTTTTGGTTGTAAAAAAGGAAATTTTCCCTTCACATACCTGGGTTTGCCTTTAGGTACAACCAGGCCAAGGATTCAGGAATTTATGCCTTTGATTGCAAGGTGTGAAAAAAGGCTCATCAGTACTTCATTGTACTTGTCACAAGCTGGAAAACTACAAGTGACAAATTCTGTTTTCACTTCCCTGTCCACCTTCTTCCTTTGTACTTTCAAAATGAACAAAACAGTGATCAAACAGATTGATAAATACAGGAAACATTGCCTTTGGAGAGGATCAGATATAAATGCCAAAAAGCCACCAAAAGCAGCTTGGGAGATGGGTTGTTTACCTAAGGAAGAAGGAGGCATGGGGATTATCAGATTGCAAACACAAAATGAGGCACTCTTGTTAAAAAACTTCCACAAGTTCATCAACAGAGCAGATCTGCCATGGGTGCATTTAGTATGGAGTTGCTATTACAATAATGGAACCTTACCAAGCACAAGAAAAGTGGGGTCTTTTTGGTGGAGGGATATGCTGAAGCTCATTGACACCTACAAAGGAATAGCTGCACCAACTGTCTTCAATGGAACTTCATGCTATTTTTGGCATGACCAATGTAATGGGTTAGTGCCTGGCCAAGCTTACCCAGAATTATTATCATTTGCTTCAGCACCAGATATAACAGTAAGGAACATGAAAATTTCAACAGATGTGAGCCAAATTTTTCACTTATCATTATCAGATGAAGCCTTCCAGCAATTATTGGAAATAGCTCAAATAATTGAGAATCTACCGGTCATAGAGGAAAGTGATACATGGAGCTATATTTGGGGTAATGGTATTTTCTCCTCCAAAAAGGCCTACAAGCACCTGATGGGTCATAGGGACACACATCCTGGTTTTAAGTGGTTGTGGAAATCGTGTGTACAGCACAAGCATAAAGTGTTTTTTTTGTTATTGCTGAAAGATAGATTGAGCACAAGACACTTGCTGCGCAGAAAAAATATGCACCTTCAAAGCTATAACTGTGTTCTATGCATAAGCCCAAATGAAGAAGTTCTAGAACATCTGTTTTTACAGCGCCCCTTTGCACAAGAATGCTGGGATATCATAGGAGTCCAAGTGACGGATTTCAACCCACTTGAAGCTCTCGTATCTTTTCGACTACAGTTAAATGTGGCATTCTTCATGGAGATAATTATACTTATGGCTTGGTGTATTTGGATGGCTAGAAATGACCTAATCTTCAATAACATTCAGCCATCTCTGCAGGCAGTAAGAGCACGTTTCAGGAAAGAGTTTACTTTAGCTATGCTTAGAGCAAATGAGCAGTTGCACTTGGCAATGTCAGCATGGATAGACGCCGCTATGTAATTTTGATTTTCTTTCTTTCTTTTTTTGTTCCTTAAAAACAGTCTATGTAACTGATTCATGTTTTTCTTATTAATATATATAATCAGTAGGGGGCTCCCCTCCTGTTCACTCAAAAAAAATGCATGTTTGATTAAAGCTTTGGCACAATCCAGCCAACTTGCATGGCTGCAATGTTCTGACTTTGCCGTTTGTCTGGAAGAAAGTTATCTGAAGACAAATGCTGCAGTTTTTTGAAGACCTGAAGTCCATAGTAATTTTGGTTTTTATCCACTGTTCCTTCATCAAACATACTGCATTATTGGATTTTGAGAGATTGGTATAGTGGGGTTGGTAACTGTAAGTAATCATGCCGATTTCTTTGAGCAAAATGAATGCAGACTTTGTGAACTTTCAGCCAGCAAGTTGCTGCTCGTGACCAATGGCTCTCCACTGTCAAATGTGAACATGGTTACAATAGGGAGATTCCAGTGTGCCAATGTTATCAAATACCAAACAATCAGTTTAATTTCATTGTACAAGTTGTTCTGAATATGGTTTAGAGCTTTGTTCAGATTAGAGCATCTCTAAGAGACTAGAAAAAAATGACTAGCTAATATCCTGATTTAGCTATTATATAAAATGAAATGGATAACTAAAAAGCAATCCAATCCAACGGCCTCTTTATATTTGAACCTTCTCTATAATCAAATGTTGTGGGCTACATGTTTTTCCCCTTAATTTGGGCCCTGTTGGGCAGCTTGCTCGGCCCATTTTGAAACCACGCAGTCGCGCAGCCGCCCGGTCGCCGCACTCCACCGCACTTGCCGGCGCGCCCGCCCGCGCAGTCTCGGAGCGCGGCCTTGGTCTGGGGAGCCCGCGTCTCCAGCTCCGGTGCCCCATCACCTCTCTGCCTCCTCCGCCGCCGGCCGCTGGCCCCCTGCCTCGTGCGGTTCCAACGGCGGCGAGGAGCTGCGGCCAAGCGTGGCGGCGTGCTCGCCCCACCGCCTGCTCCAGCGTCGCCGTCGACGCCGGCTCCAGCGCCACCGCCGACGCTGGCTCCAGCACCGCCGTTGTCGCCGATTTGTCCTTCGCTGGTCCAGCTCCGGTCCCTCATCTCCTCTCTGCCTCCTCCGCCGCCGGCCGCTTGCCCCCTGCCTCGTGTCGCTCCGCCGGCGGCGAGCAGCTACGGCCGCGCGGCGGCAAGCTCGCCCCACCGTTGTCGATTTGGGCCCCTGTCGGCTCGAGCTCCGGCACCCCATCTCGTCTGCCTCCTTCGCCGGTCGTGACCATGCAGGAGCGACGGCCGAGCGGTCCGCGCGAGCCCACCGCCGGACTTGGCCGCGCGTAGGGAAGGTGGACATCCCAAGCTCGCCCCACCGTTGTCGATTTGGGCCCCTGTCGGCTCGAGCTCCGGCACCCCATCTCGTCTGCCTCCTTCGCCGGTCGTGACCATGCAGGAGCGACGGCCGAGCGGTCCGCGCGAGCCCACCGCCGGACTTGGCCGCGCGTAGGGAAGGTGGGGAGCCGCACGGACCGCGAGCCCGCCGCGCAGGGGACGGGGAGGGGGAACGCAGGAGAGGGGCGGCCGTGGAGGGCAGGGAGCCGCGCGGGAACGGGAGGCGCTTGGCGCGGGCGCACTTGGCCATGCCGGAAGGAGAGACAGGCGCTGGCGTGGGAAGGGGAAAGGCACGGGGGAGAATGGCGATAGCGAGGCGGACTGGCTCGCGATAGATACCGAATGAGGACGGGAGGATAGCGAGCCTTTCAAGATAGCGAGTTGGATAGACAAGCTCTTGGATCCGGTTTTTTGAGAGTGTTATCTTTTTATAGCTAACAAACCAGATAAAGAGTCTCTTGGAGATAAAGAGTCTCTTGGAGATGCTCTTATACCTGTCCAGAAGGTGGAAACTTTTGTGGGCAGTAACTGAGTGGATGACTCCGACGGTTCCTATTCTTCACTGATTGTTAAAAAGGTGTTTTTGCTAGAATTTTGTTCAGAACCTGTGTGAAATGCAATTCTTCAAACAAAGAGAACAGAATCCTGTGAACCCGTCGTCGTTGGCCAACGATCAGAGCCTAATCAAGCTTTTGCTGATCGAGAAGTTACATAAGGAGGTGTGAACTTCTGAGACTTGTGTAGCGAACTAATATTTCCAGTTGAAGAACTTGGGACTGTTCAGAGGAAACTATGGTTGATGGTCAGTACTGAAGGCACAAAAGGAGAACGTAATGATGCATCAGTGGATTCCAAGGCAAGTGCAAGGTCCTTCCAACTTCCAAACGTCCAATCTCCTGTATCTGCCATTCATGAAGTGAAGTATAGTGTATTTCTGAATTCAAATACAAAATTGCAACAATTAACAGTTCCATGCTTGAGTGCATTTTGGGGGAAAAAAAGGACACCCAATTTGAGATTAAGAATCCCTGTCAATGACCAACTATAGTGCTGTAAACCCATGCTATCTTCATGGAGACTTCTCTCGCAGCAAGACCTGGTAACACACGTCCCACGACTTGGTAATCCTTCAGTCAGCACATAGATTTTTTAGATAATACGGAGTAAATGTGTTGTCGTTGTTGCCTTTGAGCTGGCTCAGTGAAATCAGCATAACGAGCCGTGATTGTTTGGAGATGGTCAAAGGGTTGCCTTCTTGCATGGCTACTTACTTTATGGAGTGAGAGGATCTTTGGGCCACCCCATCACTTTCTTTGTGTGAAAGGATTTGCTGAATGTCCCAAGGGATTGCCTAAGTGCACATTTCAAGTGCTAACCATACTCGTAGTTGTACCACAATTATGTGAACTGTCTGATGGTTCAGTAGCTCTTGTTATCTTTTTCACGTTTTTCTATACCACCTTTTGGTGTCAAAACTCAAAACCTATGTGTGCCTTAAATTTTCGTTATTCTAAAAAGGGAAAGTTACAACCTCCAACTATCACAATAGTCCGATTTTCAACCTTGAACTATAAAACCGAATAACAAAGGCCATCCAACTATTAAAACTGTGTAAATTTAGCCCTTAGGGTGGTTTCGAAGGTGGTTTTGTATTTTGTAAAAAATTTAAAAAATCCAATTACATCTAAAAAATCAAAACTAATTCATCTTAAATCAAAAAATATGAAACTAATATCAAAAAAATTCTAAAAAATGTAACCTATCTATTATTGCTCTATTTGGATCTTAATTATTCAAAAATAATAGGCATAACTATAAGCAACCAAATATTATGGACATAAAAAAATGAATCCGATTAACTGACAAATATAGTGACATATAATGACAATATATAGGTTGCATTTTTAGAAAACTTGTGATACCAATTTTGTATTTTTTTGACTTAAAATGAATTACTTATGATTTTTTAGTTTAAATTTGAATATTTTTAATTTTAACAAAATGGAAAACCACCTTTGAAACCACCCAAAGAGCTAAATTTGCACGGTTTTGACAGTTGGATGGCCTTTGTTATCCGATTTTATAGTTCAAGGTTGAAAATCCGACTGTTGTGATAGTTGAAAGTTGTAAAATGGACTTTTTCCTTCTGAAAATGACAAGTCTGAGATGACACTGACTGCACATCTGCAGCCACTGATGGCTAAGCTGCACATTAGTCATGTTCTCTGATTGTGGACAGTTTCATTGATCATGTGCATGGATCGAAGAAATTTCTATTCTGCGACGCCCTTAATCTATTCAAGTTTATATATCCCTCTGACTGAAATATTCTATGCTTTGTTTCTGAAGGTTCCAACTTGGAATACCTATTCAAGTTCAGTGTTCATACTTTTCAGTTCAGAGCTGGATGAATAATAATCTGGTTAAGTCCTGGGCTCTGAGAATGTAGACAAAACTAACAAAAAAAATCAGATGCAACCATTTCTTTCTTGAAAAGTCAGTCAATATACGGGTCAATCGTTCCATGTTGTTTTGAAAGTGGTACTAACTGTTTCGTTAGCTGGTAGCTCATCTGATACACAGGTCAGGATTACAGCATATGAAATTGTGTTGCCTGAATCAGTGAAGTGTTCACTAAATTTCAGTACGTGCTCTAACAGTTTGTTTTTGTTTGATAGCCCAGCTGATGCAGGTCAGAATTGTGGCATATGAAATTGGCTTCTTTGAATGAATGATGTGTTCGCCTAAGCTACGAACATTCTCAAACGGAAGGTTTGATTTTCTTACACACTGCATTTCGTTATAGGCACCATATTTGTTGATACAGCATTAATTTTTCTGAGGGAGTGCATATCTGAATACAATATAAGAGTAAGATAATGTTGTTGTGACTGTTTTGTTCCCTTGTAAGAAGCTTCCTGTCCTGGCTACAAGAGTGTGTTTGTCAAACTCCACAACCTTCCATGACATCAGTCAACGTTCCAACCTATCAAAATCTTGTCCAAGTTAAGGATTAAATAGGTTGACGATTATTTGCATTATTTGACTGCTGCCTAGTTTATCATCCACGTTTATATTCATTAGTATTATCCCGTTTGCATGGTTTGGTAGTTGCCCCTCTGCTCCCTCCCTCTCTTCACTCCGGTATACACCACGGACGGCCAGATCCACCGTCGGGCGGCTGATTTGTGCGGGTTGGCTCTGGATCCAGCGACTCCAGTACCGGATCCGGCTACCCTCCGGCGTGTGGTCTCCTCGCGCCGCCGGCTTGTCTCGGAGATACCGGATCCACTTCCCGGGGGCGGATCCATGGCGCTGGACACCTCCGCGCCGCCGGCGGGTGGGGGCTCGTGTTGCTGGCTTTGTGGGCCGCGCCGCCCGTCGCCCGTGCTATCCACCCAGGTCCTGCTCCGGCGCTGCAGACCAGCGGTGGATCTGGCGGCGGCGGCGGCGGCGTCAAAGTGGCGGACACCGGCAATGGCGGCGGCGGCGTGGCCGGTAGCGCCAGATCCAGCGCGTTCCGTGGAGGTTACGGAGAGATAGATCCAATGCCATAATTGCTCTGCGTCGCTCTCACGGGGCAATCTGGGCGGATTTCGCTAGCTGTCGTGCAGTCGTCTTCCCCACGGGTTGGTGCCATCCCTTTGCCGGCGGAACCTTGCTCCGGGTGGCGGTGTTGTCGACGGCGGCCGGAGTGCGTCTTTTCTTGAGGTGGCGGCGTCCTGTGGCTGTGAGAAGATGCTGGTGTCCTTCTGGTGAGGGAGACCGTGGTGACAGTGGTGGCGGCAATTTAGGAGAAATCCTTGTCCGGCATGGTGCCGGACCGGTGGCGGTGAAGTCTCTGTGACACACACCTTGTTGAAGGCGCTACTGAAGTTGTCGGTTAGATCGTCCCCTTAGTTCTCCTGTGTGGACACTATGTTCGGCATTTAGCGCAGGGCAGAGGAGGCATTGGATGGCCGTAACAGTTCGGATGGTGGTTAGCAGTATCTGCGTCAAGTCTTCGTGCTGTTGCCTTCGAAGAAGCATCAATGGTGGTTGGTGTCCAGCGTTTTCAGTTCTTTGTAAGGTCTGTAAACGTGTTATAGCGATCTTGGTGGTCGCGTAGGACTACTAGAGCGTCATGATGGGATGTAATAATCTTTTTATTTTTTTTGGCCGTAGCCGCTTTGGTCAAGACCGGGTAATATATTATCCATTATTTAAAAAAGTATATAACAGGGACTGAGTTCTTGATGGTCAAGGTCACAACAACCACGTTTGATGAGTTTATCCTGAATGTTTACCTTCATCAACAATGTCGTGTTTGTGTGGTCTGGTAGATGTTACTTATTTTAGACTGTTTAGTAGACGATACACGGATCTCTAAAGTAATAACAGACCTGAATTCATCGTCAAGGTCACAGCAACCGCATCCTCAACTGAATTAGAAGATTAATAATCTAGAGCAGGAAAAGACCACATGATAATACGGTAACATTGGTCATGAACTAAAAAAACACTTATTATGCTGTTCAATTTGGTGAACGAGTTCTACTATCAGCTTGAATCTGGTATTGCTGTCTGCCTGCCTTCAGAAGCATTTCCATGCATGGTTGTATCTTGAAGTTGCATGTAAGCATTTCTATACTACCATGCATGATGTGTCCCCTTCCATATACTCATAAGCTTTTTTTGAAAGACCTACAACCAGAAGCTAGCTTAGATGACACATGCATACTTGAGTAGTACAAAACTTGTCAGCAAGGAAATCAACACTTTGATTAAGCAAATTGACAGGCTACAACTACAAGCAGCGACTACGACCTCATTAGGGCAAGTACAACAGTGTAGACAACTGCTGTCTTTTTGACACAAACAGACAGCTTGTACAATGGACTGTATATTTGGCTGTCTGTATGGTAATTAATTCAACATTTGACACACAAATTTATGGTGATCTACTCTATACTTGATCTTTGTACCTATTTTTGTTGCCATCATGCCGAGCTCTGTTCTGACCGACACTGACGCAGGCCACATGCTTTCACAGCACCGTACTGCTCCACGAACGCTCTGCCTCGTCCTTATTTTTTTTGCCTCGTCCTTATCCCCTCTGCCTGTATTGCTCCACGAACGCGCACAGCAGCGTTCAACCCCCATGGAGCTCCAATCAAGCACAAGCGGCTACCTTGCTAGCTCCGCTCTCCGTCTCTCATGGCTGACGCTGCCCACAGATCATCCCCTTCTCTAGCCACTCCGGCCCTCCATGCTGCGGCCGGCGAGGCCCCGCGGCGGCCGGCGAAGCAAGACGATGGCCTCGCCTTGATCCATTCGCTCGGGGGCGTTTTTGCAAAAAAACATTGCATGCCGACGGCTGTCTACGACCCGTTGTACGTGTCCTTAATTGCTGGTGGACTAATTCATTTTCTGCTCGGCCGGTCAACAAAGAAAATAAAAAAATAGATTCAAATAAACGCGCGAAGGCCTCGCAATATTAGCATAGCAGCCCGTGCAAAGCAAGCGAAAGGGACCAAAGAGCAGCAGCATGGCCAAGTGGCAGCACCGTCGCCGGGCCCACACTCCAGCCTCAGCGTTTCCATTGATACACATACACGACGCGTACCCTGTACATGTACTGGATGAGTGCCTCGTTGTCTTCATCTCCTTCGTCTTTCCCTATACAATTGAAAACACTCCTCACTCAAAAAATCTATCCACGCCCCTCATAAAGGGCCCACCTGTCAGGTTGTAGGACGTGGGAAGACGCAAAAAATGTGGGAAAACAGTGTAAAATGTGAAACTTTTTTCACCTATAAGACTCTACCCATACCCACGCGGACCCACTTGCTCATGATATACCCACATTTATAACCACGTCTATACACAATAATCTCGTATTGCTAATAAACAATAGATTGGAGAGTCTTTTCCATATAAATAAAAGCCAAATGTCTCAAAGATGATGTGCATCTACATTTGAGAATATCTAAAGCTCTCTATACATAAAAGAGCGAATATAAAGTATTTTTAAAAATGCTTCGCACGACTGATCTGTTTACCATGGTCCACTCAAGTGATATTGTTTTAGTACATACTAGCAAATGTGCCCGTGTGTTGCTACGGGTGAAAGATACTTCATTAGAGAAGACGTATAGAAGCCATAGACGCATTTCGCATCTAATAAGAAGCACGATAAAAGAGATCCTCGGTACTTCATCTGTTCTAAAATGTAGGTCGTTTGACTTTTTATCATAAATTTGACAACTCGTCTTATTAAAAAAATTTGTGAAAATATAGTTAGGAGGCCATACTCCCTCCGTTCTGAAAAAACTGACGTTTAGGACAGCGACACGGTCTCCAAAACATAACTTTGACCTCTTGTTATTATAAAAATATTTATCAAAGAGTGATATATGTATACTTTTATGAAAGTATTTTTCAAAACAAATCTATTCATATAGTTTTCACATTTGTAAACTCAACAATTTAAAAGTTATTGATGATTTATATTTCCAATGTTTGACCCAAACCTTGTTCTAAACGTCAGTTTTTTCAGAACGGAGGGAGTATGTATTTCTTTGGCGCTGCAGTTCTCCACTACATTTTTTTTAAGTAAAAGTTCTCCAGTACATCTGATTCCATTTAACCGAACAAGCTGTATTTAAATTGATCTTATTTACAACTTGTGAAAGTTTTTGGCCTAATAAGGCCAATTCTGATATCCGCACCTACCGTGTCACACACTGTCTAATCGAAATCACTTTTTAATTTGGCAATACCTTCATGCAGCACCTAATCCTGGGTAGTCAGCACGGTGAGACATCACGCTGAAAAAACCGGTGTACAGAAAAAACGTTTGACAGGCTGCGCGGGCGGCATCGATATGATGACGGCTTGTGCGGGCGCGGACGGCCCAGCTGCCAGAGACCGAGGTGGGGTTGGTGTTGAACCGTGTCAGGAGATTTGGACCTGCAGTAGATCGCGAACGAAGGACCTGTAAGGAGTGCGGGTTGATTCTCTATAATTTCGAGGGTCTTTTCATAAAAATATGACGTACCGCTGAATCAATCTTTGCTTTATAATTAGGTAGAGATATGTCATCAATAAACGTGCGTGCCGTACGTGCGTTCACGCTAGTCCTTTATAAAGGAATGAAGGTGGCCATGGCGCTCTCGATCGCCAGCAGTTGCTTATTGCCTAGTACTTCCCAATTCAAGCAAAGCTACTTCGATTGCAACTGCTTGCTATAGCTTCTTGTAGATAGCTTTGCTTTTCTTTCAGAGAATTTGGTGCAGCCAACTGATCAATGGGGAGGCAACCGTGCTGCGACAAGGTGGGGTTGAAAAAAGGCCCATGGACGGCGGAGGAGGACCAGAAGCTCGTCAGCTTCCTCCTCAACAACGGCCCGTGCTGCTGGCGCGCCGTGCCCAAGCTCGCCGGTGAGTGATCTGATCGCCGTCAACGACGACGTACGCCATGAGACATGAGCTCACTCGCGCTCGTTTGTGCTCTTTGAATGAACAGGATTGCTGCGTTGTGGGAAGAGCTGCAGGCTGCGTGGACCAACTACCTGCGGCCGGACCTGAAGCGCGGGCTGCTGTCGCCGGAGGAGGAGAAGACGGTGATCGACCTGCACGCGGAGCTCGGCAACCGGTGGTCCAAGATCGCGTCGCAGCTGCCGGGGAGGACCGACAACGAGATCAAGAACCACTGGAACACCCACATCAAGAAGAAGCTCAGGAAGATGGGCATCGACCCCGACACCCACCAGCCCCTCCAGCTCCAGCCCGCTCCTCCTCCCCAGGATCCAGACGGTTCGCCGGAAGAGGAGGAGAGGATCGCCACCACAGCTACGCCAGGGCACGAGACGTTCTGCACCGACGAGGTGCCCATGGCGCACCTCCTCGACGACATCGTCTTTCCAGGCGGCGACGCGGTCGGCGCCCAGCCTGCGCCCAGCGGCGGTGGCAGCGGCACGGCGGCTTATTCGCCTGAGTCTTGCTCCACGACCTCCTCGTCGTCCTACACCTCGGCGGCGGTATCGAGCGGTGGCGGCGTCAGCAGCTTCGACGGCGGGTGGCCTGACTGGCCGCCGATGGTGGACATGGACTGGCCGGAGTCGATGTGGCAGCTGGAGGACGTGGTGACGACGGGGCCGGAGCCGTGGGCGTTCGAGGACCCCTTCGTGACGTACCAGAGGATGGCGTTGTTCGATCACCTGCAGGAAACATGAAACGACAGCAAAAGATCGAGCTCTTCTGAACGAATAATCAGTCATTTGTAGCTAAAAATTACGGCATACATGATGTGTGTTCCTGGGAAAATTACGGCAGGTAACTGCAGTTTGGAATGCCTATTAGCTAGAGCGTAATAACTACAGGTTTAGAGAATTCGTTGAAACTATGAAAGAATACGTATGCACCCCTCTTTCTTTTACTTCCTCTGGACTCTTATTTTCTACTACCTCCGTTCCAAATTTACAGTTCATTTGACTTTTTTATCATAAATTTGATCGTTCATCTTATTCAAAAAATTTATGTAAATATAGTCAACTTTAAATTATTTTTAAAGAATTTTTATTAATAAAGCAAGCCAGCACAAAAAATATGATAATTTACACAGAATTTTAAATAAGACAAGCGGTCAAACTTAGAGTTAAAAAAGTCAAACGAACTAT
>OAMR01000113.1:687608-709015 GCA_900205405.1 Echinochloa crus-galli
CCACCCCATCACTTTCTTTGGGTGAAAGCATTGCGGAATGGCCAGGATCTTTGGTCAAAACCTACGTGCCTTAAATTTTCGTTATTCTGAAAATGGCAAGTCTGAGACGACACTGACTGCAGGTCTGCAGCCACTGATGGCTAAGCTGCACATTAGTCATGTTCATGGATCGAAGAAATTTCTATTCTGCGACGTCCTTAATTCTACTGGGAATAGTTTATATATCCCTCTGACTGAAATAATCTATGCTTTGTTTCTGAAGGTTCCAACTTGGAATACCTATTCAAGTTCAGTGTTCATACTTTTCAGTTCAGAGCTGGATGAAAAATAATCTGGTTAAGGCCTGGGCTCTGTGAATGTAGACAAAGCTGACCAAAAAAAAATCAGATGCAACCATTTCTTTCTTGAAAAGTCAGTCAATATACGGGTCAATCGTTCCATGTTGTTTTGAAAGTGGTACTAACTGTTTCGTTAGCTGGTAGCTCATCTGATACACAGGTCAGGATTACAGCATATGAAATTGTGTTGCCTGAATCAGTGAAGTGTTCACTAAATTTCAGTACGTGCTCTAACAGTTTGTTTTTCTTTGATAGCCCAGCTGATGCAGGTCAGAATTGTGGCATATGAAATTGGCTTCTTTGAATGAATGATGTGTTCGCCTAAGCTACGAACATTCTCAAACGGAAGGTTTGATTTTCTTACACACTGCATTTCGTTATAGGCACCATATTTGTTGATACAGCATTAATTTTTCTGAGGGAGTGCATATCTGAATACAATATAAGAGTAAGATAATGTTGTTGTGACTGTTTTGTTCCCTTGTAAGAAGCTTCCTGTCCTGGCTACAAGAGTGTGTTTGTCAAACTCCACAACCTTCCATGACATCAGTCAACGTTCCAACCTATCAAAATCTTGTCCAAGTTAAGGATTAAATAGGTTGACGATTATTTGCATTATTTGACTGCTGCCTAGTTTATCATCCACGTTTATATTCATTAGTAATATCCCGTTTGCATGGTTTGGTAGATGTACCTGGAACCCTAAAGTATATAACAGGGACTGAGTTCTTGATGGTCAAGGTCACAACAACCACGTTCTAAACTGAATTAGCTTCTGTTTGATGAGTTTATCCTGAATGTTTACCTTCATCAACAATGTCGTGTTTGTGTGGTCTGGTAGATGTTACTTATTTTAGACTGTTTAGTAGACGATACACGGAACTCTAAAGTAATAACAGACCTGAATTCATCGTCAAGGTCACAGCAACCGCATCCTCAACTGAATTAGAAGATTAATAATCTAGAGCAGGAAAAGACCACATGATAATACGGTAACATTGGTCATGAACTAAAAAAAACACTTATTATGCTGTTCAATTTGGTGAACGAGTTCTACTATCAGCTTGAATCTGGTATTGCAGTCTGTCTGCCTTCAGAAGCATTTCCATGCATGGTTGTATCTTGAAGTTGCATGTAAGCATTTCTATACTACCATGCATGATGTGTCCCCATGTACTCATAAGCTTTTTTTTTGAAAGACCTACAACCAGAAGCTAGCTTAGATCACGTACACATGCATACTTGAGTAGTACAAAACTTGTCAGCAAGGAAATCAACACGTTGATTAAGCAAGTTGACAGGCTACAACTACAAGCGACGACTACGACCTCATTAATTGCTGATGGACTAATTCATTTTCCTGCTCGGCCGGTCAACAAAAAAAAATAAAAAATAGATTCAAATAAACGCGCGAAGGCCTCGCAATCTCATAGCAGCCCGTGCAAAGCAAGCGAAAGGGACGAAGGAGCAGCTAGCAGCATGGCCAAGTGGCAGCACCGTCGCCGGGCCCATGCTCCAGCCTCAGCGTTTCCTGTGATACAAATACACGACGCGCGTACCCTGTACTGGAGGAGTGCCTCGTTGTCTTCTTCTCATTCGTCTTTCCCTAGTCCTTTATAAAGGAAGGTGGCCATGGCGCTCTCGATCGCCAGCAGTTGCTTATTGCCTAGTACTTCCCAATTCAAGCAAAGCTACTTCGATTGCAACTGCTTGCTGTAGCTTCTTCCTGTAGTTTTGCTTTTCTTTCAGAGGATTTCGTGTAGCCAAAACTGATCAATGGGGAGGCAACCGTGCTGCGACAAGGTGGGGTTGAAAAAAGGCCCATGGACGGCGGAGGAGGACCAGAAGCTCGTCAGCTTCCTCCTCAACAACGGCCAGTGCTGCTGGCGCGCCGTCCCCAAGCTCGCCGGTGAGTGATCGGATCTGATGATCGCCGTCAACGACGACGCCGGCCATTAGACATGATCGAGCTCACTTGCTCTTTGAATGAACAGGATTGCTGCGGTGCGGGAAGAGCTGCAGGCTGCGGTGGACCAACTACCTGCGGCCGGACCTGAAGCGCGGGCTGCTGTCGCCGGAGGAGGAGAAGACGGTGATCGACCTGCACGCGGAGCTCGGCAACCGGTGGTCGAAGATCGCGTCGCGGCTGCCGGGGAGGACCGACAACGAGATCAAGAACCACTGGAACACCCACATCAAGAAGAAGCTCAGGAAGATGGGCATCGACCCCGACACCCACCAGCCCCTGCAGCCCTCTCCTCCTCCCCAGGATCCGGCCGGATCGCCGGAGGTGGAGGAGGAGAGGATCGCCACCGCAACCACGCCAGGGCACGAGACGTTCTGCACCGACGAGGTGCCCATGGCGCACCTCCTCGACGACATCGTCTTTCCAGGCGGCGACGCGGTCGGCGCCCAGCCTGCGCCCAGCGGCGGTGGCAGCGGCACGGCGGCTTATTCGCCTGAGTCTTGCTCCACGACCTCCTCGTCGTCCTACACCTCGGCGGCGGTATCGAGCGGTGGCGGCGTCAGCAGCTTCGACGGCGGGTGGCCTGACTGGCCGCCGATGGTGGACATGGACTGGCCGGAGTCGATGTGGCAGCTGGAGGACGTGGTGACGACGGGGCCGGAGCCGTGGGCGTTCGAGGACCCCTTCGTGACGTACCAGAGGATGGCGTTGTTCGATCACCTGCAGGAAACATGAAACGACAGCAAAAGATCGAGCTCTTCTGAACGAATAATCAGTCATTTGTAGCTAAAAATTACGGCATACATGATGTGTGTTCCTGGGAAAATTACGGCAGGTAACTACAGTTTGGAATGCCTATTAGAGCGTAAAAACTACAGCTTAGAGAATTCGTTGAAACAAGAAGAAAGAAAAAGAAATGGAGTGGTTGTGCGAGAGTCAGACGTATGCACCCCTCTTTCTTTTATTCCCTCTGGACTCTTATTTTTTAGATCATGGAAAAAAAATTCCGGCTTCACCCTCTTTTAAGAAAGAAGGATCTGTCTACACTTATTACAAGAATACAACCACACAACTCAAATACCAAGCCGAAGACTAAATTTCCATCCATATGAAGAAAAGTAACGCAACGCTGCCATTTCCAAAGTGGTACACACCGAAACGAATAAGTCCTGATCTATCTCAAATCGCTGCATCTTGGCCCAGTGTCTGAGCCAGTACGTTCCCCTAAATAGAACCTTCAAAAAAGTTTTTGAACGATATTTGTGAAACACAACTTCATTTCTACTGTTCCAAATTGCCCAGCAAAAGGCTGCAGCCCCGGTCAACAGGTATAAATTTAGTTTCCAGCCCCTGCTTAGCCCAGCCATCAAAAAGATCATTATAATTTGCTGGTGGAGCAATACCAAATACTATATGTAAAGCCCGCCACAGGAATTTAGCAAAATAGCAATAGAAGAATAGATGGTTAATGGTTTCCACAGAACTATAGAAACTGTAGTATTTACTCCCATTCCAATTCCTCCTCACTAAATTGTCTTGGGTCAAATAACTCTTTTTTTAAATACCACAAGAATATATTAATTTTTAATAACTCTTTCCAGATGTTTATACATTGAGCGAACCGAGAACTGATTGTTCCCATGTAGCGCCCATAAGAATATATCGCTTCCCTCATGCAATTGTGTATGTGCAACTAATGCTACTAAGTTGGTCCATTCTATTAGCTTTTCACCTATTAACGATCTCCGGAAAGAGACATTTAACGGTATGGAACTAAAGACCTCTGCAACAGTAGCATGTTTTTTCCTGACAACATTATATAAATTAGGATACTTGGTTTTGAGAATCTATTGTCCCAACCACTTATCCTCCCAGTATCTTGTTTCTAAACATGAGTTCACTTTAAAACTGTCTATTTTAAGGAACTCATCTTTCACATTCATAAGACCCATCCAAAATTGAGAGTCTCCTTTCCTTTTGTATACCAGGCCAAGGGGTTTGTTTTTAAGGTATTTGTTCCTAATGAGCTCTTGCCAAATTCCATCCTCATTGCAAAGCTTGAAAAGCCACTTGCTTAATAAACACTTATTCTGAACTTCTAAATTCAGAATACCTTAGGTTGACTAATTACCCTCCATTTTGCTAGCTTGTATTTTTTCTTGTCCTGGTCATACTGCCAAAAAAAACCTTGATCTATAGAACTCTATTATTTTGATCTATAGGTAAGCTTGTCATAGTAGAATTTATCAGCACCAAACGTCCTCCAACAGATAGCATGTTACCTTTCCACCTACTCAATCTTTTTTCGAATCTTTCCTCTCTGACCTTCCAATCTTTGTTATACAACTTTTTGAAATGCATGGGAAGCCCTAGATAACGAAAAGGAAATGATCTAACTTACAACCAAACAGTTGTGAGTATTCGATTTCACATCCTTTCACTTCTCCAAAGCAGAAAATCTCACTCTTGTGGTAGTATATTTTAAGACCCGACATAACTTCAAACATGCATAGTAACAATTTCATATTCCTAGCTTGTTCAAGATCGTGATTCATAAAATTATTGTGTCATCCGCATATTGCAGGATAGATAACCCGTCATGGATTAGGTATGGTGTCGGTGCTGAGATTGGCCGACCAACCTCAACGCCTAACAGAATGCGCTGTGTCCCGTCCCTTACCGGTTGATGCAAGAGCTAGCACAATGACTCAAGGAATTTATCCTGGTTCCGGCCACGGGGCCGTACGTCCAGCAAGGCGTGCTCTTGGGCACTATAAAATCTTGCACCGGGGTGCTTGCAGTGGGGGGCTACAAGCTCGGCGGGAGAGGAGGCGAGTCCTCCAAGTCCCTGAGTGAGTGGGTGATTGAGGCAGAATGCCAATGTCGCGATGGGCGTGTGTGTGTTCTATTGTGAACGTGGTCCTCTTCGTTCGGTGTCCGTCTGCCCCTCTCCTTTTGGCCGGCGCCTTCTCCCCCCTTTTATAGTCCAAGGAAGGAGGAAAGCGGCCCTGAGGGGGTACAAGTACAAGCACAGCACACGCTACAGGGGGCGTACTTGGAGAGCGTGGCGCCGGGCGTGCTGTCGTCCTTGGCTCTGGGCGGAAATTCATGGCGAGCCCCGGCTTCTTCGGATGTCGTGGCAGTCCTTGGTCTTGTCCTGGCACGGCTTCGAGGGGTAGAAGGCCCTCCGGCTAGGCTTTGGTCGTCGCCCGTACACCGGGTCGAGGGCCTCCCACGTTCGCCCAGTCATGAAAGGACGGGAGTTGGCAGCACAGTGACGGAATGATGACCTCCGCTGGTCACAGTGCACGGCGTGCTCGCCCCGTCGGGGGAATGGCAGGGAGTTGGTAGCACAGTGACAGAATAATGACCTCTGCTGGTCACAGTGCACGGCGTGCTCGCCCCGTCGGGGGAATGGCAGGGAGTTGGTAGCACAGTGACAGAATAATGACCTCTGCTGGTCACAGTGCACGGCGTGCTCGCCCCGTCGGGGGAATGGCAGGGAGTTGGTAGCACAGTGACAGAATAATGACCTCTGCTGGTCACAGTGCACGGCGTGCTCGCCCCGTCGGGGGAATGGCAGGGAGTTGGTAGCACAGTGACAGAATAATGACCTCTGCTGGTCACAGTGCACGGCGTGCTCGCCCCGTCGGGGGAATGGCAGAGAGTTGGCGGAAGTGACCCGGCGGACGTCGTTGCAGGGCCGCGCTGGGCTGGAGTCAGCGCTTCCCTATTGGCTCGTACTCCCGCTCGAGGGCCTCCCCTGCCCGTTCGAGGG
This sequence comes from Echinochloa crus-galli, assembly GCA_900205405.1. Taxonomy (NCBI): domain Eukaryota; kingdom Viridiplantae; phylum Streptophyta; class Magnoliopsida; order Poales; family Poaceae; genus Echinochloa; species Echinochloa crus-galli. The sequence goes on from OAMR01000113.1 coordinate 693,691, forward strand.
CTGGGCCGTACGGGGGAGGACGAGAGCAGGCGGAACAGTGGCGGCGAATGACAGTGATACGCTCGCACAGGGCTCGCCACGCCTGTTGGGCGACTGGGACGGGCGGTCCTGTGGCCGGAGTCAGCGGGGATGACAGGGCGTGGCGGACCTGACCGGGGTTCGCCCTTGGTCGCCGTCCGTACGACGTTCGGGGGTGTCCGCCTACCCACTTGAGGGCTTCCCAGTGGGGGAAGGACGGGAGCAGGTAGCACAGTGTAGCGGAGTGACCCGTGCATGCCCGCCTGGTGGCGATGCGTCAGCACGGGACGGGGGCAGGTGGTACAGTGGACCTTACCGTGTCAGCGACGTGGAGCAGGGCGAAGTCCCATCCCCGTCTTTTGACTTGGGTGCTCGGTAGGTCGCGGCATTAAATGCGGTTGCCGGGCGAAGTTATCCACTTGCTCGAGGAGGCGCGCGGACCTCGAGCGAGGCGGAAGCGGGGTCGCACCCGCTCGAGGGGGTCGAAGGACCTCGAGCGAGGCGGAGATGCGGCCATGCCTGCCCGAGGGGGTCGAGGGCCCTCGAGCGGGGCGGAGATGGCGTTCGCTCTTTGGGCCTTGGGGCGAATCAAGCCGGGATGGTCGTTTGGGCCGCGGCGAGCGGCACCGGGCCGCGTTGCCCAGGTTTTGTTTGGGCCGTTGTTTACCCTAACCTCTTTGGTTTGGCGTTTTTTGAGGGTGTTTACCCCGATGGTTAGGGGACCCCCCTTGGGATGTCCCCGACATATGGGATAACCCCAGTGACTTGGCCTTCATTTTTTGCTCTGGTAATGAAGATCGCTAGCATATCCATAACTATATTAAATAGAATGGGTGACAACGGATCTCCTTGTCTAAGCCCTTTCTTTGTCTGGAAATAAGGCCCCACTTGATCATTAACTTTGATCCCCACATTTCCTCCTTTTGTAAAGGCCTCAATGCAATCACAACACAACGATGAGAATCCTTTCGTCTTTAATGTTTGCTGCATAAAGTCCCATTTTACTTTGTCATAGGCCTTCTTAAAGTCTATTTTGAACACTATGCCATTCTGTTTTTTTGTATAGAGCTCGTGAAGTGTTTCATGTAGGATTACATCCCCTTCCATAATGTTCCTACCTGGTAGGAATGCTATCTGTGTTGGTTTGATAATTCTTCAGGCAACCTTTGTTATTCTATTTGTGGCTACCTTGGTGAATATTTTAAAATTAACATTCAACAAACAGATAGATCTATATTGCTGAATTTGTTTTGTGTCACTACTTTTTGGAAGTAGTATGATTGTTCCAAAATTTAAGTTGTGTAGAGGCAATGAACCTTTGTGGAATTCATCAACTTAAGCCATCAAATCCTCCTTCATTAACTCCCAAAAGACCTGATAGAACTCCGGGGGAAATCCATCAGGACCTAGTGCTTTATTATGTTCCATCTGAAAGATGGCCTGCCTCACCTCAGCTTCGCTAAACTTCGCAATTAGAAGAGCATTTTCCTCTGCTGACACTTGTGGAATATCATCAGTTCGCGCCTCATCCATAAGCAAGTGACTTGCATGGGGAGGACCAAGAAGACTTTTATAGTATTTGGTAATGTGCTTTTTAAGGTCAACATCGCCACTTACAATCTGTCCATCCTGTTCAAATTGGAAAATATGTGTCCTTCTACGCTTACCATTAGCCACTAATTGAAAGTATTTGTATTAGCATCCCCTTCTAGTAAATTCTTAACCTTTGCTATTTGGTACCAGTTCAGCTCCTCTGGTCTTAATAGATTGACTAACCTCTCATTAAGAACATGTTTCAAATTTAATTCACTGGCATTCAACTGTGTACCCTCTGCTTTCTTGTCTAGTTCATCTAACTTATTTAGCAACTGCTTCTTTTCTTTTTTTATACGCACCACTAGTATTCTTTTCCAGAGTTCTTATTTTCCAGAATTCTTCTCGGATGCAATGTGTTCGACATATGCACACGTACATTCAACCTTCTTGTACAGAGTGTAAACATAGCGGAATCTGGATAATAAAATGGGAGAAATGGTCATACTTTCTACAGGATGGAGCAGTGACTTCAACACGTACTACAAATGGGAAACCAGGTACACGTGTTTTACAGAGATTTTTCTTCACTGCGGACGTCTATCTTTGGTTCAGTGATTACTGATTAGCAATCTGTTGATGTCAATTTCGGGCCAACACACGAATCGCACTTGAACATGTGTCGCGCGAAGGGGCTCCTTGCTGCTCCTCCACGCAGGTCGGTCAGACCGGTCTCGTCGGCGGTGCAAGATAAAAGGAACCATATCAGGACCGGTCTGACCGGTTTGAACCTGGGAAGTCTGGTGGTGCAAAGAATAGGATTAAGCCAACCTTTGAGGAGCTTCTGGATAAATACAAGAAAATATCTGCGCAAAAACAAATTCCCCAGCGGAGTCGCCAAAATGTGTTGACATCAATTTCGGGCCAACACACGAATCGCACTTGAACGGCGGCGCACAGAGGGGCTCCTTGCTACTTCTCCACGCAGGTCGGTCAGACCGGTATGATAGCCGGTCAGACCGGTCTCGTCGGCGGTGCCCGGCGAGAGACCAATGAACGCCCACCCGGGAGGGACCCCGTCGGGGCAGGCGCACCTTGGTTTCTCGCCGGGCACCGCCGACGAGACCGGTCTGACCGGCTACCAATACCGTCTGACCGACCTGCGTGGAGGAGCAGCAAGGAGCCCCTCCGTGTGACACACGTTCAAGTGCGATTCGTGTGTTGGCCCGAAATTGACGTCAACACATTTTGGCGACTCCGCTGGGGAACGAGAATCTGGCTGCCATGGCTGATCCAAATCCTAGCATTGATCTATCAAGCCTTAGTTATGGGTTGTTTGAGGAGTACACGCGAGAGTGTCGATTGGCAGACGAAAGATTGTTCCGATCCTGTTTCTGCAAGACAGAAAAAGGTATTGTTCGAGTAAAGAAGTGGATGCCGCCGTCCACTATTCATCCCGTCGATGCATGTATCATGGACTGCATATTCAGGTGTGTTTCCCCAGCGGAGTCGCCAAAATATGTTGACGTCAATTTCGGGCCAACACACGAATCGCACTTGAACGTGTGTCGCACGGAGGGGCTCCTTGCTGCTCCTCCACGTAGGTCGGTCAGACCGGTATTGGTAGCCGGTCAGACCGGTCTCGTCGGCGGTGCCCGGCGAGAGACCAATGAACGCCCACCCGGGAGGGACCCCGTCGGGGCAGGCGCACCTTGGTTTGCCCTAGGCTCGGCAGGCCAGCTAGGACGTCCTCAGACATCGCGGAGATGAAAGAAGAACAGCATTGTAGGGTTGGAAGAGAAGGGTTCGAGTGAAGGAGTGGATGCCGCCGTCCACCATCGACACATTGAAAGAGATGCAGTCCTCAGGTACTCTATCTAATGATCTATCCGATTTTGTGAATTATTATCTAAATAAAAAGGATAGTTCTGATTTAGTTCCTAATGCTCAAAAGTCGGCTGTTGAAAAGCCGACTAATGTTGTTATTGATCCTTGCAAAAACTTGCCACATTGTGATGTTGTTGGTCAAGGGACACATCGGCCGTCTCTAGCCGAAGTTGTCAAACCAAAATCCCCTAGCATGAGCATAGCAAGTGCGCCTAGTACTTCAACGCTCGGGGGGCAACCAAACATGGGCAAAGGTGATGGTTGCACCAGAACCGGTCTGGCCGGTGCCCAGACCGGTCTAACCGGTGTTCAATCCGGTCTTACCGCCTCACCTAGGGCTTTAAAAAATAAATCGAAACCAAAAATGGTTAAGCCAAAGAAACCTGAGATTGGTGTTTGGAAAACCATTGAATCCAAAGGCCGTCATAAGCATCAAAGAGAAAAGCCGAAGTATAACAAGAAACTTCCGGCTAAGTCTCAAAGACAAAAGATTGCCAATGATGCTAGTCGGTCTAAAAATTCCAAACAATCAAAATCTTCTCCTAGAGAGAAGTTCCATAATCGAAATCGGCAATGGAACAATTCTCACAAATCAATGTCGTTTCCACCATATGGATCACCTACACCGATGCCATGGGAGTTTTGTTTTAATGTGCCTTATTTTTATTCTCCTGGGTATTATAATTCATATATGCCGTCTCCGGATGAAATTTGTGTTCAGATTATATTACTTATAGGGAGCCGGTAATTAGTAACCCATCACCTATGCATAATGACCGTTTTAATCGAAATAATCGGTCCACATAGAAAAATAAGCGCAAGGTGATCAAGCAAGTTTATCGTGTCAAAAAAGATGGACGATTGAATAAAAATTCAGATTTGACACAAGATAAAGAAAAGCCGACCGTTGAAGAAACATCGGCTAGTTTTGTTGCTCAGATTGTCCCCAATAGAGACCATACTTCAAATAATATTGCTGAACAACGCTCAAGTTCGGCTGGGGGGGCAAGATAAAAGGAACCATATCAGGACCGGTCTGACCGGTTTGAACCTGGGAAGTCTGGTGGTGCAAAGAATAGGATTAAGCCAACCTTTGAGGAGCTTCTGGATAAATACAAGAAAATATCTGCGCAAAAACAAAGCAATCAATTGGAAGGCAAACGAAGCAGGAGTTCTTCACCCCCAAGATCAAGAAAGCATCAACGGTCGTCTTATTGGTTTTCGTCATTCATCCCGTCGATGCATGTACCATGGACTGCATATTCAGGTGTGTTTCCCCAGCGGAGTCGCCAAAATGTGTTGACGTCAATTTCGGGCCAACACACGAATCGCACTTGAACGTGTGTCGCACGGAGGGGCTCCTTGCTGCTCCTCCACGTAGGTCGGTCAGACCAGTATTGGTAGCCGGTCAGACCGGTCTCGTCGGCGGTGCCCGGCGAGAGACCAATGAACGCCCACCCGGGAGGGACCCCGTCGGGGCAGGCGCACCTTGTTTTGCCTTAGGCTCGGCAGGCCAGCTAGGGCGCCTCCTCATGCCATGGAGACAGAAGAAGGACATCATATGGGGTTGAAAAAGTTGGGTAAAGGGAACGAAAGGTAAAAAGATAAAAGTGTAATTGATAGATTCGATTGGATGTATTTCTCAATCGGCCTTAGCCTTTATTATATAGGCCGGGGAAGTCGTACCTCTTCTGAGTAGTTACAATATGGGATAAAACCTGAAATCCTAAACCTACTCGAATTACAGCCAGTCCTGCCAATTTTGGTCATCAACACAATCCCACTTGACCGATCAAACGTGCGAAATTAAACAAAAAAAAACCAGTAGTAGAACGATATCAGATCAAACAATATGGCCATAATTTTCTTTTGTTAAGGCCACCATTGCTCAGCTCTTAAGTGCACTAGTGCACATAAAGGATGACAGTAACCTTTCTAAACCAGCGGTGGGGTTCACATAAATAAGTGAGGAAATTCTCTCTTTGCCACTAGAATTTATATGGATACTTGTAATGCCATTAGAATTTATCACTTCCCGTCACTGCCACTATTCTAAATTTGCATTTCCTTGATTGCCATTTCCAATAAGATCAGTTAACTTCTACCCGCGCTGCAGCATGGACTCGAAACCACCTCTTTGGCCATGTTTGGATCCCTGGTGTTAGTGTTAGTGTTAGTGATAGTTTTTAACACCATCAACTAACACGTAACAAACTAACACCATCTGTGTTTGGATCTCTATGTTAGTTTGTGTTAGTTTGCACTTTTTTGGATCTTGTGTGGAGAGAGAGGGGGCAAGTGGAGTAAATCTGGTGGGACCCACCAAAACTAACACAATTACCACCTCTTGGAGGTGTTAGTATTTTTGGGGGTGTTAGTTCCAATTAACACCAAACTAACACACATGTTTGGCTCCGAAGTATTAGTTTTGTGTTATTTGACTCCAAACTAACACTAACACTTGGATCCAAACATGGCCTTTGTGGACTTTCTCTAGCCTCACAACCACACCCACCCAAGGATATGGATAGAGGTGGGCATTAGGGTTACCCGGAAAGTTGGGGTCGGATTATTCGGGTTTTGAAAATTGAAACCCGAAATTTGTCCATAAAAGTTCAGGTCTAGTTTTTCGGGTTTTTGACAATTTCGGGTTCGGCTAACCCGAACTACTTCATTATAACAAAGTAAAACAAAAAAATTAGTAACATTTGAGAGACTTGACATCATTTAAGTCTAAAAATGATACAATGATGTATCTATTAACTGTAAAAAAAGATCATAATAACATAGAGCAATAGTGTTTTGACATAAGAGGAAAAGAAATATATACTATAAGACACTTTGAATTGTCTGAGTTGCAGCATATAGAATTTCTAACATATTTCGGGTAGATCAGGTTATTCAGGTACCGTGGCCTCAAACCCAAATTACCGTACTTTAATACGGGTTACGGGATTTCGAACCCGATCTAACTTCGGTTTTCTAGATTTCAGGATTTGAGCTTCGGGTATCGAGTTTTGTGCCCACCCTTCTATGTGGTGTTGGAGGACGAGAACGACCGAGGGTATGTACAACAATTTAGACAGATGTCTATTTAGTTCTATAATGGACTGTCTATTTTACTGTCTGTATGATAATTAATACGTACTCCGGTTCATCTTGTTTTGCATGGGAGTACGGGCCAAAGCAGTAGACGATATAGTAAACATCAATACTCTTTTTCCGCATTTAAGATGATCACATCAGCTCATTTTACTTATATGGACTCCTATGGTCAGTTGTTATCTAACTGTTAACTGTTATACATGCACATAGACAACTCGATCATCAAGTTCTCGATGCCCGCGGCCGTGAGAAGTAGTCCCTGTGCCACGGCGATGGGCGCAGCAGCTTCGGTTCAAGGTGGACATCCCCGGACGGCCAGACCTCCATCTCTATGGGCACGAGACGGCCTTCTGCTCGGTCAGCATCTACACCATTAACAAGGGAAGGTCTCATCTGCGCCGCGTCGATGGTGTCACCGCTCTGGTCGCTTGGGCGCATACGGCTGCCTGCGGAGCACGGACGCCACAGACTGTGCGCTGCCCTTTGCCATGCAAGTGGCCGTCAACGTCTAGTGCCAAGTTAACGCTATAAGTTAACAGATTTTGACGAAAAGTGGCAACAAAGGAAATGCAAAATTAGAATTGTGGCAGTGAAGGAAAGTGAAAAATTTCAACGGCACTGAGAGAATTGAATCCAGATAAATTGTAGTGGCGACAAGAAAATTTACTCTAAATAAATTAATCTAATAAAATTTATCTAGGTTATTTTGTACGAGTTTTCTTGAGTTAATCCAATAACCTAGATAAATAAAAAAGCTCGTACTGTAGACAAATGGATTTTTTATCCGAAGCTCCAGATGCCGGGTAGTGGTAGTGGTGTAAGTGGAGCCAGTCTAAGGTGGTGGAAGACGGCGAGGGAGAAAGGACAACTCCTGGTGCTTAGTGTTATCAGGCTGCCGTCATTGCTGGGCTGTAAAAAGGATATTTCCAGACACATGTGATTTAGCAACTCTTTTCTTATGAAAGTGAAAGTTCTGATGTAGTGATGTATATAGTATCATTCTGTAGTAAAACTCCATTGTGAAGTCAAATCAATATGTCCATATCGATTTCCATCACATAGCATTGATCTTTTTTTCCCCTCGCATCACACTTCACTTATCTCGACCGTTCCAAAAACTCCATATAGCTATCTCGTACTAGCTTAAAAAGCACCTTTTTAATTTTTGTAGTGGGGAGTACAATGGTTGTGCATGCTCGCAGTGCTTCTCGTGGACTTTCTAGGGACAACTGAAATCGAAAGGATAAAGGACCAGGCAAAGTAGATCGTAATTATAACCCGCAGGCATTGTCCGAAAATCCACTTGACGGCAATCAGAGACACGTTGGCCGCGTGTCGATCGATTTATAAAAAATCATGGAGCATACAACCATTGTATTACAAAAAAAATGTTTTCTCAAACATCTTATGTAACTTTTTAGAAAAGGTCCAAGCTACAAGCGTCTGTTAAAGATAGTGGGATCATCTGATGTTAAAGATAGTGGGATCATAAGTTCTTTATTAAAAAAAATAATAAATTCCAGTGACTATACATCAACATATAACGTTGTACCATTTTAGTCAATCAATTATAAATCGCGCAATCTTGCAACAAGTTGTAATACACGGTCTAAATACACTCAGCAAGTTGTTTCAAGGACACAGTGCCAACTTGTTATGATGTTTCATAGACACGCAGGCAAATGATGTGGAGACGTTGGTGGGTCATTTTTCAAATAGCGTACTTCTTACGTCTGTTTCCTACTTCTTTTGACCCCTTCCTTTCTACCGTGATCCATCCATTTCAGATTTTGTTTTTTTTATACCATCAATGTGTAGGGATTTTCGGATTACAAAACTCCTTAAGGCTGGTGGGGAGTTTTTGTATTTTCAGCGTTAGAATAAGAGTAAAGATGTATTTACTTTCTCAATTGTTTTTTATCACGATTTTGGATTAAAACTCCTTAAGACCGTTAGGGATTTTTCCAGCCTTTGGAAGAAAAAAATACAAAATTTATGTTTAATTTTAGATCATCATATTCTTGTTTGTTTCATTTGTTCATAGAATTCACATTTTGTAATAATATTCTGATTAAGCGAATTACCATATGTTTGTATGAGCACATTTACTTCATTATAGTTCAAAAGCTAAATATTTCTTAAAACTATAACTAATAGGCAGACTTTTGTAAAATTGTACGTGCATGAGGTGAACACTTTATCATATCCACCTGGGATAGTCCATATTGCTAACATCTCACTGGCATTTCATATCGTAAGGCCGCCATGGTGAAATACGTTAACCTGGTGTACTTAGGACCGTATACGCACGCAATAAACAACTTGTTTCACTCGATTGCGCAATTTACAACTTGATGAACTACAGTGATATAATGCTACAAATTATTATATGACGGGTGTAATTTACTCAAAACAATCTCTAAAAATGGAGCATTCTTTGAATGGTCGGCCTATGAAACTGTTCTACGAAATTGATAAACTTGTTTCTATATATTTTTAATTAACTTGAGTTTGATGATGAAATTTTATGGATGGATACCAAAACATCTTGCTCATCTCCACAGCCAGTTAGATTTATGAAATATATACGAACTCAAGTTTAACTGCAATTGGCTTTAGCTAACAACTCACTTCATCCATGCAAACTAATCATAGATCAGTTGGTAAGGTTTATTGTGTTGGAATTGTTCGTGTTCAAATCCTCGAGCGAGCGTATGTGTCATATTTTTTTGGATTTATTTCATGCTTTTTCTTTAGAGAAAGGACCTAAGTCCCAGCCTTTGCTTGAAGGCATGCAGGACCAGGGTTCGAGCCCTGACCGGTAGGCTCCCAGCTCTCGAGCGCTACCACCGAGCTACATGCTCGTCTGCATTTATTTCATGCTTTTTCTTTAGAGAAAGGACCTAAGTCCCAGCCTTTGCTTGAAGGCATGCAGGACCAGGGTTCGAGCCCTGACCGGTAGGCTCCCAGCTCTCGAGCGCTACCACCGAGCTACATGCTCGTCTGCATTTATTTCATGCTTTTTCTTTAGAGAAAGGACCTAAGTCCCAGCCTTTGCTTGAAGGCATGCAGGACCAGGGTTCGAGCCCTGACCGGTAGGCTCCCAGCTCTCGAGCGCTACCACCGAGCTACATGCTCGTCTGCATTTATTTCATGCTTTAACAGACAATCTGCATTGCAGTGGTAAGGACGTCCCTCTCGACAGTGAAACAGCTGTGGTGCAACATCTGTCGGTTATACTCATAGTCATAGAGACAGAATTTGCATCCCTATATTCACAAGGACGAGTGGGTACCAGCTTCTGGTCTTTTGAAAAGAAAAACAACAACTCGCTCCGTAACTGCTCTAGTTGAATTGGTAACGCAATTATGCAATATTTTTTATTCACTCTACCGAACCTGCGTTTGTCGACATCTGTGCATTGTCTTTGACAAAGGTAGCCGATTCATTACCTGCTGTACCCCTCTGTCGCTGCCACGGCACTGTTGGCTGGGCGATCTTGGTTTTGTAAACTCCTCTTCATGAGATACACACGTTCAGAAGAGTGCTTAAGAAGACAACAGTAACCCATTTCTTCCAGATGGAAATATGAAAAGAAAAAACTTAGCAATTGTCCTATATATCTCTACCTAATTATAAAGTAGGGATTGATTCAGCGGTACCTCATAATTTTATAGAAAACCCCTTAATATTTTTGTGAATCAACCCACCATCCTTTTATTATATAGTACTTTTACAAATCTCCAACTGAATCCTTGTCCTACACCGACTCTACTTCCTTCAGGGTTCCAACGGAGAAAAGTAAACCACGACACCAACATACCAACATGAATCTCTTCTCTTTTCTTCTCTGCTATATAGAACGCTGAGGGGAACCGCGTCGCCCGTCTGCCTCATATTATTTTTTCGAGCGTGCGATCAAGCGCACAAAAACTGGAATGCTTCCGCATGCCCGTCCCTGCGATTTTTTCCTGCATGCATATCCACGCAGGGCCGCTAATCAAGCACCTCATCCGATACATCCGCTATGCTCTCCACCGATGCCCTCACGGATGCAGTGACGGCGTGCATCCTTCCTCCGTGAAACGCCTTCTTCTTGCTCCTGCCCCCTATGACAGCAGCGTGATCCTCCTGCTTGGTTTCGATGGGAGGCCAAGAGCAACGATGCACAACTCCTGGGCGCGATGGGGATAGGCCGTGCCCTCCTGGAGCTGGAAGACGGCAGGTGGATCCCGAGGGACGCCCTCGCACGGCTATGGTGGTGGCATGTGCAGTTGCTCTTTAATTTGTGCCGCAGGCCCGTGAGGTCCTCGATGGAGGAAGGAGGAGATGGGAGCTTGCATCACCAAACACAGTGAAGTTTGTCAAAGATATGTACCATGAAGCAATCAAATGAAGCACAACGACTCAATGATGATTGGGATGCAGGGCCGCCATTGAGTTAGAGTGAGAGATATGCAAAAAAATGTTGAGACGTAGTGACTAGATAGAAAGGGCATAATAAGTCAAAAATTTTAAACATATAAAAATCAATTAAGTGAAATGAAAATAGAATAAAAATAAAAATCTATGTGAGTTCCAAAGATAAAATAACAGAATTAGATTCTAACTGTAAGCAACACTATGTTATCTCAGCTCTTTCTAAAGCAAGTAATTTGATCCCGTGGCCCGTCATGAGACACCGATGGGTGAATTCTCGGGTCTAAAAAAAAGAACCGTAAAGACCATGATTCATGTCGTCTTCCAACATGATACTTGCCGTGCGAGTAACAGGATTTCCATCGGATAGATCGGATCCTAAGTCCTCCCGTCTCGTGCTCGTGCCCATCCCGTAGCATCGCGCGGGCATATTTGCTAGTCAAACTCAAAAGAAGAATGGAAATAAAATAAATCCCTGAACAACGCAGTATCCAAAAGTGATGAACAAGAGACACGAGATTGTGAACTTAACATGCATCACTAGCTAGTAGATTTCTAGTTTTCACTTATTTCTTATTTGTTTCTTTTTATGAAGAAAAATGTATCATTGCAAGTAATTGCTTACCCTGGTCAATATATCTAGGTAATATTGAAGTCTGAACGCAAGACAGTAAAACGAGAGTGAGGAATACGACCCACGCAACATGCACGATCGACAGGTACGTGAGTCTTGCGATCGTCTTTTTTAAAGTCAATATATGGTCGGGTATGTGTCATGAGACGCCATGCATCGATCAGGTTTTTTATGGAAAACTAATCCTGAAACTTATATATAGCACGTCCTTGTTGGCGACCAATAATCTTGTGTACTTTTTAAGCTGTCAAGTGTTTCCACAAGTGCAGATTGGTCTCCATCTACTTTGTAGTTGATGATGATTTTTTTCCATTAGAAATGACAAATGGAGGTGTGAATTGATGATGCAGGAGAAGAGGTCGGCGAGGTTGGTGGAACTAGATCGTGCGTATGTTCATGTGTACAACTGGAAAAATGTTTAATTTTGAGCTGATTGGAAGCTTTCAAGGTCACAGAAAAAACAAGTCAGGACAGGATACATGACCTCGACCGTTTGAATTTTACTAGAGTGATCACTCGGCAGAAGTCGTTTGCTTGACTTTGACTTGGCCGAGGCAGAGTTAAGTCTCAATAACAACGGTAGAGCACTGACGTTCTGAAGATTTCCTTCACAGTATTCTTTTTTTTTTTCGAACGTGCCTGAGCACGCGTTTCATTAAGAGGAAGAAGAGTGTTTCATCAAGAGTATTCTTCACAGTATTATTGTTTCACACTGTTTCACACATGTATGTATGCATGCATGCATGTGAGGAGACAGGAGATGGTCAATTGGTTAACCAGATCTGCAAGGTGAGCTTTGTAGAATGCTAGTTTGATCACCTTTGTTGAATGTGATCTGAGTTGTATATGTACTGACCTGGTTGTATTTCTCACTATCCTGGTTGAAATTCCAGTATATACTGATCTGAGTTTCAACATTCCAGTTTACTTTGCCTCAAGCCTTAGGCATGAAATATATGTGGACAATATAATTCTTTTATTAAATTGCATTATAAATGGATTTTAATTAACTCGGGAGTCGTCCTAATACAAAATCAAGTTACATGTGTATCATCTCGTTGCACCCAAAAGCATAATGTTCAACTAAATATACTGAACACATATGAAGACATTATGCTTGTGGGTAAGATTAGATGTTTGTTGGTAAGATTACGCCTATAACTAAAACATTTATTTTTCAAGTTACATTTAAGTTTCAACTAAAATATATTTAAAAGAGATATAAAGATTCGATACTTGTGGGTAAGATTATGCTTGCCCTATAACTAAAATATATTAAAATATATCCATTTGGATCAGTGGCAGCATAACCACCGGCGCCACACGCCTGAAATTATCATTCTGAAGATGGTAAACCGAGATGGCAGTGGACCGCAGCCACTTGCAACGTATGGTGCACATTAGTCGCGTGCACTGATCAACCACACTTGCGTTAGTCATGCACGGACGAATTTAAATTGGTCCCTCAACTTTTGTTTAGGGATCAACTTCGTCTATGAACTCTTGAAAATGCCGATTTAGTCATCAGACTTTGGGTTACTGGTTCAATTTCGTCCCTTGTCTGAGCTGGACAGCCAAGTAGGTGCGCCACATCATCCAGCTATGCTACTTCAGATCAAGGGGAGGGACCTAGTGCACCACATCAGATTCATTTATATCAGCCAATAATGTTCATAAGTCTCTCGAAACAATTAAGATGCAAAATCAACGCAATGCAAATATTATCGATACAACTTTTATATGCATGCCTAGAGATGATTTAGTTAGATAGTAATTGGAGCCGTTGCCTAAGCCCGGGCTTATGATTTCTGTTCATGGATGAATTAAGAAGCCTAGCCGAGTGAAACCCGAAGACCAAGTTGGATGATGTGGAACGCCTACGTGGCTGTCCAGTGACGAGGGACGTAATTGAACCGGATACATGAAGTTTGAGGACTAAATTGGCCTTTCAAGAGTTAGGGGATGAAGTTGACTCATAGGTAAAAGTTCAGATATCAATTTGCCTATTTTGCCAACTAAATATATCCTTCACCAAAAGCAACGACGTGCTTAATTCTATCAGGTACAATACATTAATTAATACATGTCTACTGCCGGGTTTTATGTTGAAAGACCTCTTCAGAGTTCAGTTAATATTTTTTTTGTTTAAAAAATGGACTAGCTAGACACACGGACGAACAAAAACTGACCAAGAAATCGTATACAAGCATGCCTTACTCGAGAAGTCGAGTCAACTAAGGAGCTGATCACTCAACTTATAGTTTGTTTATCTTCAATTCTTGAAATCTATACGCATCATTTTCGTTTTCTACATAACAGAAACTATGCACCAGTATATCTAGGTGCATGGTTTTTGTCGAGTAACTAGAACAGAGGAAATACTATTGTTTAGTTGGAATTAAGGCATATGAAATTAAGGTTATATAATACAAGGCATTATAACTTATACTATTGTTTAGATAGCTCATCTGATACAACACGAACTAAGGTTGGAATTAAGGCATATGAAATTGGCTCATGTGATGACCAAAGCAGTACAGTGGTGGGTTTAACTTGCCAAAATTCAGAACATGCTCAAACAAAAGGTAAGATTTTATTACACCATGCATTGGGGCACCGCGTGTTATGTTGACAAAACGATCCATTGTGTTTGAGCAAGTGCATATATGAATATTATTGTTACATGCAACAAGAGTGTGATTGTCAACCCCCTACAATCTGGCATGACATCAGGTCAAGTTCCAACCTAACCAAAGGATCAATTGAGAAGACTGTGGCTACAGACCTATGAAATTCTGACTGCTGCTTTTAGTTTTTTAGTTTTTTTGCCACTGCTGCTTTTTTTTTAGGTCCACTACTGCTTTTAGTTTATCCTCATTCATTAAGAATATCCCGTCCGTGGTTTGGTTGATGATATATACCTGGAAGGCTGGAACCCTAGGTAATGACTGAACTGAACTTGTCAAGGTGAAGGTCACAACAACCGCGTTCCCAGCTGAAGATCATTATAGAGCAGGAAAAGGTCCCGTGATAACATGATTGGCGTCTTGGCGATGAACTTAAAACCTCATTTCTTGGCTTCGCGAAGTGCAGTGGCGGAACTAGAGAGAAATTAAAAGGGGGCAGACAAATATTTGCTAGTTTAAAATTTTGGCAATTTCATCATCTAATTTTTTTTTGGCAATTTACTCTAATTTTCTATTGTTCACGCAAGCGTACACTAACTTGACATGATTATAGTGATTAATTATGCAATGAAAATACACAAAACCAAATAGATCGTAAAAGTGGTCAATATATCTTACTTGATCATTTAAATTTCACTGCATAATTCTTCAATGTATTGAAATCATCAATAACCAAATCTACTATGACCTTCGTTTGAAAAAAGGCAAACAATTCGAGTGATCTGTGGACGGCTCAGCCCCCGCGGTGCATCTCTCGTGGGCGGCACGGGCGGCTCACCAGATCCGCCGCCGGCGCTCCCCTCTCCCCCCTCTATCTACCTCGCCGCTGTCGGAGGGCGCCGCCGGAAGCGGCGGGCCCTGGGATGGTGGCGACGGGGCGTTCCCCCGGCGACGCCTCGCGAATCCGGCGGCGGCGGCTCCCAAGGCGTGGGGCAGCGGCGACGCCGCTGCGGCTGCGCGCTGGGGCCGACGGCTTGGCAAGCTCATGGCCGAGCCGGGCGCGCGGGCGGAGGCGGCCGGTACGGTGCCGGCGGTGGCCGGG
>OAMR01000113.1:709060-719788 GCA_900205405.1 Echinochloa crus-galli
CGCCGGTGGCCGGGCCGAGGCGCGCGCAGCCGGGCGGGCGGTCGGGCGCGGGCGACTCTGTGGTAGCGCATGGGCAGAGTCGCCCGCCGGCCAGATCTGGGGCTCGTCCCCTAGGTTTGCGTCCCGGGCTGTGCCGGCGCTGACCGGGGTGGCTGGTATCGGTGGAGTGGTGAAGGCCCGGGCGCTGTCGTGGTGGCGGTCCGGTGTCTCAAGCTTCGCTACTGCCTGTAGCTCCGGTCGGGGTCGGGACAAGCGCTGGTGGCTCCCTGATGGTGGCGGCGTCTGGGGAGGTGTCGGCCCTCTCCCTGGCTCCCTCCTGCGGCTTCGTCTTGGCCGGTGTTACCGCCGCTGTGTTCACGTTGCCGACAAAGCCGTCTCCGTAGCGCTATCAAGTCCCCGCCTCTGGGTTCATGGTTTCTGTCTCACTATGTGAACCATGGTGTCATTCCATTGAGGGGGGCGATAGGAGTTTTGGGGCCAATAGTGGCGAGCTTCGGCGGTGGCGATGGTGGGCGGTGGATGGAAGTGCGTGGATTCAGTATCGGTGCTCTCGGCTCGTCGGGTGGAGTCCTCAAGCGTAAGCTTCGATCCGGTGGAGGGTCGGACAACGGCGATTGCTCTTCCCTCTTGAGGGCGTTGTCTCCAGGGTCTCGTTCGACAGCGGTTCATGGAAGCTCTCCATGGTGAAAACCAGACGTTGGCGCCGTTGCGCCTTTGCCTTCCTAAAGACGTTGTTTGGAGTCTTTCTGTAGCCGTTGCTGATGGAGTCGTAGGCTCCGCGGAAGGTCAGGTCCAGTCGATTTGTAATGGTCTCATGGCCCTTTAGTTTGTTCGTCGCGAGTAGTGCCTTGCTATCTCTAGCGCGCGGCCTAGAGAGTCCCGTTACGGGTTTGTTGGATGCTGCTCTTCGAGCGGTATGTGCTTTATTGTAAACTGATAATCCAGTATCCTTTGAAAGATGCTTTATATATAAAGCTGGCTACGGCCTTTCCTGGAATATGACCTTCGTTTGTGATTTCTCTCTCAATATAGAAAGAAATATTGCCATCCACATGACTTTTTATAAAAAGAATATAGTATCTTTTTGGGTTTTACCTTTGTATTTACAAGGATTTGTCTAATTTCAGATGTGGATCTACTGTAGATGCATGGGGGTAAAGCTGATGTGCCAAAGAGGCAACACGGTGGGGCCATCCAGTGACACGTGTTCCGTCCTGGACAAGGACGACGACGTCCACCTGCTAGCTCGCTACCGACCCCGTCGTCGTCTCCTCCTTCCTCGTCCTTTATAAAGGAAGGTGGCGATGCCGTCTCCGCCCGTGAACGCTGCAGTTGCTTGCCTAGTGCTTCCCACATCCAGCAAAGGCTACATATATACTTCGCTTGCAACTGGTTGCTATAGCTTCTGCTTGTAGCTCGCTTTGCTTTTCTTTGCGAGAAATTGTTGCGACCACAAGTGAAGAACAATGGGGAGGCAGCCGTGCTGCGACAAGGTGGGCCTGAAGAAGGGGCCATGGACGGCGGAGGAGGACCACAAGCTCGTCAGCTTCCTCCTCAACAACGGCCAGTGCTGCTGGCGCGCCGTCCCCAAGCTCGCCGGTGAGTGATCGGATCTGATGATCGCCGTCAACGACGACGCCGGCCATTAGACATGATCGAGCTCACTTGCTCTTTGAATGAACAGGATTGCTGCGGTGCGGGAAGAGCTGCAGGCTGCGGTGGACCAACTACCTGCGGCCGGACCTGAAGCGCGGGCTGCTGTCGCCGGAGGAGGAGGAAACCATCATAAGGCTTCACGGCTTGCTCGGGAACAAGTAAGCGTTGAGGTCTTGATCGTTTGCTCGTTGCATAGGGGATTTCGACTCCGTCCTTGGGACTGGTTGCGACTGATGTTTTGAACAAATTTGATCTGTTCAGATGGTCTAAGATCGCGGCGTGCCTGCCGGGGAGGACGGACAACGAGATCAAGAACGTCTGGAACACGCACCTGAAGAAGAAGGCGGCGCTGCGGGAGCAGCAGGAGCTCGAGGACGACCCCTTCCTCCTCACGTACCAGAGGATCGAGCTCTTCTGATGAAGCTCGTCATTCTTTGTTTGTACCAAAAAATTTGTCGCCACGAGTACAGACGTCGTCAGACTACGTACAAATTATGCTCCTAAAAAAATGTTAGCAGGTTCACGTTGCGCAGTACCATTCACCTTCGTTACAAAAGTTACATTCGATCTGCTCCTAGGAAGAGATATATACGTGACCAAAAATAAGTAAAGACATTGGCCACTTGCAAAAATTTGTCGCCACCACACGAGTACACACTACACACTATATGCTCCTTAAAACTGTTGCAATTTCGCTATGCACAGTACCGTTCCGTCATTCACCATACATCATCGTCGCATCCAGCTGCTAGAAAAAGATTAGAGATATTGGGCTGTTCCGTAATTCACCATCGTCGCCATATTCACCAAAGTAAGTAAAGCATCGGCCACTTGCAAAGAAATGATTACGAAATCTTGTTTGGTATACTTGTAGTGCATTGTGTTGGGCGTGCACACGCACCGCCGGATGTACCATGACAGCTTTGGATAATGAAATGGAAGAAAATTGGTCTTGGCTAGCCTTTTTGGATTGCGCAATGCAAGAGACCTCTACGACGAAGATGTGAAACCACTTTGCGCATGCTTTGCTTAATTTATTTTTTTTTAACAAAGGAAAAAAATATCCGGCCTTATGCTTTGCATAATTTCTACAAAGACGTTTAATTATTTCCATGGTTTGTGTATAATTTCCTTTCATTTTCTTTCCACGAGGTCACCCTATAGCCTTACTCTCAGGTGAATAAAGACGCTAATAATGGCCCTCTCCCCTGGTCATACACTGCTGTAGAAATAAGAACTCCCCTTCCGCAGTGCCATGCATTCGGTATGTCACTGTAGAAACGAAATTTGACGGGGAAGTGGGCGCAAGCGACAGTGAAAAGTATATATCACTCTATAGAATTTACGATCGACTTTTTGTGGCGACGGTGATTTTTGCGGCATGCTTGAAAATTGTGGAGTATTTCTACTAGAGTACTCTATGCCACAGCAAAATTCCATCCAAAGTCAAACCCTATCCATCTCACGTTCCATTTCATGCTCACGGTTTTCCATGCTTCATTTCGGTCTCGATTCTCGACGACCTTTCCAAAAAGGTCCAATCTAGCTAAGATATCCTAGGAGATAAAGTGGTTTTGAGAAAAGAAAGAAAAAGCAGCTTTAATTTGTTATGAAAGGGAAGAGGCTCGGTTGTGCTTGTGCATGCATGCGTGCTCGCTGCGCTTCTTATTCTGGATTCTTCCGAGGGAGTCCCAGCGGATGGGCGCCACGTGTCCCCCGCCACATTCATTTGTGCTCGTCATGATGCCATGGAGGAAGAACTCAATGGAAAAGGCTAAGACACAGGCTTTGTCCGACGATCCACTTGACGGCAAGCTCGGAAAGATCAGGACGGGTCGTTCTTCTAGAGTAGTCAGAAGCAGCATGGATGGACATGGACTCATCTGGACAATATGGAGCTCGCTCTTACTACTCAACAAGACTACTGAGATTCTATGGCTCCAAGTGGGGAAACGGAGCTGGTATAGGGAAAGTGGGATCAGAACAAATTTCTATTTTGTCCTAGGTCAAACTACCTCTGGAGGGAGTAAAATAAATTTGGTTATTCTGATACTAGCTGTCAGCGTAGTGTTTTCTTCAGTGCAGTAGAATTTCATTATCCCGGGCCTACCGACTCCATAGATGTTGTCCGTATTTTTTTTCACCGACATGACTGAATAAAACCCTTTTTTTAGAAAAAACTAACTTAGTCAAACAACTGTACATTTTGAACTACGCTCATCTAGCTCCTGATGTCACGATGAGGTCAGCATGAAGCCTGCCCATTCGTCCATCTAATTAGAAGTCACTTGCAAAGTTGCAAGTCACCTGCAGTCTCGCGCGTGCTATGTCGAACTGGTAAATGGAGCACAAGTTCTCCAACAATTTCAGTTCCGCATCGAGGTTGCATGCATCTGTCAACATCTGAGGAAAGTGAGGATAACCACCGCCTGCGG
This sequence comes from Echinochloa crus-galli, assembly GCA_900205405.1. Classification (NCBI taxonomy): domain Eukaryota; kingdom Viridiplantae; phylum Streptophyta; class Magnoliopsida; order Poales; family Poaceae; genus Echinochloa; species Echinochloa crus-galli. The sequence continues at coordinate 713,152 of OAMR01000113.1, forward strand.
AAAATCGGTTTCACCTGGACGAAACGCGCAGATGCAAATTTCAGAGTCCTTGTTGAACATACATTTCTCCAATTTTGAAGGAAATGTCAGCACACACGAATTACTTCAAATAAACTAACAGGAAAACAATAATTATCGAACAAGACTGAAGAGCCCGAAACTTCAATTTTTAGAACGTCTAGAGAATGCTCGGGTGTTCTGCAGTCATCTAGCATCTGAACTTTCTTTTTCCTTTTAATTGGCCTAAGGCTGCTGCTCTAGGTCTGTCTCTCCAACTCTAACAAAGTCTTGGTGAGCCACATGATCGGTTTCACGGATGATAGGTAGTGGCATAAGAGAGAGGCAAGCCGACGTGGCGATGGTGCAGTGGCTATGGCTACCATGAAGGTGGCGAGACCACGTCATGGTAAGGGATGCGGTGGATGGCCAGTGGGTAGGGGACCTTATGCTAAAGAAGATGATGATGTCATTGGAGGGAAGGATATGTATGGAAGAAGTTGTGACGGATAGGGTAGCATTTCGCTAAAGAAACACTCCAGCGGAACCCTACCCCGCCTCAGCAAGGCCAACAGTGGTAGGCCGGGCTAAAGCCTAAAGGAGCTCGTAGGAGGGCGTAGCCGAGATGGAGGAAAAAGATTAGGCATGACCATCTAGTCTAGATCGCAAATGATAAAATTAGACGCTGACATAAAAAATATTCTGGCATCCAATAGACACTCCTTAATTTCATTATCATGCCTTGTGCTTCATTGTTGTTATAGACATTTTTTATGAAACATATTACAATTACTATTGCTATCATCAAATGAATTATGACATTCGCAATCTCTCACGACGCGCATTCTATCTCTTTGAATTTGAACACAAGTACGACTGGCCGTGACGTGCAGCCCATGCAACTCGCAGATCGACGTGACACCAAAGACCGTGCTTTTTTTTTTGGAGAGATCCGGTCGGTCAGTGCTTGTCATGACTCATGAGACGCTGAGGCTCGAAACTAGGGCTTAAATCTTGTGGAAAACTAACCTTGCTTGAAATGTATAGCCTGCCCAATTGGACAATTTGTTACTAAAATGCCAACATTCCACGAGTGCCATTCAATTCTGGACCAGTGCAATCGCCATCGATGCGTCGCTGTTCCTGAATTGGCACCAATTTGTACCAGACGAGTTTGAAACCAAAATCGTCAAATAGAGATGTGAATTGGTGAGTGAGCTGAGAATAGGTCGGCGGGGTTGGTGGAAACAAACGTGTTGTATTTTTACGAAAAAAAATAAACGTGTTTTTTGAGCTGAAGAAACTTTCAAGGCCACAGAAAAAACAAGTGGAGGTTGAAAATTTGAGCCAAGTGAGCGTGGTCTCATCCATTTGCGTTTTACTTCAGAATGACCGCTCGGTAGAAGTCGTCAGCTTGACTTTGGCAGAGCCGCGGGGCAGTTGGGATGGCACGCAAGCTTGTCCCAGTAAACCACTGAGGTCAGAAAATTTTGGATGCCAATGCCATCCGACCATGTTGGCCACATAAATAAACAAGAAAAATTTACATGCAAATTAACCTTGGCACACCCATACACACAATTCATATACTCCTGGCCTCAGTGGAGACTAGCACGCCTGTCTCAGAAATCGACAATACTTTTAGCTTATGAATTAAAGGAGATAGAGTACTGCCACTGCCAGTACACATTCATATATATCCACAAACATTTCTGCAAATTCCTTTCCCGCGATCGACAAAGCCGGCCTCCAGTACACTTTTCCGCTCGCCTGGCTATTGTTTTGCTGCCAGCGCGCAGAAAAGTGAGATGGAAGGAAAAGGTTGTCAAGAAGTGCGGGGGTGTCGAATAAACAACATCATCTCACCAAATATGCTCCATGGGCCATGGCCCCCAGCAAACATCGATGCAAAATATGCCTTTCGATTTGCGGCTGGCAATCTTCTTGGCATTGACCCACGACCCAATCAATCCCTGCAGATTGCATCCTGCACCTGCAAGCCGCGCGCAACTTTGCCGAGCCCTACCACTCCACTGAAACGCCGGAGCAACAAACACCTGCCGGGTCGGCTGTGGAGCGAGAGGTGGATCGCCGGGATCCTCTGGAATGATGATGATTGGCGGCCGCGCACCAACCACTCCGGTGAGGCCAGCCACGGCCAGGCCAGTGGTGGAGCTCTGTCTGAGTGTGCCGGCGACTGACGCGTCGTGGCCGGCGTTGTGTGGGTGGCGACGTCGCGCCGGCCGGCGCAGCCGTGTCGACCGGGCACGGGCCGGGCGGTGATGATGCCGGGCCCTGGCACACTGGATGGACCCGACGCCCAACGACAGGCGTTACGACGGGCGAACCCGGCGGTGGGCCGCGCACGAGCGCGTTACGATACGCTCAGTTTCACGACGGACACCAGGCCTCGCTCGAACGGGCCAGGAGACACAGACGAGCCCACCACCAGCAGCCGGGCCAGTGGCGCAGCAGGCTGAGTGAGGACGGGTAGTTGTAGCCCAATAACAGAGTTTCCCGGGACGAGCAATACCAGGCAGACTCATCCAAATATTCCTTCCTACGAACTGGCTTGTAGTCCAATGTTAGTACGGTCCAGTGGGACGTTATCCATCAGAGTTTAAATCCTGGTGCTCGCACCTTTTTATAGAATTTTTTCAAGGATTTTCCGGCGCTATGCGTTAAGTGGTAAGCGGCGTTCCTCCAGATCTGTCGGGTGCTCAGTCCATCGAAGGTGCTCGGGTAAGTGAAGGTGCTCATAGGGGTCAGTGTGCGTGCGTGTGTGAGTGTCTTCGTTGTATTGTGTAATTCTCAAAAAATCCAAATATTTGTTCATGCTTAAATATATTTGATACTCTTTCCTTTTCAAATGTATTATAGTACCCTAAAGGTGATTTTTTTAGACAAAAAGTAGGGAGGTAACACGACTCATGCATCAAGATCACTCGTAATTCTAGCAGAAGAGTCAGCAGCAAACCAGGAGCAGAAAGATTCCTGCAAGAGTAAGATTTTTCTAAGCAAGACTTCAGCACTCATACTAGTACAGTTATAACATTCTTCCTTCTTTATATTAAAGAAAATTCATTATCACATTACCTGCAGGTACCAAAATAAAAATTTCCAGCCCCTTAAAGTGTCATTTCCTGCACCACCATTAGGCAATCCTGTCAACATGGCAAACATGAAAGCAGCATCCAGAACCTTCTAATGACTTCTGCACATCAATTAGATTGAGGCAACGGTAGGAAAAAGAGGAACTGGTTGAACAGCCACTTGGGAACATGCAAAACCTTGTGACGACCAGTACATATGTTTCTGAACTGTCAATTTCCAGTTTCAGTCTTTTAGGCCAATGGGCAGTCTACGAGATCAAGAATATGAAGTTATGAACAGCCACTTGGGAACATGCAAAACCTTGTAACGACCAGTACATATGTTTCTGAACTGTCAATCTGCATTTTCAGTCTTTTAAGCCAATCGGCAGTCTACGAGATCAAGAACATGAACAACCACGTGGGAACATGCAAACCCTTGTAACGACCAGTACATTTGTTTCTGAACTGTCAATCTGCGGTTTCAGAATTGGCCAATCTGCTGTCTACGAGATCAAGAACTAAGTTCCTACTCTTGCTGTCTTGCATTCCGCAGCTCACAGGCGTAAAAAGAAAAGGAACATGATCAGGAATCACGCCAATTAGAACATAATAAAGAATAAGTTCTGCTCTTGCATTCCGCATCTTGAAGGTCACAATACAAGAACAAGAATAGTACAGTTTTTCGCCATATAAGGCGCAGAATTTGTAAGCCTATAATATGATACTGCTAAATTGACACATTTAATTTCCTTTTTGCAAGACAATTGGTGCTAGGGCAAAAAATAATCAAGAGTCTGCAAGTGACAGCTCTCTTGTTAGTTAGGTGGTGTACCACCAGCTAAACCAGCACTGCAGCAACTAATATGGCAAAATATCATAAACAAGAACATCGTTAACAACATATATAATCTCTTCCTCTCGAGCCCTTGCCTGAGTGCAAAAGTATTATGTGGTTTTGCATCAGTCAGCCTGGACAAATCTATGAACATTGCGGCATGATCAGATCAGATCTGTAGTTTCGTATTGGGGGACTCTTGGCTGAAGCTGATGTTCCTGGGCTGGCCTAAACATAGTGACTCTTCGCGGTTGCTTGAGAGGGCAATGTCTGTGCACGATGACTTATCATTGGCGCTCCCGCTCCCTAATGTGTCGCTGCTTTCCAATGGGCTCTTGGCTGCGGGGTATGGCGCAGAAGTTGTAACCCTGTAAGAGAAGCATGCAAAGATGAGGACCAGTTTCTGAGAGCAAATTCAAATCTGTTGTATGGAACTAGTATCATGTGATGTACTCAAACAAATGTGGTAGAATAACTGATAACAGTTTTTAGGACACATAAGCTTAAGAAAATGGGTTCTACCTTTCCTTTCTTTTCTCCAAGAATCGAGCCAGGGACGCCTTTCGAGCTTGAGGAACAGCTGCAACGGACAATAACAATTTCAATACGGTGTAACAGGGCAAAAAAAATTACTGAATACTACGATGATAACAGACAGTATCATGCTATGCAAAATATAAACAGCCAGCGGTACCTCTAGGCATTATAGCTGCTGCAGTTGTAGTGGCCAGTGTTGCAGGCTGAGTTGCAGGAGCCTGACTTAGGGGAGGAACAGCTAATGGGACTGAAGATTTTGGCACTGGGGAGTCAATGTTACAGCTAGAGGTGCTCCTGGGGAGAGTTGCAGCTTGCAAGACGCCAGGGATTGGCTTGGATATGGAAGATGGAGGCGGCGAAACATGATGTGGTTTTTGAAATAGCATCTGCTTTGGAGGCGAAACCTCTGGTACTGTGACTTTTGTTGGAGCAAAAATCGGAGCTTCTGGCTTACGGGCAACAGGGGTTGAGCTTGGAAGAGATCCTCTGCTGGCTAAGAACATGAGCTCCTGAGCCTGTAGCGATGAAAAATGTCAATCAAGCAGCTTCAAAGCCAAGCAAATTAGCATCAAAATGCGGCATCTGTCATAAAAAAATCTATATTTCCTATAAAAATCACAACACGTTATACCTTCTCAGCTGAGACGTTATCGAATACATTGACAGAACCGGCATAAAAGATTGTCAACTGTGCCGTCTTTGGCTTCACCACATCCCTTCACAGGCAAAACAAGCAAATGTTTCAGTCCAATACTAATTTACAGCCGCTTCTACAAATCACGAGTCTTACAACGGAGCAAATTGACTACCTTGTTCCATACACGCCAACGGTAGAATTGGTCACCGCGTTGTTCATCGCGAAAGGTGCCTGCTTGAACGGACCACCACCGACGACGCCGTTGGGAAGGCTAGGAGAGCTCTGGACCCTGAACATCGGGTTGTTCTGGTTGTACGGCGATGAGACCGGAATCACTCTAGCACCGCTAAGCGCATGCTGCGGCAGCTGCGCGCGGTGCACGGCGGCGTACTGCTGGCTGTCAGAGCCGAACGATCTCTGTGAAACATCGTCACAGCCCCCACAAAGGGAAATGGATGCATCAGTAAAAACTTGCAAGCTGACATGAACCAGAACCAAGAAGAGCAGCCGCAGCCTACCTGGTGCGTCAGGATACGAGGGGCTGGGTTCTTGGCGCCGTCGAAGGCGGCGAACTGGGGGAACGAGGGCTCCTCCCTCGCCGCCGACCGGAACGACATGAACGACGGGGAGGCGCCGGGCTTGCTCGCGAAGGACCAGTCCATCGCCGGAGCTGCTCCGCCTCCTCCGAAGTAAGCTGAGAGAGATTTTGACACGAATTCTGAATCAGATGCCGGCATATAAATACACGCAAGGAAGCACGACGCCATGAAAGGATGGATCCGTTAGCCATCCCCATCCCACGAGCGAGCGGCGGGAGCTCGAATTCAACTAACGACGCGCGCGGCTGCCCGAAAGATTCGGCCAGCCTCTCCCCGCGGAAATCATCGCTTTCTTGACGCATTAACTCTCTCCCGAATCGAGCCTACACGGCATGCCGGCCGCCAAAAGGAATTCGGCAGCCACGCCGCCCACGCCAGCCAGACCCCCACTCTCTGTGTCTCCTGTCTTTCCAGAGGAAAAGTAAAGAAACAACAGTGGAGAGAGAGAAGAAGGGGGCCTGGAGCTCGAATTTCGCAGCGCACACATCTCGCCGAACCGACCGGAACGACGAACCCAATCCCGCACGGCAAGGAGCCGGGTGCGGGCGCAGATGAAGAAACCCAGCGCGGCAGGCGGCGAAAGGAGCGTACCTGAATCCTCCCTGCCGGGCTGCGGCGGGCGCTGCTGCTGCTGCTCCTTGCCGATCGCGGCCAGGAAATCCCTCTCCATCCAACCAGGCTCGGGAAAGGAGGCCGCGGAGTTTGCCCTCCCAAGGTAGCAGGTGGGTGGGGTGGAGTGGAGAGGCGGACAGCTCGACACCGCTCTCCAAGCAAGCAAGCTCGGTGAAGCTTCTCTCTCTCTCTTCTCTTCTCTCCGCTTCTGGTGTTGGTGTGATGACGATTCGCGGCAGCCTTGACCGTTCTCCTTCTTCTTCTCCCGCGCCCTCTTCTCTCTCTCCTCCCTCTTGTAGACTCGCCGTGTGTGCTATTTGTGTTT
>OAMR01000113.1:722996-733527 GCA_900205405.1 Echinochloa crus-galli
TGCAGCAACTAATATGGCAAAATATCATAAACAAGAACATCGTTAACAACATATATAATCTCTTCCTCTCGAGCCCTTGCCTGAGTGCAAAAGTATTATGTGGTTTTGCATCAGTCAGCCTGGACAAATCTATGAACATTGCGGCATGATCAGATCAGATCTGTAGTTTCGTATTGGGGGACTCTTGGCTGAAGCTGATGTTCCTGGGCTGGCCTAAACATAGTGACTCTTCGCGGTTGCTTGAGAGGGCAATGTCTGTGCACGATGACTTGTCGTTGGCGCTCCCGCTCCCAAATGTGTCGCTGCTCTCCAGCGGGCTCTTGGCTGATGGGTATGGCGCAGAAGTTGTAACCACCCTGTAAGAGAAGCATGCAAAGATGAGGACCAGTTGCTGAGAGCAAATACAAATCTGTTGTATGGAACTAGGTTACTGTGACATACTCAAACAAATGTGGTAGAATCCCTGATAACGGTTTTTAGGACACATAAGATTAAGAAAATGGATTTTACCTTTCCTTTCTTTTCTCCAAGAATCGAGCCAGGGACGCCTTTCGAGCTTGAGGAACAGCTGCAACGGACAATAACAATTTCAATACGGTGTAACAGGGCAAAAAAAATTACTGAATACTGCGATGATAACAGACAGTATCATGCTATGCAAAATATAAACAGCCAGCAGTACCTCTAGGCATTATAGCTGCTGCAGTTGTAGTGGCCAGTGTTGCAGGCTGAGTTGCAGGAGCCTGACTTAGGGGAGGAACAGCTAATGGGACTGAAGATTTTGGCACTGGGGAGTCAATGTTACAGCTAGAGGTGCTCCTGGGGAGAGTTGCAGCTTGCAAGACGCCAGGGATTGGCTTGGAGATGGAAGATGGAGGCGGCGAAACATGGTGTGGTTTTTCAAATAGCATCTGCTTTGGAGGCGAAACCTCTGGTACTGTGACTTTTGTTGGAGCAAAAATGGGAGCTTCTGGCTTACGGGCAACAGGGGTTGAGCTTGGAAGAGATCCTCTGCTGGCTAAGAACATGAGCTCCTGAGCCTGTAGCGATGAAAAATGTCAATCAAGCAGCTTCAAAGCCAAGCAAATTAGCATCAAAATGCGGCACCTGTCATAAAAAATTCTATATTTTCCTATAAAAATCACAACAGATTATACCTTCTCAGCTGAGACGTTATCGAATACATTGACAGAACCGGCATAAAAGATTGTCAACTGTGCCGTCTTTGGCTTCACCACATCCCTTCACAGGCAAAACAAGCAAATGTTTCAGTCCAATACTAATTTACAGCCACTTCTACAACTCAGGAGTCTTATAACAGAGCAAATTGACTACCTCGTTCCATACACGCCAACGGTAGAATTGGTCACCGCGTTGTTCATCGCGAAAGGCGGCTGCTTGAACGGACCACCACCGGCGACGCCGTTGGGAAGGTTAGGCGAGCTCTGGACCCTGAACATCGGGTTGTTCTGGTTGTACGGCGACGAGACCGGAATCACTCTAGCACCGCTCAGCGCATGCTGCTGCGGCGCGCGGTGCACGGCGGCGTACTGCTGGCTGTCGGCGCCGAACGATCTCTGCGAAACATCGTCACAGCCCCCACAAGGGGAAATGGGTGCGTCAGCAAAACTTGCCAGCTGACAGAACTAGAACCAAGAAGAGCAGCCGCAGCCTTACCTGGTGCGTCAGGATACGGGGGGCCGGGTTCTTGGCGCCGTCGAAGGCGGCGAAGTGGGGGAACGAGGGCTCCTCCCTCGCCGCCGACCGGAACGACATCAACGACGGGGCGGCGCCGGGCTTGCTCGCGAAGGACCAGTCCATCGCCGGAGCTGCTCCGCCTCCTCCGAAGTAAGCTGAGAGAGATTTTGACACGAATTCTGAATCAGATGCCGGCATATAAATACACGCAAGGAAGCACGACGCCATGAAAGGATGGATCCGTTAGCCATCCCCATCCCACGAGCGAGCGGCGGGAGCTCGAATTCAACTAACGACGCGCGCGGCTGCCCGAAAGATTCGGCCAGCCAGCCTCTCCCCGCGAAAATCATCGCTTTCTTGACGCATTAACTCTCTCTCCCGAATCGAGCCTACACGGCAGGCCGGCCGCCAAAAGGAATTCGGCAGCCACGCCGCCCACGCCAGCCAGACCCCCACTCTCTGTGTCTCCTGTCTTTCCAGAGGAAAAGTAAAGAAACAACAGTGGAGAGAGAGAAGAAGGGGGCCTGGAGCTCGAATTTCGCAGCGCACACATCTCGCCGAACCGACCGGAACGACGAACCCAATCCCGCACGGCAAGGAGCCGGGTGCGGGCGCAGATGAAGAAACCCAGCGCGGCAGGCGGCGAAAGGAGCGTACCTGAATCCTCCCTGCCGGGCTGCGGCGGGCGCTGCTGCTGCTGCTCCTTGCCGATCGCGGCCAGGAAATCCCTCTCCATCCAACCAGGCTCGGGAAAGGAGGCCGCGGAGTTTGCCCTCCCAAGGTAGCAGGTGGGTGGGGTGGAGTGGAGAGGCGGACAGCTCGACACCGCTCTCCAAGCAAGCAAGCTCGGTGAAGCTTCTCTCTCTCTCTTCTCTTCTCTCCGCTTCTGGTGTTGGTGTGATGACGATTCGCGGCAGCCTTGACCGTTCTCCTTCTTCTTCTCCCGCGCCCTCTTCTCTCTCTCCTCCCTCTTGTAGACTCGCCGTGTGTGCTATTTGTGTTTTGTTTAATGGCGAGAGCTCTTTTTTAATGGGAAACGAGGGGTATGTACCAGCTGGGGAAACGAAGGTAATAATAAAAGATTAGAAAAAGAAAAGGAGTGGTGCGCATGGCGACCGTGGGCGGTGGGCCCAGCGCGCGGTGACCGGATCGGGCGCGTCGCCGTCGGCGGGGCCCGCGCCACGTTTACCGGTTCCCCCGGTCGCTTCTCCCACGTGGTACGGCACGAGGGCCCATCCCGCTACACCAGATTCAAGGCCTTTTTAATCACTGACGACTGGGCCCGAGAAGGATGGGACCCACATGTCGGTGGAAGTGGTGTGCGGCGCCAGGGGCTCGACGCGCTCCGGAGGCGGTGGGCGGGAGACCGGCGGGGCAACGCGTGTCCGGGACGGGGCGCGCACGAGGCGAACCGGGTGGGCGGCCTCGTGCCACTGCCAGTGCCTGACGCGGTGGGGCCTCGGGATTCTCCGCGCGGGGAACGGGGCCCACGTGGTGGACCACGATGCGCGGGGGGCACTAGGGTAGGGTTGGACCCTGTGAGGAAATAAAAATAGGACAGCTCGTGTCGGGGAAAAGATGCCAAGGTTAACAAATGTACTATTATATATATATATATATACTTCCGTATTAAATAAGGGGAAAAAGGAATGGGAGTTGCGTCACGGGGGCCTCGGACTTTAGCGGGTGGCGTGCCGCGTCGGTTTTTGTTTAAGTTTTCTCGCCATCACCATGTGCCATGTGCGCACGACGGTTTTTTATAAATTTGATGTCATTGGCTTTGTGCTAAATAACGGAGAAAAATGGGTTTCGTAATTCCACCCCCCAAGCTGCAATGGTCCCGCTGTTGACTTCGATAGTTTTGCGTCTTGGATATGGGAGGTGGAAATTACTTATTTAATTTTTCATATTTTCTGATTTACAGTGAATTGGTTATGTTGCTTTTAGACATTAAACCAAGCTTTCCTTAGAAAATGCATATGTATGAGAATAACCTCTCTAAGATCAGACATCACTCTTTTACTATTGTGGCTAAAATCGAATTCTGATAATAGTTTGATGGTTAAAAATAAAATTATCATTTTTTATAAAAAAAGTATAGTATAATTATGGTCCAAAATTAATGTATTTTTAATTAATATATTCCGATATGAAATTATATTAGCAATAAAATGTACGTTTTTTTGCTTGATTCTTTTGTTGATTAACCATAAATATGTTACAACAAATGTTCTTTAATTCCTTTAAGAATAGAGCTGATCGAGTGTAGTAGTTTAACCAGCTAATCACGCTTGTAAACAACTATAACACGGTTTACACACACACACAAATATCTTGTCAAACTTGTAAGAAAAACTGTGCCAGTCTGCATAGGTTCCATCTTCATGCCATGACTAAATACTCGCTGAAATCAAGATGGATCAAAAATATTTTAAAGTACAGATCATGTGGAGCTAGCTGCTGCTACTACTAGATGCAGTTTTAAATACATTAGCAGGATTTGTGTATGCTGATGCTTAATTTAATTTATGGGGTACCCATCGTCTCTTTCAGGCGTGCCGACATCTAAATATCTAATTGGGTCAGAAACCTTATGTCCGTACCACTTGGTAGTAATAGCGTTATGGCACGTATAGTTAAGATAGCTGCGGTCTATTTAACACATATAGACAACTAATAAATATATATTTTATTATGTGTTGTCTATTTTACTGTTTGTGTGATATTTAATACGTATTCTGGTTATTTTTGTATTTGTATTGCAGTGCGCGCGGTGCACGGCGGCGTACTGCTGGCTGTCGGCGCCGAACGATCTCTGCGAAACATCGTCACAGCCCCCACAAGGGGAAATGGGTGCGTCAGCAAAACTTGCCAGCTGACAGAACTAGAACCAAGAAGAGCAGCCGCAGCCTTACCTGGTGCGTGAGGATACGGGGGGCCGGGTTCTTGGCGCCGTCGAAGGCGGCGAAGTGGGGGAACGAGGGCTCCTCCCTCGCCGCCGACCGGAACGACATCAACGACGGGGCGGCGCCGGGCTTGCTCGCGAAGGACCAGTCCATCGCCGGAGCTGCTCCGCCTCCTCCGAAGTAAGCTGAGAGAGATTTTGACACGAATTCTGAATCAGATGCCGGCATATAAATACACGCAAGGAAGCACGACGCCATGAAAGGATGGATCCGTTAGCCATCCCCATCCCACGAGCGAGCGGCGGGAGCTCGAATTCAACTAACGACGCGCGCGGCTGCCCGAAAGATTCGGCCAGCCAGCCTCTCCCCGCGAAAATCATCGCTTTCTTGACGCATTAACTCTCTCTCCCGAATCGAGCCTACACGGCAGGCCGGCCGCCAAAAGGAATTCGGCAGCCACGCCGCCCACGCCAGCCAGACCCCCCACTCTCTGTGTCTCCTGTCTTTCCAGAGGAAAACTAAAGAAACAACAGTGGAGAGAGAGAGAAGAAGGGGGCCTGGAGCGAGCACTGGAGCTCGAATTTCGCCGAACCGACCGGAACGACGAACCCAATCCCGCACGGCAAGGAGCCGGGTGCGGGCGCAGATGAAGAAACCCAGCGCGGCAGGCGGCGAAAGGAGCGTACCTGAATCCTCCCTGCCGGGCTGCGGCGGGCGCTGCTGCTGCTGCTCCTTGCCGATCGCGGCCAGGAAATCCCTCTCCATCCAACCAGGCTCGGGAAAGGAGGCCGCGGAGTTTGCCCTCCCAAGGTAGCAGGTGGGTGGGGTGGAGTGGAGAGGCGGACAGCTCGACACCGCTCTCCAAGCAAGCAAGCTCGGTGAAGCTTCTCTCTCTCTCTTCTCTTCTCTCCGCTTCTGGTGTTGGTGTGATGACGATTCGCGGCAGCCTTGACCGTTCTCCTTCTTCTTCTCCCGCGCCCTCTTCTCTCTCTCCTCCCTCTTGTAGACTCGCCGTGTGTGCTATTTGTGTTTTGTTTAATGGCGAGAGCTCTTTTTTAATGGGAAACGAGGGGTATGTACCAGCTGGGGAAACGAAGGTAATAATAAAAGATTAGAAAAAGAAAAGGAGTGGTGCGCATGGCGACCGTGGGCGGTGGGCCCAGCGCGCGGTGACCGGATCGGGCGCGTCGCCGTCGGCGGGGCCCGCGCCACGTTTACCGGTTCCCCCGGTCGCTTCTCCCACGTGGTACGGCACGAGGGCCCATCCCGCTACACCAGATTCAAGGCCTTTTTAATCACTGACGACTGGGCCCGAGAAGGATGGGACCCACATGTCGGTGGAAGTGGTGTGCGGCGCCAGGGGCTCGACGCGCTCCGGAGGCGGTGGGCGGGAGACCGGCGGGGCAACGCGTGTCCGGGACGGGGCGCGCACGAGGCGAACCGGGTGGGCGGCCTCGTGCCACTGCCAGTGCCTGAGGCGGTGGGGCCTCGGGATTCCCCGCGCGGGGAACGGGTCCCACGTGAGGAAATAAAAATAGGACAGCTCGTGTCGGGGAAAACTGAAAAGATGCCAGGGTTAACAAATGTATTTTTTTATGTATAGACTCAGGCCTTTTTTTAGACTGGGAGGGTGAATTTGGAGTATGATGTTACTTCGTAATCATTACGCCACTGTAGCATTTTGTTTGTAGTTGTAAAAAATTGTTCAAAAATTGATTAATTAGGTTAAAAATATTCGTCTTGCAGAGCACAACAAAACTGTGTAATTAGTTTTTGATTTCATCTACATTTAGTACTTCATGCATGTTACGACATTTTGATGTGATGGGGAATCTTCTTTTTACATAGTAAATTTGGGAATAGAAGCCGCGTTTAGTTGCCAAAAGTTGCAAAAAGCAACTCCCAAATACACTATGCAAAAAGAAGATTCCCCATCACATCACAATGTCATAACATGCATGGAGTACTAAATGTAGATGAAATCAAAAACTAATTGCACAGTTTTGTTGTACTCTGCGAGACGAACATTTTGAGCCTAATTAATCAATTTTTGGACAATTTTTTGCACATACAAACGAAAATGCTACAGTGACGCAATGATTACGAAAAGACATTCAACCACCAAATTCAACCTCCCAATTCTCCATCTAAACACCACCTAAGCAATGCATCAGTATTAAATAAGGGGAAAAAAAAGGAATGGGACTTGCGTCACGGGGGCCTCGGACTTTAGCGGGTGGCGTGCCGCGTCGGGTTTTTGTTTAAAGTTTTCTCGCCATCACCATGTGCCATGTGCGCACGACGGTTTTTATAAATTTGATGTCATCGGCGTTGTGCTAAATAACGAGAGAAAAATGGGTTTCGTAATTCCACCCCCCAAGCTGCGATGGTCCCGCTGTTGACTTCGATAGTTGTTTGCGTCTTGGATATGCATGAAGGGGGAAATTACTTATTTAATTTTTCATATTTTCTGATTTACAGTGAATTGGTTATGATGTTTTTAGACATTATAAACCAAGCTTTCCTTAGAAAATACATAAGTATGTGAATAACCTCTCTAAGACCATAATTCAATGATCAAAGACATCACTCTTTTACTATTGTGGCTAAAATCGAATTCTGATAATAGTTTGATGGTTAAAACAAAATTATCATTTTTTATAAAAAATTATAGTTTAATTATGATCCAAAATTAATGTATTTTTAATCAATATATTCTGATATCAAATTATATTAGCAATAAAAAGTATGGTTTTTGCTTGATCCCTTTGTTGATTAACCATAAACATGTTACAAGAAATGTTCTTTAATCCCTTAATTTTAGTATCAGCAATAAGTAATGATACCTATGCTTGTGAAGTAGTACCAAGTTTTTGAGTTAGCTATGGGTAATGCTATACATGTATTCCGGTACTTGAGCTAACATACTATGTAAGTGCATATTTAAGAATAGAGCTGATCGAGTGTACTGTAGTAGTTTAACTAGCTGATCACGCTTGTAAACAACTATATAACACGGTTTACACATAAAAAAGTATCTTGTCAAACTTGTAAGAAAAGCTGTGCCAGTTTGCATAGGTTCCATCTTCATGCCATGATTAAATATACTCGCTGAAACCAAGATGGATCAAAAATATTTAAAAGTACAGATCATGTGGAGCTAGCTGCTGCTACTACTAGATGCTGCTTTAAATACATTAGCAGGGTTGTGTATGCTGATGCTTATGCCCTGTTTAGTTCTAAAAAGCAACTCCAAAGTTCACTGTGTAAAAAAAAGATTCTTATCACACCAAAATGTCATAGCATGCATGGAGTACTAAATATAGATGGAATAAAAAACTAAATGCACAGTTTTATTATACTCGGCGAGGCAAATATTTTAAACCTAATTATTTTTGGACAATTTTTCACACAAACAAACGAAATGCTACAGTGACGCAATGATTATGACGTGACCTCAAACCCCTAGTTCCCCACCCCCAATTCTCCATCTAAACAAGGCCTTAATTTAATTTATGGGGTAGCCATCGTCTCTTTCAGGCGTGCCGACATCTAATTGAGTCAGAAACCTTATGCTCGTACCACTTGGGTCCTGTTTAGTTCCCTTCAACTTCTCAAAATTCTCTCTCCAAACTTCACTATTCACCTGTCACATCAAATCACATCAAATCTCTCCTCATGTATGGAACACTAAACGTGGGTAAAATAAGAAAACTAAGTACATGGTTTTAATGTACACGACGAGACGAATCTTTTGAGTCTAGTTAGGTCATGGTAGGATAATGTTTACCACAAACAAACGAAAAGTGCTACAGTATCCGATGTGACTTTTTCACTTCACTTTTTACCTTTTTCCAGAAACTAAACACCCCCTTGGTAGTAATAGCGTTATGGCATGTATAATAGTCTAGATAGGTGCTGTTATTTGACACATACAGACAACTAAATATACAGTTTTATAATGTGTTGTCTATTTTACTGTCTGTGTGATATTTAATACATACTCTGTGTAGTTTTATATTTGTATTGGAACATGGACCAAAGCAGTAGACGAGATAGTAGACATCAATACATACTCATACAGATGACTACTGTCTAACTGTTGTGCATGCTCTTAAGCCAGTCTCAATGGGTTTCGTGTAGAATTTTATGCCATTAAATTTGTTGATGCGGCAAAGAGAAAAGAGAGAATTTTATGACATATGAAAGGAGTTCCACCTAATAAAACGCATCTGGTTTGATTACCAGCCGTGTAATGAAACAGTGCAATGAGACATACTGACATTATTAGCATCTTTGCAAAAGCAATGGCAAGATTATAAAGAGCTCCTCTGATACTCCCATGTGCTGATGCTTCTTTGTTGTCCTTTTTTGTTTGGAGATGTGTTTTCCCAACTTTGAACAAACTTTGTTCCCTCCTTCCATTCATGTTTCGTATATGAACCCAAAACTTTGTTCTCCATTTGGATATCAGTTTAATTGATACCATAGCACGAAGAAATAAAGTAACATGTCATTTTTAAACAACATAAACGAAATGAAACTACAGTGATTATTTCTTCCTCAATAGAGATTATTGGAGGCGCACATCTACAGTGATTAAACTCGCAAATGCCAGAAGTTAATCATGTCTTACTAGCATAAATGGGTCAAATATAAAGCTACTACTTAAAACTAGGAGATTTGCGATTAACAGTTTTATGCACTGATTAACCTTGGTTAAAATTAAATGGATCAAGTTCGCTCAGTTGGCAACGATACATATATACATATCTAATGGTTTGCTTATCGGGTCAAAATCACAAAACAAAAATAGCTGGAGAGTTGACTTGGAGTAAACAAACTAACTATATCCTTGAAGGCTTAAGTCGATTTGATAATTTTGCAGCAGGCTCTCGTGGGCAACAAAACAGAAATTAGATGTGCTATGTGCTAGCATGATTCCAATTAATAATTCAGCATTCGCGGGCTCACTATCGAAGCTGGATTAGTAACCTTTTTTTTCTAGAGAGCGGTGGGTCAGCTCTAACATGCACGCCCTACGCATGTCATGCATATCCATGACAAATTGCCAATTATGGCAAGAAAAGAAGCTAGCTAGCATGCCATCCATGCATCTCCAGCGAAAACTAACCATCGCTCTATGCCTCCTTAGTAGTGGACGGCAGATGCTCCTCATGTCACGGATCAAAACAATTATCACCTAAACAAATGGTGTTATTTGCGCAAGATATATATTTGTGTGGTAGCTAGAAAACTCGGCGGAGTCAGGGAGGAGTTAGATGACCTTTATTACAGTACTAAAAAAAAGGAACGAACAGTGTTCTCTCGACGCAATCAATCTAATTTTGAATTAATGTCCTCGTTACTGAATGGGTCCCATGTATAAGTAAGTGATGACATTGCAAGTCATAAAAAAAACTGTATATATTTGTGCACATATTTTTTGTAGCTTTTCGAAAAAAATGTAGCTGGAAAATAGTGCTAACGTCGTGCAGTATAGCAGTGTGCAAAAATATCGCAGCACATGGTGCGGTTCAGCGGTTGGGACTGTGGATATAAACGCGTCCTTTTGCTTTACGGATTGTGTGAAGATACTGCTAGGTATTGTAACAGTCAGTTGGTAATGAATGTGCTTACTACGGCCTTGTTTAGTTCCCAAATTTGGGAGCCAAATTTGGGACTTTTGGGGTGCGTGCGCACTGTAGCGTTTCGTTTGTATGTGTAAAAAATTGTCTAAAAATTTATTAATTAGGCTCAAAATGTTCGTCTCGCAGAGTACAACAAAATTGTGCAATTAGTTTTTGATTTCATCTACATTTAGTACTCCATGCATGTTATGAAATTTTGATGTGATGGGGAATCTTCTTTTTACATAGTGTATTTGGGAGTAACTTTTTAGAAACTTTTGGAATTAAACAGGGGCA
>OAMR01000113.1:733825-747914 GCA_900205405.1 Echinochloa crus-galli
GTAAAAAGAAGATTCCCCATCACATCAAAATTTCATAACATGCATGGAGTACTAAATGTAGATGAAATAAAAAACTAATTGCACAATTTTGTTGTACTCTGCGAGACGAACATTTTGAGCCTAATTAATAAATTTTTAGACAATTTTTTACACATACAAACGAACCGCTACAGTGCGCACGCACCCCAAAAGTCCCAAATTTGGCTCCCAAATTTGGGAACTAAACAAGGCCGTAGTAAGCACATTCATTACCAACTGACTGTTACAATACCTAGCAGTATCTTCACACAATCCGTAAAGCAAAAGGACGCGTTTATATCCACAGTCCCAACCGCTGAACCGCACCATGTGCTGCGATATTTTTGCACACTGCTATACTGCACGACGTTAGCACTATTTTCCAGCTCATTTTTTTCGAAAAGCTACAAAAAATATGTGCACAAATATATACAGTTTTTTTTTATGACTTGCAATGTCATCACTTACTTATACATGGGACCCATTCAGTAACGAGGACATTAATTCAAAATTAGATTGATTGCGTCGAGAGAACACTGTTCGTTCCTTTTTTTTAGTACTGTAATAAAGGTCATCTAACTCCTCCCTGACTCCGCCGAGTTTTCTAGCTACCACACAAATATATATCTTGCGCAAATAACACCATTTGTTTAGGATTTCATCTATATTTAGTACTCCATGCATGCTATGACATTTTGATGTGATGGGAATCTTCTTTTTGCATAGTAAATTTGGGGGTGTGAATTTGGTATCTAAACAGGGCAAAGCTCCAGCAAATTCCGCAGACGCCGTACGTGCACCAACTCCTTTAAGATAGTGCATCTATTGACAACTCAACTATTAGTACTGAGTAGTATAAAAATATGCATGTGGTTAAGGCTTAGTTGTAAAACATGTACCCAATGATTGGTACAGGGGTTTTGCAAGGAAACATTTTTTTTCTTTTTTGCGAATATGATTGATGTAAGAGTTATTTTTGCAGGAAATAAATTAAACCATCCTCCCTTTTGCAAATCCTTGTGCTCTTCCTGTAGGAAATGGGAATTGTTATGTTCTAATTAAGATCCTATTTGGATCCATATAGCTAATTCATTAACTAGCTAATGAAAACAGCTAACTAAATAACCTGGCTAAAAAATATCTAGGGTCATTTGGATCATCAGCTAAATACTACTTAGAGAAGCAATTGGCCATACTACATACTCTTCTTTAAATGCACAATGCACATCTCGGATTTTATCGAGTAGGTAGAGGGACAATTTAGTCTTTAAACTTCATTAATCAGGTTTAATCAACTAGCCGGATAGCTGGTTTCTAACTACTCCCTCCGTCCTGAAATATAGGTCGTTTTAGTTTTTCTAATTACATAGCTTTTATTATACATCTAGACATAGTGCGTATGTCTAGATGTATAGCAAAACTATGTATCTGATAAGGCCTATATTTTAAAAGCGAAGGAATAGTTAGGAGGCTTTTAGCTAGCTAATTGTTGTCTCGATTGGATCCATTTTAAATAAAATCAACTTGTCAAAATATTAGGTGATAGATCTAAACATAAGCTATGCTGGATCTGAAATTGTCATCAATGCTCTATAGTTTATGGCCGCTTTCGTCAATCAAGTAGGACCAGAAAGGTCATCTCTGCTTATGTCGCACATATGGCTTGGAAGCATATTATTATTCATCACTACCAGAATACTTGATATCTGCACCGAGTGAGAAAGCCCTTTAGCACCGGGTTTCCCACCCGGTGCAGATGTTCCGAGGCTAAAGGGGTTCCCCTTTAGCACCGGATTGAATAACTGGTGCTAAAGGGTCTACCCCCGCAGCGCCTTTAGCAGGGCCTTTAACATCGGTTGTTGTCTTCAACCGGTGCTAAATGGCCTCGGGCACATTAGCACCAGTTGCTGGCTGCAACCGGTGCTAAAGGGGGTGCATTAGCACTGGGTCTTGCCACGACCCGGTGCTAACACTACTCCACACACCCCCATCACAAACGGTTCAAAACGGCCATCAGAACCGTTTGTGATGTTCCGTTTGTGCTGGCTGCAACCGGTGCTAAAGGGGGTGCATTAGCACCGGGTCTTGCCACGACCCGGTGCTAACACTACTCCACACACCCCCATCACAAACGGTTCAAAACGGCCATCACAAAAGGTTCTCAGAACCGTTTGTGATGTTCCGTTTGTGATGCCCCCATCACAAACGGTTCGTTTTCCCAACCATTTGTGATTTCCTGTGTCCGAAATAAGCCCAAAAAAATACGAAAACAATAGGGAAAAAAATTTATTTTTATTTGGGGAGGCCACCGGCCATCCAAGCCAGCAAGTCGCAAGTCGCATGACTTGTCGAGATCTACAACTTTCATGTTGACCGTTTTTTCATCCAAGGTCGTTTGGAAAAACTCAAATTTCAATTTGAGAATATTCAAACTTAGATCTAGCAACTAGATGACTTCAAATGACAAAGTTGTCAACTACAAAGTTTCATGACTTGTCGAGATCTACAACTTTCATGTTGACCGTTTATTCATCCGAGGCCGTTTACGAAATTTGAATTTCAAATTTGAGAATATTCAAACTTAGATCTAGCAACTAGATGACCTCAAATGACAAAGTTGTCAACTACAAAGTTTCATGACTTGTCGAGATCTAAAACTTTCGTGTTGACCGTCACACATCATCACAAAGGGTTCAAAAACCGTTTGTGATGAGGGGCATCACAAAGGGTTCGTATTACCGTTTGATAAAACCGTTTATGATGGGGGTATCACAAACGGTTTTTCAAAACCGTTTGTGATGCTGCCGTTTGTGATGTCGCTTTCTGTAGTAGTGAAAAGTGAACGTCAAATTAACAAGTGTCATTATTATGGTTTGGTTTTGTAACAATTATTAACTGTTACCCGGTGGCACTATGTCTGTGTTTTTCTTCCTTCAAAATTAAAATTTGTGTGCGAACTAAGAGTAGTTTAGCTGGTTAGATTTCTTGTGGTGAAACATGTCCAACCACTAGTGGAGAATTGCCCTTTATTCTGGAACCTGGACTAGGAATCCGATCTTTACGATCTCTATTCTCGGTTTCCCCCACTCGGGACTAAAAGTTCTGCAACGCTAAAAATATATATTGTGCATCGTGGGATTCAAACCCACAACCTTTTATACTGCCTCACATATAGCCTTCTAATCACCCCACCTACACGGCACATGTGATGGTAAGTGAGATTTTATCCCTTTATAGTAATTCATGGATGACCTTTAATCCCGGGTAGTGACTCCAACCGGGACTAAAACCTTTTAGTCCTAGGTTGAGCCCCCAAACGGGACTAAAAAGGTGACCTTTAATCCCGTTATGAAATGGAAATTATTCATTTTTACGAAAATTTGTTCTATTTTTATTGGACAATTTTTCTATTTCATAAAAAAAAGTGCATTGCATTAGAAATTGCTAAATGATTATTGGCGCTCCAAAATAATAATATAATGATAATACTTGATAGGTTAAGTTAGTGGGTTCATTAGAGAATTGTTCCTGAGCTCTGATGGAAAACAAGAATAGCAGGCATGTAATTAAGCATATTGCTTTCCGTTTAGAAGTCGTCTAATGGTCATGGTCATGGTCATGTCTTCCAATTTTCTCTGCGGTTCACTCAACCTGATCCATGCTGTCTTAGGTCTTTGACACATGCCTTGAACCTATTTTCATAAGAGGACTTCTACTGTTAAGGAAATCAACCGATGGTCCAGGAGCAGCCTCGCGTAATACCAGATAATAGTGCATACACTTAGAAAAAATGTCTTCAAGATAATTAAACCTAAAAAGACGAAATTCAGGCATGTTCCATGCTCATTTTACACAACATTGCCCACTTGCACTTTTGCGGGCCTTTGAAGGTAAAACCATATTTGCAATCTCGGGGCTCATTCGTGTTCCACCGCTCACGAACTCTTCTATCCTCCTCCTTACCCAAGAGTCCATTCCATTCATGTAAACCCATGATGTGGGTTACTTTAGGCAATTGGTATGGTGGAGCCAAACCTAAAACTTTATAGGGGTCAATCCCTTCTAAAAGTTCATTTGATTTTTGCACAAATGTCATGGTAAAAATGGTGGTTTATGCAAATCATGTGACGTCAGTTATGGACACTAGAGCTGCCAGCAGCCTCCACCACTGTTTGCAACAAGTATTTGTGAGTACTTCCTACCTTAATTTCCTTTTCTTCTGATAAGGTGTATTTTATTTTTTTAAAAGTATATAGAGGTCTATTATATCCATCACCATATTATAGTATATAATTAATTGATACACAATTAATATCATTTTAAAAACTCTGAATACTATAGGGTCAAGTTTTCTAAATCCATACTATAAAGAACGAGAAATTTTCAGGTTCGGCCCATCTCTTTCCGTCGCCCCCGCGTAGGGCGACTCGGGCGGCTCTCCCGGTCGCCGCCGACACCCCTCCCTCCCTCCTCCCCCGCGCCGCGCCGCCGCCGGAGCCGGTCGCCGGAAGTCCGTGCGGACGGCCGGGATGGTTGCGGCGGGGCCTTCCCTCCCTGCCCCTTCCCCTCCCTCGTCGGTCGCGGCTGGCTCGGAGGACGGAGGCTCGCCATGGGCGGCGCGCCGTTGCCGCCGGGGAGGCCGGATCTGGGCCCCCAATGGCCGATCCGGCGACCGCACCGGCGCTCGGGGTGCGCGTGGGCCGGCAGTCGGTGCTGCAGGTGGTGGCCGGCGCTTGGTGCCGAGGCTACTTGCCACGACGGCGTCCGGCCGCGCGCCGGTGGCCGGAGCTCTGGCGTGCCGCGGTGGCTGCTGGGCCGACGGGCGCGGCTTCCCCGGCGCTGAAGACTGGATCTGGGGGGAGACGCCCCTCATCTCCCGGATCTTGGCCGGCGGCTTTCCTTCCCTTGCCTCGTCGACGGCTCCGGCGGGAGGAAGGATGCTGGCGGCGGTGCTCTCCCGGACCGCCGCCCGGCGATGCGGCGGCGGCGGCGTACCGGCTGGGGCTCGGTTCCTCGACGGTGGGGGGCTGTCTCGCTCTCCCGCCTCTGCTCGGCTTCTGGGCGGCACGGTGCGGAGGTTAGGAGGTGCGTCGCCTACGCCTCCACCTAGGCCGATGATGCCGCCTCCGTTCTCCACTTCGCAGACGAAGCAGCTTCCGTAGTTCCGTCAAGTCACCGTCGCTGGATTCACGGTTTCTTTCACACTCTATGAGGCACGGTGTCGTTCCATTGAGGGGATGATAGGAGATTTGGGGCCGATCGAGGGCCCCAAAGCCTCCCCGAGGTGTCGGGTGTTGCTAAGTGGGTGCATATGGAATCTAGCGGTGACCTTCGACGGCGGGATTGTGGGCAGTGGATGGAAGCGAGTGGGATTGGTACAGGTGCTTTTGGTGCGTCGAGCGGATTTCCTCAAGCATAAGCTTTGACCCGGGTGCCGGGTCAGGCAACGGCGTTTGCTCTTCCCTCTTGAGGGCGTTGCCTGCAGGCTCTCGTTCGTCGGCGGTTCGTGAAAGCTCTCCGTGGTGAAAACCAAACGCAGGCGCCGTTGCGCCTTTGCCTTCCTGAAGGAGTTGTTTGGAGTTATTCCTGTAATCGTTGGGTGGTGTTTTAGGCTCCGCGGATGGTCGGATCCGATAGATGGTGTTTTGGTCTTATGGCCCTTTAGGGTGTTCGTCGCGAGTAGTTTCTCTATCTCTGGCGCGCGGCCTAGAGGGTCTTCTTTAGGATCTGTTGGATGCCGCTCGTCTAGCGGTATGTGCTTGATTGTAAGCTGGTAATCCCAGTATCTTTCGAATGTTTTATATATAAAGCTGGCTACGGCATTTCCTGGAAAGAACGAGAAATTTAATGTTTATACTTTCCTCCCTCGTCTCCACCATGGCGCCGACCTACCAAACATGGCCCACATGTACATCATACCCACTAGTCATACACAGCAATTAGTGTCTTATACTTTTCTCTATCTCTTGGACAACAATTAGGCCTATGTTTTTTTAAAAGAAAGCATGAGTTCGGGAAACATGTATCTCCGCTTGCTGAAAAAGTAAAGAAAACAACTAAAATCCACACACCAATAGAGAAACACGCGATAGACATCTAAACACTCTAGTCCACTAGAATAAATTTTTTTTTGCAAAATAGTTAAATATAGTACTATCTCCGGTTCAGAATATATGACGTTTCGGATATTGGTTTTAGCTTCCAAACATTTTGCCTATTTCTTGTCGGAAACGACAAGTAAAAAGAACATGAGGTAGTAGGATATTGACTGTAAATTCACATATTAGCTCAATCTCCTTAACAAAAATTATTCAGGATAAGAGTATACACAGTGTGGCCACGGACTACATACGCGGCGCGCTAAGATGTATACCCGTTGGTGTGGTGCAGGGCATCCGGAGTTCCGGACCGTATGTACGAGCGAGTTGTAGGTGGCCCATCAGCAGCATGTGGCTGTGCTTCCGTTCAGTAGTTATCCAGCACACTCACTACTTGCACACTGGA
This sequence comes from Echinochloa crus-galli, assembly GCA_900205405.1. NCBI lineage: Eukaryota > Viridiplantae > Streptophyta > Magnoliopsida > Poales > Poaceae > Echinochloa > Echinochloa crus-galli. The sequence continues at coordinate 740,348 of OAMR01000113.1, forward strand.
CCAATGATTCCATCATGACAACAACCGGTGTTCCCAATTAAGATTGGCATCTATATGTACATCTCCATCACTGGTTTTTAGAAATGCTTTTCTCGAGGCAAATGTCCCTCTCGAGAGAGATGCGAATCGTGGCCGCCAATCATGTAATCGTGTTGCAAATATAACGAAATAAACTCTTGCATTATATAGCTCCTCCCCCCATCCCACATCCTTCAATGAAAACGAAAGGGATAAGCTAAACTAGTTATTCGTACACACCGAATAAATTGATTGTAAATCTATGATTACAAAAAAAGAATTGTCAAAGAGATTAGTGACGCACCATCGACGGTATGCTAACAGAATACTATTAAAATTTAGTCAATTTCAAACATATCGTGATATGAACACGTATACAGCTCTACAAATATAAAAGGATTACATATCTTCTGATTTTAAATCTTATATAAAATGCATGCTGTTTTACAATTCCTAACAGTTTTAAGTACCGATGTATAAAAGATTACATAGATTGAGAAGATGTTAGCAGATTCACCATGATACATTTAAAATGTATAGTTATCTTTATTTGAAATGCTACTTTAATAGAAACTGCTTATCAAAATTTTATCTTTTACAACGTATTGATGTCCTGGATGATATTCTTTGATGTTTCCAAATAAATGGTTTTTAGGACAAGCTAATTAGCTTGTCATAACTTTCATATATTTAAATATGAACAGAACATATGTTTAGTCTGTGGGAGTACTTTCACGTAAGCCCATGGGCATGGCCCCATACCAACTTAATTCTCGAGAGTCACACAAACATCTAGGCCTTGTTTAAGAGCACTCTCAAATTCACTATGCAAAAAGAAGATTTCCCATCACATCAAAATATCATAACATGCATGAAGTACTAAAAGTAGATGAAATTAAAAACTAATTATATGGTTTTGTTGTACTCTGCGAGACGAACATTTTGAGCCTAGTTAATCAATTTTTGGACAATTTTCACATATACAAACGAAATGCTACAGCGGCGCAATGATTACGAAGTGACATCTTACTTCCAAATTCAACCTCCTAAATTCAACAATCTTGGCCCTGTTTAGTTCCCGGTCACATCATCAAACTTCTAAAAATTCTCTCCAAACTTCACTATTCATCTATCACATCAAATCTCTCTCCTCATGCATGGAGTACTAAACGTGGGTAAATAAAAAAACTAGTTTCATGGTTTTGATGTACACGACGAGACGAATCTTTTAAGCCCAGTTAGATCATGGTAGGACAATATTTACCAAAAAAAATAAAAAGTGCTATAGTGTTCGATGTGACTTTTTCACTTCACTTTTTACCTTTTTCCAGGAACTAAACACGGAGCTTGTTAAACAAGGCCCTAGCATGCGCAGCCCCGCACCAACTATCGCTGTGCTTAGTTAGAAAAAGAAGAAGAGAAAGTTTGGTGAAAATATCACATCGGATACTGCAGCGTATTGTAGCACTTTTCGTTTGTTTGTGGTAAACATTGTCCTACCATGACCTAACTAGGCTCAAAAAATTCGTCTCGCCTTGTACATTAAAACTATGTACTTAGTTTTTTTATTTACCCACGTTTAATGTTCCATGCATGAAGAGAGATATTTGATGTGATTTGATGTGATAGATACATAGTGAAATTTGGAGAGAGAATTTTTGGAAAAGTTGGGAAACTAAACACAGCCTATTTTTTGTAGCGCGAAATTCAGACTCAGGCTCCCAGCTAGAGCAGACGAGTAGTCAGTGTGAACAAACAGTAGGAGTATCTTCTATGCGCGTGTGGCGCCAGTGACGTTCACGTGGTGGATAGATAGATAAAAAAAAAGCAGGAAGGGGGCACGCCTGACGGCGACGTCTCACCGGCAGGTCGGGCCCGCGCGGCCCGCGGGCTGGCACGAGCCCACGTGACGTCCCTGACGTGCTGCCGCCTCCCGTTTCTGGCAAGTACTCTGTTCTCGATTTATTCCCCTTTTCCCTTGATGAGATGAGAAGGAATAAGGCCAGTGTCAGTGGATTTCATGAGAGTTTCATGGTTTTTAACGTGCTGATGTGGCAGAGGAGAGAGACTAGAGAGTTTCATAGGGTGTGAGAGGAGTTCATCACCATGAAACTTATCTGGCACATCTAGTTTCAGGTTTAGGTAATTGTGCGATGAAACGCTGCACTGAGATTGGTCTATTATATCAAATCCCTGAAGGGAATATGTGCACGTTGAGAAAGAGAAGATTATTTCCTTTTTATTTTTCACCGTGGGGGTTTCCCAGTTTCCAGAAACCGAGGCGCCGCGGGAAGTGGAAGCGGGGAGGGCCCACCTGTCGTTTTCGCTCTGGGACCGCTGACAGGGCCGCCGGCAGGAGGGCCCAGTGCTGCCCGGTGAAAGTGGTGGACTGCTGAGCTGAGCACATGTGCGTGACGCTGGTGTGTGGGGTCGGGGAGTCACGCGCCTGAAAAATCACAAGGAAAACCGCGTCTTAAATTTGGAGATGTAAAATAGGGACGGGGATTTGAAGATTTTGGGTCACTTCTCGTTACTATAGCATTTCATTTATATATGTGAAAAAATATCCAAAAATTGATTAATTAGGCTCAAATTGTTCATCTTGCAAAGTACAATAAAACTGTGCAATTAGTTTTAATTTTATCTACATTTAGTACTCTATGCATGTGCCGGTATTTTAATGTGATGGAATCTTCTGTTTACATAGTGAACTTCGGGGTGTAAATTTAGGAACTAAACAAGGGATTGATCGGCAACCTGTCCGCTAACACTCGATCTACCGGCTCTCACATCGCTTTTGTCTCCTCCACACCATCAAAAATCCTACATAGCACTACATTAGACGACCTATCAGACGGTTGATGTATAGCAATATACCTGTTCTAAGTGAGGTAGATGAAAGAGAATAAGTGAGGTAGATGAAAGAGAAGAAAGAACAAACTATTTTCTCCTCTCTCTCCTACATACATCTTGTGGACCCTACTTTCCCTCCTCACATATACCGAGGCTATGAAAAATAGCCTACCGATTTTCCCATGGCTACCAAGCTCTATCTCTCCTCCTGTTTCCTCCTCAACATCAGAAAGTTGTTGATTCAGCTGGCGACATCACCCCCTCCCCCTCCCCCCATTGAGCGTGCCCTAAGAGCAACTCGAGCAAAGTTCCCTACTCCAAAATTAGGGGTTGAGAGAAAAAATACACTCCAACAGAGATCCTACTCGAGTCCCTACTCTAAGGAGTCCCTACTTTTCTCCCTTCAACCCATGTCTAAAAGGTGTAGTAGAGAGGCATCTCCTTCTCCCGCGCTATGTCTCTTCTCTCCCGCATTCCTCCTCCTCTCTCTGTAACGTCCGGCGCCGCTCCTCCTCCATCTACTCAGCGGCCTGTAGCTGTCTTCCGCCCGCCCTAGCATGCGGCCTTATCCCACCTTCCCCTCTGCCCTTTCCTCAGTTTGTCGCTGACCTAACCTCGTCCTACCGCCTATCAGGTTACTGGTGAGGAAGATTGCCCAACCTCCCTCTCCCCAGAGCTCGGGGTCCACCATGCCGCTACCGTCCTAATCTCAATGGTTGTTGGCCCAGCTCAGGATTCACTGCATCCCTTGATCTGCTGCTACCCGAGTTCGGGATCCGCCGCGACGCAGCTGCCTAAGCTTGTGATCCTCCACCTCCACCGCCTAGAGAGTTGGGAGGAAGAGAGTATGTGGAGAGAGAGAGGCTAGGTGGGGGACGGGACGTTGTGGCCGTCTGAGGAGGAGAGTGCGACGACCGGAGCGGGGGATAGGAACGCGGGGGGTAGAGGCGAAGAGGAGCGCCGCGAGTGGCCTCTTGCTAGAGAGAGAAGAGGGTTGGGAGAGAAAGGATTACGGGGAGATAGAAAATATGGGAGGGAATAAATAAAAATAAAAAATAGAGTTGTGTCACTAATGAGCGGGTCCCACATGTCATAGCTAAAGTAGGGGCTGTAGAGAAAGGGTTATTGCGGAAGTTGTGGAAAATTTGAAGCCCCAGAAAGTATTGGAAAAGTAGGGGCCTTTACTGGAGAAGTTCTAAGGTGCAGGGACTCGATGTGTTTGGAAGGCAGAAGGCTCGATGAAGGCAAAGGCGAAGGCCGACGGGATGGGAGACAAGATGAAGCTCCATTAGGTGTGGTTAGTAGAGATCTTCGGTGGGCAGGGGGAGCGATCAGAATGGCTGGCGGCGTGTGGCTGATAGTGGAAATTCTATCCGTTAGTAGGGATATAATTCATAGGATGTTAAGTCATGGTCTATTTTGCCATAGTCTACCAAATTACCTTTTGACTATTCATTTACCTTGTATTATATTATCTATGGTTATAAACTTATGATCATTGAGAGTCATTTAATTACAAAACCAACCATTCCAAGTTTACATTATGAAATTTCAAAAATTATTGGTTAAAAATTGAAAAGCTTTAATATTTATATGCATGTGTGCGTTACAAATGGGAACGGAGGGTCATCGTTCTCATTTTAAGGCGTGATCTATCTTGGCACAGTCTCCCAAATTATGTCATGACCGTTATTTATCTTCTACTGTATTATTTATGTTTACAAACCCAACAATTCAAAATTAAATTAACAAATTTCAAAATTAATGACTAAATTATTGGTCAAAGATTGTAAAATTTGATTGTATGCATGTGCACTTCAAAAGAGAACGGAGGGAATACTAATTAATCTACAGGTCCATAGGTAACACTAGAAATTATTACAATTCCAGTTGAAAAGCTAATTCTAATTTTGCAGCTAATTGATTTCAATTTTTCAGCGAATGACTAATTGCTCTAACATTTGTGTACTCAAAAACATGTAAATGACTCAATCTAGTACAATAACATGGCAAATTGATACATCTATGGTCCAAATGTAGTCAGCATGTGTGCGTCTCCAGTCTGTACTGTGTTTCTCAAAAAATATGTAGTCAGCATGGCAAAATATGTGCTAAACCACCTATTCGGATATAGTCATACTTGATGTTCAATCTATTATATTAGTACAATAGTGTTAAAAGGAGCCACCACGTTCGCCGAGAGGGCCAAGAAATTCCCACGTTAATCCAAAATAGAGAAGAATATATGCCGTTGGATTTTATGAACATCTAATGGTCTATATTATTCAGTTATTAATAAAAAGAGAAGAATATAAGCCGTCAGATTTTATAAATATCTAACTGTCTATATTATTTCATTTTAATCCAAAAAAGAGAAAAATATATACCGTCGAATTTTATGAATATGTAACGGTCTATATTATTTTATCCGCCGCCGCCCAAGCCGTCCACCGCCGCCGCCGTGAGCCATCCATGGCCGCCGTAGGAGGCCTCCACCGTCGCCGCGTGACCGTCCGCGGGAGCCCTCCACCGCTGCCGCGCGGCAGTCCGTGGTCGTCGCTGTGCGACCGTTCGCTATCACCATAGCCGCGGGAGTTGCCTGCGCGTCTTCGAAGTTTGGGGGTCTGGCCGCTCTGCGCCGCTGGAGGCGGACGGGGCCGCCGCCGCCGCGAGAGCCGTCCATGGCTGCCGAAGAAGGCCTCCACCGACGCCGTGTGGCCATCGCGTAGCCGTCCATGGCTGCCGAAGAAGGCCTCCACCGACGCCATGTGGCCGTCCACTGGAGCCCTCCACTGACGTCGTGCGGCCGTTCGTGGCCACCGCGAGAGTCCTTCGCCGTCGCTACACGGCCGTCCGCCGCCAGGAGGCTGTCCGTCGTCGCCATCCCTGCGGGAGTCACGTACGCGTCTTCGGAGTTTGGGGTACGGCCGCTCTGCGCGCCGCTGGAGGCTAGCGGGGCCATCGCCGCGCGAGCCATCCGCTGCCGCCACTGCGTAGCTGTCCATGACCGCCGTAGGAGGCCTCCACCGATGCCGCGTGGCCGTCCACTGGAGCCCTTCATCAGCGCCGTGCAGCCGTACGTGGCCTCCGCAGGAGTCCTTCGTCGTCATCGTGCGACCGTCCGCCGTCATCACCACCACGGGAGCCTTCCACCGTCGCCGCGGGAGCTGCCTACATGTCTTTGGAGTTCGGGTCTGACCGCTCCGCGCGCCGCCGGAGGCCGAGGAGGGGGTGAAGGCTGTCGGCCGAGGAGACCGGCACCTCTCGCCGCCGCCGTCGCCACTAGAGAGAGGGTGAGATAGAGGGAGAGAGATAGAGTGGGGGACGAGTTGGTCGTCCGTGAAAGAAAAGGATAAAAATATATGGGTGGACTCACGTGTTCGTAATTGGTATAGTATATAAGATATAGAGGATAACGGATGCAGAAAAAACTAATATAGAGGAAGGAATTTCAATGACTATCCAGAAATATTTCTTTTAGAGGATGAGAGTAGAGTACGACGAGTGCGGACAGAATGAGGCCCCATGTGCCCTACCAAGTTCTTCTATACAGGAGGCAACGTTCGACAATGAGCGGAGAACAACACATCAAACTGCACGTGTACCTGATGAGACGTGCTCGAATTTAGGACGTTCAAGAAGGTTGTGAGCACAGTGGGAGAGAACAATTCTCCCTATTCGAAGGGCGCGAATTGCTGCCAGGATTGAGTATCATGGCCGCGCTCAGCACTCATTATCTTTGCTAATGCAAGTGGAAGATCATCAAATAGTTTGCCCACACTCAAACCCATTTGATGGTCTTCGTTAACGAGTTAGTGCAAGAAGGAGCAAATATAGAAAAAAAAACAAAGTAAAGAAACTCAAGTGTCGTATGACTTTGTTGATGGACGTGCTTGCCATGCACATGTATTGATATGGAAATTGAGTAACAATAGTTGGGCAAAAAAATGCTTCTCTTAATGCCCGATGTAATCATGCAACTGTAAATATTGATCATTCACTAGATCGGGCATCAAACATGTCTATATATTACTTCATCTTTTACCGGAGGAGGAAAAAGGCATAAGATTGATCCATAACCGTGATAGGCACCCATTGGTTATTGCAGCCTAAGTTCTCATTGCATAACTAGCAAACTAGCAGTATTTTTCTGATGATATTTTCTCGGATTATATATTCCAGGTGTAATTGATTACCCTCTATATTTGATTTCCTCCCTCCTTAAACTTTCCTTCCTGTCCAAAATTTAGAGGGTCCAGAAAAAAGTTGCACTGCAGCAGCCCCTGTACTTGCCCACCCCCCTCCCCCTATTTGGGAGGCTTCTAAATCCACCCTCTATTTTTAAGGGTCTATAAAAAGCCGTATATTTACGAGGGTTATTACTGGAGTTTTAACATTTCTGTGGCCTTTAAAAAATACAGGTAGTCTTCATTTAGTATTTGGAGAGTCTGGTTTGAGAGATATTAGTGGACTTCATCTTAATAATATAATATTATTACTATATTAATTAAAAGAAAAATAACACAATGTTGGTTTTTAGTAAGATCTACAATCTATATTAACCCTTAAAGTCCATTGATTAGAGTAAATAAATTGTTAAATTCTAAATTAAATAAATAAGGAAATTATAAGTTGATCAAAAAATCAATGTCAAATACAATTAGTAAATATAAGCTTGCATCATTAATTCATACTA
>OAMR01000113.1:747978-795513 GCA_900205405.1 Echinochloa crus-galli
TCATTGTCTTTGCTAATGCAAGTGGAAGATCATCAAATAGTTTGCCCACACTCAAACCCATTTGACGGTCTTCGTTAACGAGTCAGTGTAAGAAGGAAAGAAACAAAGTAAAGAAACTCAAGTGTCGTATGACTTTGTTGATGGGCGTGCTTGCCGTGCACATGTGTTGACATGGAAGTTGAGTAAAAATAGCTGGGCAAAAAAATACTTCTCTTCATGCCCGATGTAATGCAACTGTAAGTATTGATCATTCACTAGATCGGGCATCAAACATGTCTATATATTACTTCATCTTTTACCGGAGGAGGAAAAAGGCATAAGATTGATCCATAACCGTGATAGGCACCCATTGATTATTGCAGCCTAAATTCTCATTGCATAACTAGCAAACTAGCAGTATTTTTCTTATGACATTTTCTCGGATTATATATTCTAGGTATAATTGAATACCCTCTATATTTGATTTCCTCCCTCCTTAAACTTTCCTTCGTGCTATGCCATTCTGATAATTGATTAGTGCAGCAAGCTAGGCTACTAATCATAACATCGATTTATGAAGGGAGTTGAGACCCAAACACCATTATGTTTTGTGAAAGATTTCTACTTTAATCCAACCGTCCCGTGTTACGCTATTACAAGTTCATCGAGATAGTTCGCATGTCCATTGAGGGAGTATCTCATGTCAGGAAGTTGATTTTGTATATGTAAAGTTATATAAATTACTGTATTCACTTACCCATGATCACTACCTCAATATTAGGTCGCACCGTCTATTATTTTAGAGCAAGTCCAGCAAACTTAATAAGCCCCTGTCCCAAGTTTAAAGGGTCAAAAAAAAGTTGCACTCCAGCAAACCCAACAAACCCTGTCGAAAATTTAGAGGGTCTAGAAAAAAGTTAATTTTTCTGCTTTTGTGTTTGTAGGCTCAATTGCTTGATGTTAATCATGATCTTGAGTTATTAACCTTCTTTATTTTTTAGCATTGCAAGTAGCGATTTCTTCTTTTTTACAATTTCTCGTCCCCTGATTCCAGCAATGGACACAATTTTGTGTTAATTTCCGAACCAAAATGTCTATGAAGTCTACTTAGATATATTTGTAAGTGTGGATGATACACAATTTACATAGATAGAGATGTGTTAGAAAGTCTGTCCTAGCAGGATGCTCATTCGTGATGAGCAATGACCAGGGTTCTGCAATCTTCCTTTTTTTTCATAATAACTCTTGAGAAAATTGAATCATAAATAACATGCTCTAATTATCGGTATATCAACCTTCTGCTGCTGCCGAATCTCTTTGCAAACCAATTGCAGTTGGAGTTATATACAGATTGAGCAATCAACACTACAAGAGCGTACATTTTTTCCAACAGTTTCTTGAAAGTGGCCAACAATGTTAACACCATTAATTATTTTTATAAGTGACTAACAGTGTTTGTTTTTTAATCTTCCCCCACAGTTTTGGAAATTGCCAACAATGCAATCGCCCACACATTTATTGCCCACAGTTTTTGTAGCTAGTGAACCAAATATACTGGCCATGTTTGGATCCAAGTGTTAGTGTTAGTTTGGAGCTACCCATGCAATTTGCGCGGGCCACCTTGCTAGTTCTATCCAAAATTATGTTATGTCATCATTTGAGATCATTTTTGTTTAGCGCTTTACAATTCTAGATTAACATACACAATTCCCTTTGATTTGACAATACACAGAAAAGATAAATTACGGATGGTGAATATTGAAGCTAGCCTACAGGATCGATGAGCAACAAGAGAGACAAGGCCTTAAGGAAGATTATCCTAAATAAAGCATAAGGTGATCCAAGGACTGGCGGATCAGAATTTGATGGCTAAAAAACTGATGCCGAACGGCAAGTCTGTGAGTTAGACAGATCCAAAATTGCAGAAAATTTCGCTCTAGCCAGCGCGTACATTCTCTATTGCTTCTCTTTTTTTGGCATGTCATGGCTTCCTGGGCTTTTACCTGCTCTTGTCGTGAAAGCAAACTCCTGTTTTCATATAGCAGTCTAATTATGTACATTTGCACCACATACAAGACCCACGTAAATGCCTAGCTACACGCATATACTGATGACATCCGTTAAAGGGAATACACACCACGACACGAGGGCACGTCAACAAGTTTTCTTTCTTGCAAGGACTTCCATAGCGTGCACAAGTTGCATCCCATGATACCTGTCCTTATTCGCTAATCTTTCACACTCCTACTGCTCCTAGTACTATGTTTTGCTTTTGTCTACGATACGCGAGTGCCTCTCTCGATCTCTCTGCTCATGATCTTTTATTATTGGCAACGTGTCTCCTCACGATCGATGACCAATGAAGCCGTAGCTTGTATAGCTAATAAGCTACAGAAGACATTTCCTAAAAAAAAAGTAGGCAGTAGCCTTCTTGATCTATCAATAGGGAGCACCGATATCAATCCATGGCATGAGCCGTCGACGCCAAGAAGAGGAGAGAGCAGGTCCCGACCAACTTATTCTCGTACGTACGTGTCCCGTGCTCGTAGGTTTGCAAGGCCAGCTTTCACCGAATCGTCCCACTTTTTTGCCAAAAGGTAGGTTGAGCTAGCGTCGGTGAAAAAGGCGCCGATGCGTGCCGGCCGGCCGGTCGCATGCAAAGTGGCCGCGTCCATGTCCTATTGACTTAAGGATCAAGCAACCACGCGCCGATTGATGATACGTCACAGCTGCATTGGTGAACTTGACTGATCATGTGTAGTCCTTTTTTTTATAAGTTATGAGAACTTGACTAATCATGTTATTGGTCGAGCAATGGTAAAAACAGTTGTATGTTTTTTTCGCCCAAAGGATTATAGAGGTATAGGATTGGCATAGATGCGTTCACAGGGTCCATATGGGTCAACATCTGCGTTTGTATTGGTCTTTAGAAAAAAAGTAATAGATACAAATTTTATAAGAAAATTAGAGAATTCTGTTGATACTTTATAAATTTCTTATCTCACTACAAAATGTACTAATTGCAAACGCTCATAATTACTACTCCCTCCGGTTTTGTAAAAGAAGTCGTTTAGGACAGCGACACGGTCACCAAAGCACAACTTTGACTTCTCTTTTTTATAAAAATATTTCTTGAAAAATTACATATTTATACTTTTATGAAAGTACTTTTCAAGACCAATCTATTTATATAATTTTTAAATTTCCAAACTCAATGACTTAAATGTTATTCATGATTTATATTTCCAATGTTTGACTCAAACCTTGTCCAAAACGACTTCTTTTACTAAACTGGAGGGAGTACCTAGTAATATTATACTCCCTTTATTCTAAACTACTACAGTAGTCACTTTAGATTTGATCAAGCTTATAGATCCAAAGTGAACCGTAATAATGAAACCGAGAGAGCATACGAAAAATATGTTTACGATGAACCAACGGCTAATTGCTAACCTAGCTAATCACGCATTTTCATAACCAACCGCGCTAAACAAAGCAACAAGCACTGATGACTTGCATTAACACACTGTGCTCAAGCAGTGCGTGATACGCACGCACCGGCCAACTGCGAGCAAAGTCAAGTGGATCGGAGGATGTGGCGACGGAGCGATGCATGTGGCCTCGTGCACGCACGCGCACAAGGACGACGGCGAGAGGAGTGGACCGCGCCTACAGGAATACGATTGGGGGATGCGTACGGAATGGTGTGGAATCGGGTGCAGTGGTGGGCCGCTCATATGCCCCGCTGATATATATGAATCCAATGTCCAAACCGCGTGGAATAATATCATGGAAGAATCCAGTAGCTAACCTATGAATCGTTGAATTATATATTTTGTTCCCTGGAACACATAATTAGAGATGCAGATGGGGGTAGAAAAAAATTGCTGAATTTCATCTGAATAAATTTCTCGGTAAGTTTTTTTTCTACCAATGCTAATCCGGAATAAATTTTGCATACATGTGCTTTACGAATATACACATGTTATATAGTTGTCGTTTTGAGATGTGTAGTTTTGAGAATGATGTTTTCAGATTTGTCTTCGATAGTAGTTTCAAATTGTATATATTTAATTTGATATATTTTGAATATGTTTAATACTAATCCATGGTGAGCATAGTGTTTTGGCGGCCATGGCCATATTTGGATCCAAGTGTTAGTGTTAGTTTGGAGCAAAATAACACTAAACTAACACTTTAGATCCAAAGATATGTGTTAGTTTGGTGTTAGTTGGGACTAACATCCCCTAAAAAACTAACACCAGCAAGAGATGGTAATTGGTGTTAGTCTTAGATGCGTCCCACAAGAATCACTCTACTTTTTCCCTCTCTCTCTCCTCAAGGATCCAAAAAAGTGTAAAGTAACACAAACTAACACATGGATCCAAACATAGATGGTGTTAGCTTGTTACGTGTTAGTTGGAGGTGTTAAAGGACTACCACTAACACTAACACTAGGAATCAAACATGGCCCATATCGATGTATGAAACTACAATTATTTTGAAGAGATCAATTAATATATAATGATAATATGTGAACGTTGTATATGTGTTTTGGTATGCACGGTACTACGGTAGCGGTTGGCCGATCACCAGCATGTGGTTGTGCTTCCATTTAGTGGTAGCTAGCTATTGTTATGAACGGCGGCGAATAACGAAGTAATCAAACCCAGCGGGACACAAGATTTAACGTGGAAACCCCTCCAATGCGAAGGGGAAAAACCACGGGCACCAGCCAGCACAATCTCACTATATCCCAAGAGTCGGGTTACAATCTGGGCCCTGAAAATCCGCTTCGCTCCGGCCCAAGCCTCCGGCGACGGGCCTCCGCTGCGCTTCGGCAGAAGCCCGGCCTTTGTCGTGGATGTGGAATTTGGAACATATCCAACAGCTATCCTGCTCAAATGCACTGAATCCACACATCCGCAAAGCACTCCAACTTCAGCATATAGTGTTTGCCCAATTAATTAAGATTTGACTCTACATTTTTTAATATATTTTTCTTTATAGCAAATGTCTCTTTCAAAAAGGATGGGCAGAATATGGGTGCCAATCATCATGCGATCGTGCTGCAAATATAACGAAGTCGAATGATTTCCACCCGTGATATGATCATGATATGGATAATGCCCCGTTCCATAGATAATAACAAAGAAATAGTTAAGGTGAGACTAAGAAGCTGATGACGTAAGAAACTTCTTTGATGATGTAAGAAACTTCTTTATGCCAACATCACAGTATAGGTGCATGCGCACAAACTATACTTATACATTTGTAAGTACACCTCTAGAAACTAAATCACTAATTAAAAAAGTGTAAGTTATTAGCAGTCTATAGCACCCTTGCACCAGGTGCATGGTCCGTAATTTAGAACGGGCGAAGTAATTGCCTCTTCTGCAGAACACTACGCCCGGAGCCAGGCAGCCAGAAGTGAAGAGCGAGGTTCACATGGCTGAGCGGCGAGGAGGTGACTGTCTTCCTATTTCGAGCATGTATGGTGTCTTCTACTTATAACTCCGTTCGTATTTCGTAAGTTGGTGAGTTCCATTTTTCACACGGCCACACCCAGAGACCCCAGACCACGAGCTAAACTGTGGGCAAACAAGGTGGTGACAGACTGACAGCTGACGCGAGGCGGGCCCGAATGCTTATCGCGGGTCCAGTCAACAGGGAGTATCCTGCAGTGCGCTGCCGTCGCGTGGGATCGGGACATCTTCAAAAAATTTACCGGGGACTAGGGAAGTATCACGGAAAAGGGAGTTTTCACGCATCTCATTCGCGATTGAAAATGTTTCCCTTGAGAGAAAATAAGTTATAAATTTCATTATCAATACAAATAGTTTTTTAATGGACACTAAGGCCAGTCCAGTGAGGGTTTTGTGGGAATTTTGTGACATTAAATTTGCTGACATGACAGAGGAGAGAAAAGAGAAGGTTTCATGGCACATGAGACTCCTCTAGCACGATTATATAGATTTTAGTCTAGGTAACTATACAGTGAAACTAGGCATTGAGACTAGTCTAATAGACCTACTAAACTTGTAGTGTTACTTCTAGGACTAACATGATTGTGTCGCGTAATCCTGTCGTTGTATTTTTTTTAACCTAAAATACGCGACCATAGGTGTTGCAAAGTTGAAGGAAAGCAAATCAGCACCGGTCAGTATTTTTCATTCATAGTACTCCACATGCTTTAGCGTGTGCCATTTTATTTTTTAAACGAATCAGAAAAAACTCACAGGATTAAAAATGAATAAAACTCAGACCAGACAATACAGTCGGAAACAACAACAAATATAAGAACCAATACAATACTCTCCTACAACCATAACCGAGCATAAAGGAACTGCGCCGCCACGACCAAGCCACAAGCACCAAACCTACTCACAGGATGTCGAAATGACCGCTACACGTAGGGTCAATCGCCGCCACGGCACGTGGTCATCCTCAACCACATATTACGTACAGATAGTTGTCGAAAACTTTGGTATAGCCACACATTGTTAGAAACCATAGGAGACCCATCGCCATAATGCTGCTACAACACATCAACACTCCCAAATTGACCGCGAAGCATTTGACCAGCAATAGCAATGTCACCTATTGGCCTCCATTGACATTGATCAAACACATCTCGGAGCTCCGCCGCCATGAGACGACATCACTGTTCCATATTCATCTCGACGCTGTGCGCGCGAGCAGTACGTAGTGCTGCGACCTGACCCCTCGTGCGCGCACCGGCAACGACGCCCAGTGGTGGGTGCGCGCGCGCGGAGGACCCGCGGCCACGGGGACGCGTACGGAGCGCCGCGGATGGAGTCGGGGGCCCGGCCGGTCGGGAGTGCGATCTCATCATCTCGTATCGATCGCGCCTCCCACCACGTGACGGCCGGATCGCATCATCCATCATCGGTGCCGGTGGTTGCGGCGGTGTCCGTGCGCGCGCCACACGAACCCGCCCCGCCCGCCCGCCTCGCCGTCGGCGACTATTCGCCGGCCCATGGCGTGCGTGCCCCCACAGCCCTCAGGTCAGGACCGATCCAGGTGAGCTGGCGGCGACCCCATCCGCTTTCGCCGCCCCTCGTTTTCGCGCTCGATCGCGAGCGCGCGTGCCGCCCGGCCTGTCCCAGTCTTGCAGAGTCTCACACACAAACCGCGTGGACACACACAGGCAGCGGCAGCAACTGGCAGGGGGGGGCGGCCTGGCTTGATGGCGCTGCGCAGGCCCAGCATTTGAAACACGAGCGACGCTCCAAGATTGCCGATCTTGATTGATCTGGACGTGTGTTTGCATTGGTAAACCTGCGAGATTTTTTCCCCCCAAAATACAGCTCAACTAGTGGTCCGAGGCGTGCCGAATTGAGTGAGGCCTCTAGTCGAACCAGTTAAAAGTCTGTGACAATATAGTTTCAGCCATGTATGTCGCCGTAGCCGTACTATATGAACCCGGCGACCGAGCATGCTGGGCAACCTCGTGCGCGCGCTTGTTTATTGACTGCACGCAATGCCTCTCTTTTTTTCACAAGCTGAGCTTTTTTTTCCTATAATATAAAATTCTGGCTAGGATTCTATAAAGTGGTCTGCTTCGTCTTTTGCCGTGTGGGAATTCTTTCTAGAATAAACAAAAGCTGCTCTCTGTTAATTAATCCTGATGCTAAGCTTGTGCAGCAGCGCATAAAGGAGCTGGACGTACGATTATATCTATATCGAGTACGGAGTAGTTGTCGTAGCTTTACACCGTGCCCAACCGCGTGCACGTCTAAAATAACAAGGCTTCGACATCTTTTATTATAGTATGTATATATATTCCCAGGCTGGCGTGATGAAGGGGCCGTGCAGCTAACAAAAGCATGCAACTAGGAGCATGCATGATTCAGTCAAAGATTTAGCAGGCATTCTTTACCAACTGCAATTCAGCAGGAGGATCGTATCCTTGTGGGAGGAGCAGCAGCACAACCGAAATTCTACGGCATGGCGTCACGGCCTATAAAGCGAAAGCATGCAGCTGCTAGGGCGCATAAACTATGGCAGCAACTGGGGAATAATTGTGGTGAAGGGGAATGTGAGAGGCAAGCTGCTGGGTCGCTGCTGGACATAAAGCTCGATCATCTTCCTGATTGCTGAGAATGCTAGCACAAATCAAACCTCAACTTGCCCTGCTTGCTCGGTTAATTTATACTCCTACTCTGCTAGTTTTGTTCCAACCGAGATTGTGTGTGGTTTTGGTTTGGGCTTTTTAAAAGGTTGACGCCAAAGTCGTGGTGGGTTTGATGCGCGTGCGTCCATAAACATACACATTCACATGCGGCCATCGATTCACGGACTTTGCATGCCATGTTACTATTCTATCATTGGCCATGGCCCAAGGTCGTGATGCTACAGCCACTAGCTAGGCTTGACGTACCAAGGAACGGACACGTGCTGCCTCCGTTCGCTCTTTTCCTAGTCCGTATGACCGTGCATCCATGCAGCAAGAGTCACACCAGATCATTCATGTGTCACACAGGCAGAAACAGCAGCAGCTCGACGTAACTAATTGGGGGCAAAAAGGCTACGAGGATGAAAAGCAAAGACAATGCCGCAAAAGACCAGCAAGACTCCTATTACATAAAACGATAGTATATATATCAATATTAAAGTAACAACATTGCATTCAGATTCAGCAAACAAGCAGCCATGTCAAGGCGCCAGCGAGCTAGCCTTTGGCAGCCCGGACAAATTCAGTTTCACAGCAGCCAAACCAAGTGATCTTCCCATGTATTGTAGTTATACATTTGAGCCCGGCCCACTTAAGATCCAGTTGAACAGGCCTTACAAGTTTTTGATCAGTCTTTGCCACAATGACGTCAGGCAATACAGCATCACGTAGTATCAGGTATCCAGACTAAAGTAATCCTGTCGGCTACAACTCTGTTTTAAGTCTTTTTTTTTACTCTGTTTCAAGTCCTTTTTTTTTGTACTCTGTTTTAAGTCTGGTGCAATGGAACCCGGGCATGAAAATCGACAACATCTGTTTGCGGGCAATGGAAGTCAGATGGCCCACCAATTAACTTCTATATGTACAGATCATTGTGATGTACCAGGAAGTGGCTCACTGGCCTGGAGAAGCTCATCAAGCAGACCGGTGAACATGACGGAATCGGTCTCCTTGGGCTTGAACTTGAGGAGCGCAGAAGGGACCAGGTCCTCCTCTTGCAGCGTGCGTGCTTGCTCTCCTGGTTTCGGGAAATGAGGAACCACGCGCGGCTTAGGAACGGCTGGACAGATTAGTTCAAATTCCAAGCCTGGCTGCTTCAGAGCAGATGCGACAAACTGCATTGGGGGAAAACAGTACATTAGTCAGTGCTACAAACCAGAAACAGGCAGGAGGGTTTAAACAATTGATACGTTATACTGCAAGAATTTTGGCTTAAACAGTAGCTGAAACTACTTTGTAAGCAGAGGTTCTTACATAACGATAATGAACAGCTATAAGACTACAAAAATAAGCTAACTTATGATCACTGCAAGTCTGGAACAACAGACTGTCGATGCTAGGAAACCAGAAAATTGCATGGATAACATACAAGTCTATACATTAACAGATACAGTAATTTCAAGCAGAAGGGGTGAAAGCATAGCATGATGTACAGGAAACAATTACACGACTATATACAGAAACTAGGAAGATCGGCGCACTAGGTTGCACCCGGATACTGCTGCTGTTTAATTAACATCAGCATATTTGATAGTCACTAGTTGGCAGTCATCTAAACAAATGCATCAGCTTAATGGGCCGTTCCATATCATGATAAGAGATAAGACGAAACATGTGCTTAACTGTGCCCGGCTAAACTGATTTAACTTAGCACTATATAATTTGACAATAAAAGATAAAGAGTTTGAACCAAATGAAGAGGAAAAGTCCTACTTGTAGGAGTGTTAAGAAGCGGTGCTTCACTGACATCCATATCCGGCAAAACACAAAGAAATTTGTAGCAAACTACTGGTCAGATCCAGGATAGTTAAAGTAATTTCCATATCCGTGTAAACCAAAAAAATGGAAAAGCAAGTGCTAACTATGCATGAGAAAAATGACAGAACTGAAAAAAAAATATTAGAAAGGAAAAAGTCCAATTTACTACCTCTATGTATTGGCTAGGTCCAAATAACCCCCTAATGTATTAAATGGTCTATTTAACCCCCTCATTTTGAAAAAACAGATCATAACACACCTTTAACAGGATTTCATAACATGTACAGACCTTCAAAACGCAGAAATCTGCCATATTATTAGCCAGATCCTTCTTGTTCATGACCTCTTGTCAATAACTCTTACCTGTTACGGCTGGTGGGTAGGGGAATTTTGTTGTGAAAAAAACTTCAATTCATGATCACCTATCTAGCAGTGACTCATACATTTCATAACATGTACACGATACCTTTGCATGGATAGTCGTTAGATATGTGCAGGCAACATCTCATCAACTTTGTGCAGCATAAAGAAATACTCCCCCCGTTCCAAAATGTAGGTCGTTCGACTTTTTCAACCACAAGTTTGACCGCTCGTCTTATTCATTTTTTTTTGAAAATATAGTCAAATCTAAGGTATTTTTGAAGATTTTATATCAATAAAGGAAGCCACTACAAAAAATATGATAATTTGCACAAAATTTTGAATAAGACGAGCGAGTCAAATTTGTTGTTGAAAAAGTCAAACGACCTACATTTTGGAACGGAGGGAGTAAAATTCTTGTTACAAGGCTATTTGGACTTGCAAAATGGTGTAAAAGGTGTGTTATGATCTGGTTTTGCAAAATAGAGGGTTAAATGGACCATTTAATACATTAGGGGGTTATTTGGACTTAGCCTATACATGGAGGTAGTAAATTGGACTTTTTCCTATTAGAAAATGGTGCATGTAGATGCAAATAAAACAAAAACTTGTTAAGACATCTAAATATACTTGTGGATTCAATCTATGAGCATAGCTACAGAGGGTCAGCTTAAAAAAGCTTTGTGTATTATATTCATAGCAATCTGTGTGTGTCCATTATTCAACCTGCAATAAGTAGGCACCAATTACTATTTGACCTGCTACAAATAGTTCAAATAGAATTAGACAAGGAAGCCAAAGGGGCAGGAGCCTGGGCAAGTGGGCATGCATGCTGGCGTGCTGCCGACTATAGACTCATTGATTTCGTCACGAGGCACCGACAACGCAGATTCCCTGCGGCATCTGCTGCTGCTACACACACGCGACGTGAGGCAAAGGACTAAACAGGAGCCTCCTGGCCGAACATGACACGGAGGCCTCTATTGACCGAGTCTTTTTTTGCTCTCCGATAACTCCTGTAGGCCTCCAATCCTTCCCGCGACATGACTTTAAGTATAAGCTAGCATACATTATAATGCATGGCGTGCACAGTGTGCATTTTTTATAAGGAAACATACATTATCTGGATACAAATAAATCACGTTGATACTAGCGAGAGTACCCATACAGCACTCTATCGTGGAAGTTGAATATCCTATATGTTACAGAAACTAAAGCACCACCTGATCTATTCAAGTACTGTACCCACAAACACCAAACAATAACAGACTATGCACTACCATGAAGGTCCCTCAGTCAGTCACATGAATGTAGAAGCTAGAAAGCTCAGACAAACAGGTTCCACACATGGATCCTGTATGACCAATCAAGCCAGTGAATGCACTGAGCAAAGTCCAAGACAATGGAGTGAGTGCGCACAGCCTGGTCAAACATTTGTAACCCAGATAGGATCTGACAAATAGGACAGCAAAAAAGAAACTAGAAATTGGAGGTGAGCCATGAGCCCATGACAAATTTTTATCAATATTCACTAACAGAGTAACTCCTGTATTGCCTGATATGGAGTCATTGGAGTTAAGACTCTGAGGCCGATGGTGAGATCAGATAACAAGTTTTGTAAGTTTGATTAAGGATTCAGATGGTGAATGAATGAATGGTTCACCAATCTAACTCCAAACCAATCATGCTTATTAGATAAGTTGACCCATCAATCTCATTTTTCATAGACACAGTATTCGTAGAAAAACAAAGAATGTGATCGTGATCACCCCCTCAAAAGTTATGGGATGATGCCATCTTGGACCAATCTAGCATAAGATGAAGCAATACCTCAAGCCTAAACACCCCAATTGCTATCTGATTCATTCCGTAAAAAAGTCAGTTCAGAGTTCACAGTTTCTAGGATACAACTTTTACCACTAATGTCAAATAAATTGTTGGGGAAAAAAGGTCAGAACCATGGAATCAACATGCCAATTGCTGAGATGAGCAGTTCAAAGAGTACACATGTTCAGTGTATTTACATGGCATCAAGAGTGGAACATCAGCAGATTCTAAATCAATAAAACAATGATACTGAAAAACACGACAAATCATCAAAAGAAACAAGCATGGTACCTCATAAAGTGAACCAGTGGTCTCTCCTGGAAGGAATACACCTTGCAGAATCACTCTATCTGGAAACTGCACTCGGATGACTGCTTGCTTATACTTCTGTCGAGCAGCCAGTGCCTGCTTCTCCTTGTAAGATTTTGGAATTAGCAGTCGAGATTGCTCTAACCTTTCCCTCCTCATCCTTGCTTCATTCCTGATCTCCTCACCACTAAGATTGTAAAAAGAATCTGGTACATCATTATCTGCAACAGAACTCCCAGGAACAGAGAAGAATACCCGAATCTGTAAAGTTGATAAAGCATAGCACCTCAGTAAGTTGCAGCTCTAAGAATTTATGGCCAGGAAGAGAAGCAAAATATATATCGAAAAATCAGTTGTGCGTTAGTGCACACAAATAAGAATTTAGAAGTCAGCAGTGCACTGGCGCGGTTTCTGAGCAAAATAATACTATTTGAGGTTTGCTAGTCCTCCATTCTAATATTTGTGGTTTGCTAATATTTACCTGACACAAGCATGTTATCAGGAAAATGATACTTCAATAATAACTGACACGACATCTGAGCAAAAAAATAATAAAATGGACCAATATTAGCCACACTGATAGTCAAGAGTTTGACGCTTTTACAAGCTCTAACGTATCAATGATGTATCAGGCCATCCATAACCCTGACAAATAGCTTATTCCAATATGTACTGAAGATGTTTTGGAAATATAGCTGTGAGGCTGGGACGTGTCAATTAATAAGATTCTCTTATTGCAATTGTGTTATCTCAACATGCATGTTTATCCCAACATGGCGACTTATCATGAAATTCAATCATACAAACAGAATATCTGCATCTGATACTAATTCAAGGGTGTAGGGGACATGTTTCAGTAGAACAGTTGTAACTTATTCATGAAAATAAACAGGAAGGAAGCAACAGAAGAAACTCATTCACATATTACAAACCTTACAGGCTGTAACAAATGAAGAAGACTTCTCAATGAAGTAACATTATATCAAATCAGTGAACTTTTTTTTTCTCAAATTTGGAGGAGAGCTGCATATCCTTTGCTAAAACATCATGAGCATATTGAGAAAAAGAACAAACTTCAGATATGAATATTAAGAAAAGGGGTATGCAGTTTAGTACCTCATATTCCTAATCTCTAACCAACATAGTATAAGGGTAAATATATGCCACAATTACTCTTCTGGAATTCAGTTTAATTATTTTAATACATATCAAAGATAGACAGGCAATGGCACTCGACTAGTCCATGGCAGAACAGCAAGTAACAACATACAGAAATCATACCCCTTAACGGATAAAGAAACACCATAAAGACTCAATCATATAATAAACTTGCATAATCTAAAAAAAAATCATAAACTTGAATGTCACTATGTCAGAACTAAAGGGCCACATGCCACTTATTAGTCAATCGCATATGTGAATTTCTAGTCCCGAACAGAGTGCTGTTTATTGGTCAACATATGCTAAGTGCAGTATAATGGCTAATGAACGTGTGTCATGGTTTCCAAATTGATAGCTAAAGTTCCACTTACCTCAATAAAATGGCGATACATTTTGGTAAATACATACTGTGTTTTGTGTACAAGCTTACATTTCTACTGTCTGCAACTTTTATAGTAAGTGGTTTAGAGGGAAAAAAAGGGTATAGGTATTTGCTAGTATCTCAAAGTTAACAACCCATGTCTACAACCGAAACAAGTAGAAACGCAGCAGTAGTAGTAGTACATCTAATTAAATGCAGAAATTTTACAGGTTTGTCAAATCAAGTTTCCAAATTATGCTAATTGATGGGAATGGAAAGCTTTCTACCAGTTGATTGATGTTGACACAAGCAATTTAAGGCCATATTAAATTGAAATTTGAAACGGCCTAACTTATGTAACAGAAGAGTTTCATTCACAAATTTCTAGTAGCACACAACAACATTCACAAACCTAAGGTATGCATTCCCTCCAAATCCAGATGTAGATCATTTTAGGATTCTAGTTGGTCAAATTTCTTTAGATGGGTGGGGTCATCAATACATGAAAAGTTACTTAAATTGCCAACGCATGGTTGATGTCATCATGGAAACATGTAACTTTCTACGTTTCAAATCGTATAAGTCAAAGTGTCATATTGATTAAGTGCCGATGTCCTAAACAACTTACATTTGGGACCAGAGGGAGCAAAACATAAAGAAACATTATATGAATAAATGAACTAAAACATCATGAATATATTGAGTTTTGAGAAAAAGGTCAAACTTCATACATGAATGTCTAAAGTTTAAACTAAAGGGACGTGTCTTATTTACAGTCTAGTTCGTCACATTCCTGATCCCTAATAAGCGGTGTACTGATAAACACGTTCGAACTTCACTCTTTTAGAATTCATTTTAATGTCTTATTGATGCAACTCAAAGATAAGCACAGGCAAAAAATACAGCCATGTCACTCCACTGGCTCATGGCAAGACAGCAAGTCACAACATACACAAATCCTACAGCTTACCGAACAAAATAAGAAACACCATAAAGAATCAATGGTATTATAATAATGAATGTCAGAGAACTGAAAGGGATGTACGTCATGTATCAGTAAGTTCCCTATGCCATTTCTAATCTCCAACAAAGTGTGGTATATTGGCTAATATATATGTCTCACGTTTTTCAAATGTAGCTAATGTTCCACCAATACCTTGAAGAAATGGTGATAAATTTGGCAAATACATACTATGTTTTGAATACATTTTTTCAATTTCATACTGTTAAATGATTACCTATCTGTAAAAGAATGCTGAGTTAACAATTTGAAGGGAAATATATTATACGTGATTTCTATATCTCAGAATGTTGTTAACACGCATGTGTACACCCGAAACAAGCAAAAACGTAGTAGTACATGTAAAAGCAGCACAGAAATTTCATACCATAAGCCAATCCAATCCAACTACCGAATTGAGCGATTTTATTGACAGGAGTGAAAGCTTTCTACGTACAAATTAACTTAAACATCAAAACAAGCAAATTAAAGGCCATATGAAACAGAACACCAGCTCACCTGCCGATCAATGGTCTTCTTCGCCTCCTCCTGTCCACCAACCCCATTGCTGCTGCTCTCCTTGGTGTCAGCCTCCACCGGAGCTGGTGTGGCCGAGGGGTGTGCCCTCTCGAGCAAGAGCACGGCCCTTCTGATCCCGCTGAGCCTCGCGTCACCGGGCACCTCGTCCATCACCGCGAAGGGCTCCCCGCCCTCGTCCCCGACCCGGAACCCGACGGCCTCCAGGAGCTCCACCCCGCCCTCCCTGTCCGCCACGGCCTCCTTGATCCGCGGGTTGCTCAGCCTCACCCGCCTGAACTTGTCGCTCCCGGGCTCCCGGAGCAGGTTGCCCAGCAGGCGCTTGACGACCTCCACGGCGGCCGCGGGCGGGGGCGGGTCGGCGGCGAGGTACGCGGCGGCGCGCGCGCGGGCGCCCCCCGCCGACGCGAGGCACCCGTCGAGGTGCTCGGAGACCGCGACCTCGGACCGGAACGCGTCCCCGCAGCTCGGGCATGCCACGGTGGCCGCGGCCGCGGCGCCGTCGGGGCGGCGGGAGGAGGAGGAGGAGATGAGAGGCGCGAAGGGGGTGAAATCGGTGGCTGGCGCGGGCGGGGGAGATGGAGATGGCTGCTTGGGGGCGGGCCTGGGGTTAGGGGTAGGGTATGTGGTGCGGGAAGCGGGGTGGGAGGAGGAGGAGGAGGAGGAGGAACCGGAGCCGAGGACATGGGAGGTGCCCTTGAAGGAGGAGGGGGTCCCGGAGGAGGAGGTGACCTTCTTCATGAAATCCTTCATCTTATCCTTCATCATGGCGGCCGGTGGCGGCGGAGGAGGATGACGAGCAAGCGTGGGTGGGGTGGCGAGCGGATTGGAGGGTCAGGCCTCAGGCGTGGCAGCGCTCACGCGGAGTGGAAGACTTCGGACGTGGTGGAGGTTGTCGCCGCGGGGACGAAGCAAACGAGGAAGAAAAGGAAGCAGCAATAAACGCTGGGGAGATCCAGCTTGCTTGCAGGGAAATCGTTTTGTTCTTAGCTGCCAAGGCATCTTCGCTGGACCGGACTGGAGGCGGGCCGGCAAGGAATGAAGGTTACACTCGGCCGGTACGGAACGGACTGGGGGGTTGGAGCCTGGACCTGGGGTATCAACATGATGTGCCTCAAGCAGCCGTGTCCAACAAACGAACGCAGAATGGAGTGATCGATTAACCAGTGTGGAAATGATTTTTAGTTCGACTATGCTGCTGACAGCTGCTATGGTATGGTATATCGGGTTAGATGCAAAGAGGAACAAGTTAATACAGGCCATGAGATCACTCGATAGCGTAACAGAAGCATCAATATCCTACGTTTTTTTTTTTTTGATCAAGCAATATCCAACATTTACATCCTGTGCCTTGTGGTTGTCAAACATCTCTAACTGGAGCCGTTCGCTGCAAACTTGCAAGAGAGGAAGGATAGAAGTTCAGCAGGCCACAGAAAGAAAGTAAAGATCACAGACAATATAACGCCAACTCCCAGTCACGCATGTCCCTATTTCACAAACACTTGCAGTTTCAGGTTTCAGCTTTCAACACAACTTCAATGTAAACTGAATGGATGTCCCTGCATCATGCAATCAGCCATCACATTGCACTGAGGGAGTAATCAAGGAGACTCAAAGATCAAAAACGTATTCTCCACATGAAAATGTGTGGACTGATAGTACAGTGACAGTCTAGTTCTTAAAAAACAAACCAGCGACAACATTATATCTCATGGGCTGATTATCAAGCCATTCAAGTGACGGTCAATCAGTGAGCTTCCAAATCAAGGCAAAAACAAAATTCTACTTCTAATGAACATGCTCTTGAAGGCCTGATAGTGATGGCACTTGCTAAACAACCATATCATACCATTGAACCGAGGCTTAAAATACCAGCTTATTTAAGCACACAAAAATAGTCCAATTTGATGCTATATTAACTATGAAGGATGAAATTTATGCTTACAAAGTAAATGCTGTGTACACTGACAGAATTTGTGCTCACTATCCATCTGATATACAGCTTAACCCATAGCATGTATGCCTTATGATCCAAATGTACACTCAAGCAGCATGCTAGAACAATTCAGACATAATTTGGCTAGCCTACACACAGCTCCACTGCATATTTGAGAAAAATAATTCGACTAGCATGCCTCCATAATGCTGAAGTCAAACCAACGACTCAATTCATTGACGACTAAAACCAAATTCTTCTTCAAAATATCACATATCAATTCAATCATAAATTCATAATTGACAACGCAAGAACCTACCACAAATCATATCATACTACAGTCAGCCTGACTGTGGCATTTCACCAAGATACTAATCAAGGACACTCAGGCAAGAAAAAACTTCAACAAGGTATTAACTATAAAATTCAAAATGATAGCACTGTTGTTAAAAAATTAATGACGAAGAACATGTAATTCCTCCATTCTCAAAGACATGACATTTACGATGAGGCAATGATCTATTTAGTTCATTTTTGAACTAGCGAGCTTGTCCTAAACATCATATATTTGAGAACTAGGCAGTATCTCATTATTTACTTATCAGAGCGACAGACAACTTCCAGATCAAGGAAATTGTAAACAAAATTCTACTTTTAGTGAACATGTTCATCTAATAGTGATGGCACTTGCCAAATAACCAAATCACATATTCATTAACAGAGCCTTGAAACACCAGCTATAAGAACACCTAGATTATCAAATTTCAACCTCTGTTGACTATGAACTATGAAGAATGAAATTTACTTATTGCCATTGACACTAACAGAATTTTAGTGTCACCATCCATCCAATACATAACAGGGACAGGCCATAAGTAAACCCCTATAAACACCCTTAACCGAATAATTTGTATGCCTGGACTATCCAAAATAAACAACTAAATGTTACTAGTATATACTCCAGAACAAAAGGAAAATCATTCAGCACTCAGGCAGCATGCTAGAACAAGTGAATGGTAACTCAACTAGCACAACATAACGCTGAAGTTCAAATAACAGCTCAGTTCATTCACAACTAAAATAAAATTCATCTCTGCAATAGCATGTATGAATTCAACCATAGTCGACCTCGAACCCGCCACAAATTAGGAATAGGTCTAACATACAGCCACTACCCACAGCATCACAAATATGACCATCATAATCATCAAGCAACAAGGAGAGAGCAAAATAGCACTGATTCAGTTATCCTCAGCGGTAGTTTACTGCACTTCCACACACACCATCCCATCATACACGCAAACCCATCCAGATTACTGAGATTAAGTTACTTTAACCAACACTAGGCAGCAATTGCAAAAGTTACTACTGAACTTCATTTGACGAGCACAGCTACACCACAACCTTACTTTACCACCACAGTCATCACAGGGTTCAACAACACCCATGGTTTAAGTTTTAGACTCGGATGGCTACACAACAGCTGCTGGCCTCACCTTGGGGGGACGTCCACGCCCACGCTTGACAGGCGCGGCAGTGCCAGGAGCTGCAGCAGGTGCATTGATGGGAGCTTCCTGGACCTTGGCCTTCTTAGGCGGCCGCCCACGCTGGCTGGGCATGCCATTGGTGAACCGGGCGATGGCCTCAGTGATGGGATCCTTGGGCTTGGGAGGCCGCCCGCGCCCCCGCTTGACAGGTGCATTAGCATCAGCGGTAGCGACGGGAATAGCAGTGGGTTCACCATTCGTTCCCATGGCACTGGCGTGTTTCGGCTTCGGTGGCCGTCCACGGCCTCGCTTGCCGGGCACAGCTGCAGCATCAGTGGGAACGATGGAAGCTTCAGCGAGCGCACCACTGGAGTCCTCGGCAACGGGGTCCTTCGGCTTGGGTGGCCGTCCGCGTCCCCTCTTGACAGGACCGGCATCAGGATCAGCGGTGACGGCGGGAACTGGAGCAGGCACGTCAATGTCATCAGCGGCAGCGTCAGGAGCCAGAGCAAGCATTTCATCAGCTGCGACGCCGAGAGCTGGAGCAGGCAGAGGCAGGCCATCATCATCAGCGTCGAGGACGAAAGGGGGAGCAAGCAGGCCATCACCATCGACGTCGAGGAAGGAGGAAACCGCGTCGAACAATCCAGGGGGGACGGGGACCACGGTGAGGGCAAGGTCCTGGAGCCCATCGGCACGCAGCGGGGAAGCGGAGTCGGCGGCGGCAGGCTCGCTGGGTTCCCCCTCCTCGACCTCCTCTTCGTCGCCGTGGTTGGGGCGGGAGTAGTTGTTCTTCGCGAAGACGAGTTCGCCGGCGCTCCTCATGGACCCGAGGTTGGTCGTGAGGAGGGAGACGTGACCGGTCGGGAGGCGGGCGCCGTACTTGCGCTTGATGTGGCCCGAGATCGCCGTCTTGTTGGAGCCCTTGTCGTTGCCCAGCGCGTCGATCGCCTCCAGGATCATCTGCGAGAGAGAGCGGCCGCAAAGACGGTGAGCGATCCCGAGGGCAGCACCGGAGCAAATATGAAAAATTACCGCGGGCAGCAGATTGGCGGCGGAAACGAGATGGGGGGACGGAGGAGAATTGTACCTCGGGATAGGACGGGAGCGGGGGCGGAGGCGGGGGAGGAGCGAGCTCGGGGGCGGCGCCGTCGTTGTCCGCCATGGATTCAGCGGAGCGGGGCGGCTGCTCTGAGAGCTCGTGGCGCGGCGGCGCGGCGTCGTGAATGGGGTTTGGTGGTGTGTGGAGAGGGGAATTGGGGTTTTTGGGTCGGTGAAGGCGACGGGGACGAGGGGTCGGGACTCGGGAGGAGACTTACCCTGGGTATGGTGATGTACTGGAACCGACATGTGGGCCTAACAAGCCTCGCACGAGACGTTGCCCCACCTAGCAGTGAGGAGCTAGGGGATCTCGGCTGTGCAGAAATGAAAGCAGTAGTTTCGTGGGGGAAGGGAAGGGGCATGGCCGCAAGGGCCCCACCGTCGCGAGTTTGTCTCGGCGTGGAGGGGAAAACACTGATGAACGGTAGGATTCGGTTTGCGGAAGGATCGGAAGACGGAGAGAGGGTTGGTGCGTACGCGGATCCGTGATGTGGCGTGGAGGCGAGGGCGCCGTGCACTTTTTGTGCTCTTGTCGCGGCATGCGCGCGCCCGGGCCAACAACACTCGCCGAAACGGGCCGTCACCCGTAGAGGAACGAATACAGGCCTAATATGACCCAAAATCGTCAAGGGCCCACATAGGTTGCCATCATTTCTCATTAAACTTTGTCAAATTCGTTATTAAATAACTAAAATTCTATTTTGTGATTTATGATGGATAATAAGTTTATAAAATACTTCATCATGCGACAGGAATAGTTTTACACAATTCTTAGAAGTATGTCTCTGCCCAAAAAATTAGGATAATCTTCAAAAGTAGCGATGAATTTTAATTTAAACATTTTAAATGCTCAATATCTGTTTTAATGAAAAAATAGGTTCATTTCCATATGTTGTATGACTACAAAAATTTAAGAATTTTTACAGGTGATTGGCAAATCGTTTTGGTAAGAAAAAAAGAGATTAGGAGCATTCACGAGTTATTGTGCGGAATGTCGAAAAATGAAAGAAATTTTAAACTAATGTCAAATAGGAAACAAAAAATGAAGGCCGACAAAATGGAGTATTTTCTCCTAATATTTCGCCGGAGCACTTTAGTTTATGGTCAATAAATCGAATCGTCTCCGGCAGTCGATCTCCCCACAAGCATAGGAAAGTTCATGTACACTTGTCCACGTTTAACCATATGAACCTGCCCATTTCTTTTTTAATCCTAAAATCCCCACGCCAAATAATAATTAAAATCTCGTGGTCCCACATCAAAAACCAATAAAATAAAAGAAACAAAAACTAAAAAAAATATAACAAAAATATTTTGAATAAAACATTAAGCGTAAAGTTATGGAAAAAATGTTGTGTCACAAAAGTTATGGAAAAAAGTTTTATGTGAAAAAGAGTTATGAAAAAGTTAAAGAAAAATATTTAAAAACATAAACATGGAAGCAAAATGGGTTAACAACAAAAAAATTAAAAAGAAAAAATTAAGAACATTTTTTAAAAGTTGTTGTAGAATAATATTTGGAAGGACAATTTAGAGAAAAAAAAAGTTTATATAGACAAATATTGTTGGAAGAAAAATCGAGAAAAAAAATTATGGAGCAAAAAGAAATCCAAACAAAAATTATATACAAATGTTGGAAGTAAAGATTATAAAAAAAACAGAACAGGAAAAAAAATACGGCTCCCTGCTCCGTGAGGTAAGCTCGTATTCGTACAAGAGAACTGAGAACGTGTGCTCGACCGGCGGCGTCCCGACCCAGGGCGCGTCGACGAATGTGAGTTGTGAACTTCACCCTCAGCGCCTCAGCGGGCTGCCGCCAGCGTGCTCCGCCGGCGCCTGCGCGGGACGCCGGGACACCGCGAGCACGCCGGCAGGGACACCGTAGGCGTTCTCGATCTCACACTTCGACACGGTTGACTGGTTACTCAGCACGGCCACCGTTGCCAACTTGGCGCGGCACTCGCCGTGGAAGCTGTAGTCCAGCGATATCCGAAAGGGCGAAAGCCGAAAGGCTTATTCAAAGATTGATGTTGAACAGAAAAGGAGCGAAGAATAACCAACATAAGCGAAGAACAACCAACATAATAAGTTAAGGTACACAGTACACAAGTATACGGTACGTGATCATGCCCCTATTCTTAAACTAGTACTGTAGATCACATGTGAATGTGAACAGCATTCTAATCTTCTGGTACCGACTATGCTATATATCGTCTGAAAAACAGGCATTAATCTTTCGTGTAGATTTTTCTGTCGTCGTAGAAATGCATGTTTCATCAAATTCTAAGCAGGATTCATTTATCTATCAAGCCCCATTTGGCAAGCAGGTATTTCACAGGATTTTGCATAAAATTCTCTGAATCTCTCAAGAACTTCACTTGAATCGGTTCAACTCTCACACGGGCCAAGGAAACCCGACGTCCAAATAAACCTGGCCTGCATCTCCGTGCCATTGAGCTGTGCTCAGGCACAGTACCACCCACATGAAAAGTTAGCAGGATGAAGCAATCAGGCAAGGCAAGGCGAGGGAGCATCTAGGGGTGGTAAAGGGCCCTCACTTTTGTATTAGAAATTTTAAGGATCGGGCCGGATTAGGGCCGGATTAAGGCCGGACCAAAACAATACTAGTTTTTGAGCTAAATTTTGTTAGGGCCAAGTTAGATTGTGAAGGAACAAACGGGCCACGATCCGTTACCACCCCTAGGAGCATCACAGCAAACACTACCATCTACCAACAAAAAATGGTCCCTGAAGAGTCTCACAGGCCAAATATACTTTGATCCACTGTCCACAGTACCAAAAAAGCAAAAACATCGTTCCCCTACAGGTAGCTCTCTGAATTCCTTGAAATCAAATGGAGGATATCTTTTTCCCATCAACTCAGAGCCATGTTGATCAGTGGATGCAGCTTCATTTAGAGCACTGTCCTCCACCAGGAGCCACTCCAGATCAGGTTCAGGCGTTACCTCGAGCCTGTGCATTAGGATGCACCAATACGGCAATACGTGGATTGGCATTCAGCAACATCTCTGGTGTTTGTTCCCACTGCTTCAACGCCTGTGAGTTGTTTCTCAGGTATCACGTTCATGTGCTCAGCTCTCTTTGTTTTCACCTTCCATGGTCTATTATATCAAGAAGCTGTCACATCCAAAGTCAAGTCAAAAGATATTGTCCTTTAATCTCCAGCTTAGCATCAAAGCCTCTGATCGCTGATCTGTCATGACCTTCTAGGACACTTTTCTGTATCGGAATTTGAATCAGTTGACTGTCATTAAGACAACAAATGACCATCTTTTTTATACATGCAACAGGTATGAGCTGAATTCATATAGCTCTTGACTATTGAGTTTCTCTTCGTGTTATCTTAGTCATAGCTCAGCTACATAGGCAGTACCACCAAAATCATGTTAGACAGGTGCTTTAACCAAAATTAGTACAATCATTTAAAGCAAACAAAATGCATATCATGAACATAGCTAAGCCAAGTCACAGAATATTATTGACTTAATAAATCAGTTGCCATCTGATATTCACCTGTAGCACACTAAGGCTGGGAATGAACCTATCAGTTATCAACCATGACTGCAAAGTCAGTATATTTACTGAAAAATATGATAGGCCTATGCATAATTTAGGACACAAACTGAATGTACAGAATAATGTCAATATTCACGTCTAGACCACCAAAGCAAGGAATTATTAAACCTATCAACCAACAACCATAGCTGCCTGCACTCTATTTACTGAAAATCATTTGGACAGTACATCAAATTATTCAGGTAACTGCAATGCATTCTCTAGACTACTAACCTAATGCTTCATAAAATATCTCTGAAGAAATAGCTAACCTTCTTTTGTTATAATCAATTACTACAAAACCGATATATGCTCTGAAGGAAGTGCTGCACATTCAGATCTTGGCAGGCAACCAGGAGCAGTGGTCCCAAAATATTTTAGCCACACCATTTGCCTGGCAGGTTTGAGATAGTATCTCTATTTTGATACCTCCAGTGACTGTATGATCCTTGATGGCTTCATTAAGATAAGCTATGGACACAAAACCAAAATGTTGAGCTATGACCCGTAGCAAAGAAACAAATGACCCATGAAACATTATGTTTACATGTTCGTAAAGAAAACAACGTTCAGATAAAGTACGTAGGAAAATATTTAACACGTATTAAGATGGTGACTTATATATGTTAAGAAAGAGTAACTTGAGGTCATGATAACAAACCTAGGCCAGCAATCCCTGAGATGAAAGCGCAAGCAGCTACAATTCAGGTACAGATCAATGGAGAACAGTCAAACAAAATAGATGAAATAGTTTCTAGCTATCAATTGGTGGACAGAAGCTTTAAGGCATAAAAAATATAAGTGGTGAGATAAAAACAAAATATAAACCACATGATCTAAATTGACTCACTAAGGATCTCTGTCCCAAATCTATGGTATCCATGAGCTGCCTCAGATAGCATAATGAAATAGACAAGAACAGAATTGGAAAATGAGTAGAGCGACGGAGGGTGCAGGGGCAGCCCAGAACTGCTGCAAGCACAGGACAGGTAAACAGATGAACCTTATAGCGTTTAGATTAATGGGGTGGGGGGCTCAAATGCACAGTAATAGTAATTCCAATCTGCTATGTCTCTTGTACATTTTTTTTTGTACCAAATGCATCAATCAAAAGAATACAGCGCAACTCGGCGTTAAATAACCCACCGGGCTCACTGGAATTTACATTGCAATCAGACCTTCCTCAGATGTATCTGGACACTGCAATGGGCATGCTTGTGTCACAGTCCATCCAGATCAGGGGCCTGATCCTCTCATATATCTGCTCTATAGCTAAACTTGTTACCTGTTGGTAAAAAATATAGAAACAACAAGCAACTAAAGAATGCCTATTCATCACAGTTCACCCTTTCGCTCAAAATTTGCCAAGGATGGTGAACAGGTGGTGCTTTCGCTGACAAGTTTGCAGCTAAAACACCAAAGAGGTAGATGCCTCAGGAGGTCCACTGGTCAGGGACGGCGAGGAAGTACCTCGACATGGCCTTCCTGAACCTCTTCTTGTACTGGATTGGAGAAATCACAGTGGGTGACTCGTTCTTGGACCCGCCCAGGATGCCTGAGGTTTTCACCCATGTCTCCAGCTGCTTGTCCCAGGTGTACTGCCTCAGGAAGTCGATAATACCCACGACCAGCTCTTTCTTCTCATCAATGCCGACCAGAAGGGAGTAGTCCATGACATCCAATGACTGCAAGATGGATCATTTTAGATGGGATGATGATGAAACGCTGCAAGTCATGCAATTATCTAGTTTATGCTATGATTTCTAAAATTAAGAGGAAGTTGTTATATCATAGTTGACAAATTTTCCGAAATAATAATAATAATATCAGCAGCTTATGATGTGCAAACGATGATAGCTTGCATAAAATTGGTAAGATCCAATATTCCACATCATGGAATCAAATCCTTGTGTTTTAGGCTGCAATATTGCTAATTAGTTATAACTTTTCATGGATGATCCTCGTGATAAAAAAATGATCAAAACACAACAATGTGTGTTCTTTTTCTACAAAGGCCAAAAACTAGGATTTAAAAACTTTAAGGGCCTGTCCAGAAAGGGTGTTCTGGGATCAAAATCCCTAGAATTTAGTACAGATATACTATAAGGATCCTAGAGAATTGAAAACGTTTTCTACCAAAAAAATCCACCCCCACCCTCTCACAGAGGCCCCACCTATCAGATTTTTTTGGGGTGGGGGACGTGGGAAAGGTGGGAAAAACTTGATGTTCCAGACGCTTTTAGTTCATTCTCCGCAAAACTTTTTTCACCCAACGTCCCGCGCGTACCCACCTCCGGCCAGGTGGGCCCCTAACTCACGTGCACACAATATCCCGTATTGCTAATAGACAAAAGATTGAAGAGTTTTTCTCCATATAAATAAAAACCAACTAACTCGAAAAATAATGTGCCTCTAAATTTGAGAATAGCTAAAGCTCTATATACACACGTGCGTGCGCACGTGCCACGTCTGCTAGTTTAGTACAGACTTGAACTAAATCCTGGCCCTAAAAGTTAGCAGAGAAATTTCAGGGAAAGAAGCCATCTATTGTTGCACGCCAAAAGGAACCTCGACTTCTTACAAAAAGGGACTTCAAACAACACTATCTCATTAGATAAATTAAATATCATCTAAAATATTAAATAGAAGTCATGAATGTCTATATAATTTGATTAAATATCATCTAGAATACTCCCTCTGTTCCAAACAGTAGGTCGTTTTGGCTTTTATAGATTCATAGTTTTATGTCTACATGCATAGCAAAAACTATGTATCTAGAATAGAAAAGCCAAAGCGGCCTATAATTTGGGAGGAGATAGCAGTAAATAGAGAAGTCATGAAGGTCTCTATAATCTGCCAGTAAAATTATACTAGGTCAAAGAAGTTGAAACAACTACGTACGTACCGCAAGAAATGATGTATCATTCCAGACAGCTCTTT
Source organism: Echinochloa crus-galli (assembly GCA_900205405.1). Classification (NCBI taxonomy): domain Eukaryota; kingdom Viridiplantae; phylum Streptophyta; class Magnoliopsida; order Poales; family Poaceae; genus Echinochloa; species Echinochloa crus-galli. Next base: position 774,508 of record OAMR01000113.1, read on the forward strand.
CAAATCTTCTTTTCGCCTTACTCCCCAAAAACATAGGCTTTGTATGTAGTGCTTCTATGAGATTAGAATCTAAAAGGACTTTATTGTGGCCCGAAGTATCAGAATTGTAACGTGAACGCACAGAACCCTTCAGATCATACACCCTAGATATTGTTCTCTTGAAGAAAATGTTCTCCATCACCATCAGATCCATCTTCACCTCACGGCCACCTTTCAAACTCTTGATACCAACCTGGATGAGGCAAACAGTATAAATTAGTAAGAACTCAGAATATAGAATAATGCAGCTAGATAGAGGGTTCGAAAGTATAAAACCAACCTGATAAAGTCCCATTATTTTGGCAAGGCAAGTCGGGCTTCTAGAACTCAATGATTCTGTCAAGTGCCTGAAATAGTGAGGAGCGAATTCTACAAAAGAGTCCAGCTCCGTCTTGGTGACTTGTTTAATAATGAATCTCTCATCCATTGTCTTTGCAAAGTAAACATTGCTTTTTCCACCTTGTGCACTCCATCGCTTACAACGACTTAGTGAGCGTATGTAATCAAGTTCACTTGGACAACATTTCTTTCTAAGTGCATCAAACTGCCTTGCAAAATAGCAAGTAGCAGAAAACTTAGTGCTATCTGGAAAAGATGCATCATCATCGAAATTAAACCTGAAGTGGGTTCCTTTCAGATCTGAAATGTCTTCATGCAAGGAAGAAGATCCATCAAGTCTATTACTGCTGACCTTAGTAAAATCTGTAAAGCTGGGGATTGCATTCATTTTATGTGTGACATGCTCAACATACTGTTGTGATGTCATGGCATATGACACAACACTGGATGGCTCATCATCATAAACAGTGACAACAACAGAACCTTCGCAGCTAATATTGGGCAGAAGCAGCCGTGCCCCATTCTTCACCATATCAGAAGCAGATGTTATACATTTAGGAGCACGTGTAAGAACAGCATTTAAGTTTCCTCTTGTCCTGGGAGATATTTGTGAAAAGGCTCTCCGCATGTTTGCCACTGGATCCTTTACAAGGCTCGTCAAGTCTCTAAAGGAATCAGTTGGTTTCAATGTTGAATGCAATGAAGCAGGCACTAATCCAGTTTGTTCCCTCTGATGCAATCTCAGAACAGCATCAAATGAATGGATTCGGACTGGGGCGGTAGCCTTCTTGCAACTTGGATTGCTCAACAAGCTAAAAGATCTATTTTCATCCACTTTGGCTAAATCATGTGGAAGATTGTAGTGTAATTCACCGGATCCAGACCATGCCATATCTATTTTGTCTGCTAAAATAGATGCAAGTGACGGTAACCTCTCTACTGGCTCTGTCTTGATGGGATCTTTGGATAGATGATTCCCTTTGTATGTATTGAATTTGCTGAAGACCAAATCAAGACCTCCTGCATCATCTGCAACACCATTCACCAGCCCAATTGCCAAATCTTTCTCGGACATGACAGACTGGTGATCTTCCGAGTGGCCTTCTGTAGACAAGAGGGATTTCCTAGGACTACTGGAAGAGTGTTGAGGACATGGTTCTTCATGGGTACCTCTAAGTCTTGTAACTGTCTGATGCAATTCAAGTATCCCTTCATTAATTCCTTGGGGGTTTCCTTGGTTTGAGGAATCAGTTCTGGAAAAATGAGAACCTTCCTTAAGTGAATCTAAACTGCACAACCTGCAGTCCCAAGTGTGAGCATCTAGGAGCAGACCACGTCTAATACGGTTGAGCTCCAAAATATCAATCTTTGATTTAAATGAATGAGGACTCCCCCTTATAACTGGTAGAAGCAAAGCCTGTGGTAAGAATCGCACAGCGGTCAGCACAAAAGAAATAGCTGAAACATGAGATGAATCACAGAGGAAAATTTAGGACGAGGCGCTACCTCATACTCATTTCTTTCCATGTTAAGCAAATCCCTCATCTCCATTATCTGCCTTTGCATGCCTGTTTTGGCAGAATCATCATCAGTGATGATACTCTTCTCAATGTTATGAAGTAAATCAAATACCTCCCTGTGCAAGGATTCCATTTTGCCAAATACCTAGAACAAAAATGTTGTAAGCATTTAATCATCAGTGCTGCAATCAACATGGGATGTAAAGCATGCAAATGAATCAACACTACTTTACTATCAATTATTTAACTGCATTAACTGCATACCTCAACTGCCTCTCTTTTCACCCACTCTTGTGTAGCATGGAAATTGAAATCTAGCACCGGGGGTGGAAGGTTAACAGATAGAGTAACCATGGGACTATACTGAAAGGCGGCCACCATATTTCCATACCTGCAATGTTATGTACACCAAATTGAATATTCATTATCAGGCTGGATGAACCTGGGAAAATAAAAAGGTTAAAGAGCTATATACCCGTAGAAACGAAGGCAATCCCTTTGGAGAGAATGTCCGCAACTCGCAACTCGGTTAGCAGTCATGTGATTTGAAAAGCTGAGCTCCAGGAATTTGCCAAATGATAGGCCCCAAGCAGCATCAGACATAATTACTCTATGTGTTGCTGGTGGCATTCCATCCTTAGGCTTACACCTTGTACATCTGTGCCACATCCATATTCTGCCATCATGTTCACCCGGCAACTTTTGAGACAGAAGGCGTCTAACACTGATCGTTAGGCTGCCATGCTGATGCATATAGCACCTGACATGTGATTCTGAAGGCTCCTTGCATGATGGGCAGCAATATGCCTGAAAAGAAACACAACAAAGAATGATGTTTAGACAAATAACAAAGGAGCTCTTCCAAAGAAAAAATGGCACAGGAACATTTTCACATAAGGCTCCGTTTGGATGTAGATATTGAGCAGCTTGGCATTGAATTGAGTCTAATACCAAAGCCGCCGTGACATTGCATTGAGCTACAATTCTAATGCTATTGTTTGGATGACCATCATATTGTCCTTTGGAATCAAAGAAAGCAACCAAATTCAATTCCTGTTTGGATGTAAAAGAGGGTGAAATTGGTATTCGTCTCCATGACTCCATCAACGCTTCATCCTACTCCCTGCTTGCGGCGAGCTCCGGCGAGCGCCCCACCCGAGCTTCTTCCTGATGGGCCGCCGCATCGTCATCTTCCCCGTCCCCAAGCTCCTTCCCGACGGGCGTCGCGGCGTCATCTTCCTGCCCCCGAGCTCCTTCCCGAGCGGCGCGGCGCGGCGGAGGAAGCAGCGGCCGGGCGGAGGAAGAGGAGGCACAGGGTGGCGCGGCGCGGCGGCGGAGGAAGAGGAGGCGCAGGGAGGACGAGGCGGCGCAGCGGCGGAGGAAGAGGAGGCGTGGGGGAGGAAGCGGCGGCGCTGCGCGGCGCAGCGGAGGGAGAGGAGGCGAGGCGCGGCGGAGGGAGCGGCGACGCGGCGCGGCGGAGGGAGAGGAGGCGCGGCCGCGCGGGGGAGGAAGCAACGGCGCGGCGGAGGAAGAGGGGCGCCGCCGGAGGAGTGCGAGAGGTAGACGAAGAAGAGATGGGGGAGGCCGATTCCAGCGAATACAGAGGGTGGAGGCTCGGCATTGGGGGGCGCGTGGGGCAGAGCGGGAGGAATACCGGGTGGTATTGCAGTTGATTTCCAATTCTAAATCCGAGGACATCCAAACAGGTGGCATTGAGGGCTACCAATGCCAATGCCAATTTCTAGTCCCCAATACCAACTTCCAAACGGGGGCTAATAGATTACATAAGAGAGTATCATTAGTACCTGATCAAATAAGTCCTCACGAAGGTACCTCCCTAGTGGCTTATCAAAACTACCGTAAAATTTGATGCGGAGGAGGTGAGAACGCTCACATGCCAAGCTTTTTGGGATGCAGGTACTTGAGAGCGAAACTAAGATGCTCTGATTGTTGTCAGTACCAGATAAGTAACCAGCACAAAGCTTGTTATCATCTGTACTCCCTGATTGTAAGTTGTCTATTGAGGGAAGATTCCTACAGTTGTCATCTGTATCATCAAATGCAATTGAAGATTGCAAAAACTTGTATGAGTCGTCATAATGTGTGACAGTGGACGTTCTGAAGCCATCACCGAGGGAACATGGAGATATGAAATGTTCGATGCACGAGGCATTTGGATGGCATGTGTTGGACAGATCTTGAGTGCTGATACGGTCAACTGGAAATTCAGATGCTCTACATTCAGGTACAGTTCCTTGGCTTATCCCATCAAATGGTAACAGAGTTGAAGATGAAGCGATATTCTCATATATCTGCCTAATAGTACCATTGTGTGGATATTTCTCTTCAGCATCTCCGAGAATATCAGGAATACTTTGATCAGCAGGCCTAGCAGAAACACCATCTCTATGGGTTTGCAGCTCTGGTGCATCTATCACAGACATTGAAGGAATTCTTGGAACTGTTGCACCCTCATCAGCAAGGAATGATGTCTCCAGGGAGAGGTGATAAGCAGCAAAAACCGCTAGTTGCATCGCACGCTTAATTTTCTTTAATTCCTCCCGACAATTCCCTCTCAGCAGAATCTGCATGAAGTGTGGCACATTTAATAAACAGTATGAAGAAATTTTGAAAATTTGGCTTTGAAGTTCATCTATTTCATAGAATTTTAGTATAATACAACAACAACAAAAATGCCAAAGACATCATACGGAATTCGAATTGAATTGAATGTCTCCAAAGATTCATTACCGTGCAACCCAAGCGCTTCAGACAGCCTTCAAAGAACATCAGAGTCTTAGTTGACCCCTTCTCTGTGTGTTCTGCTGATGTGGATCCCGGAACTTTCTCGACCTTGAACAAGTCACACTGTCCTAGCCTTGCTGAGACAATGTTGTCAATTGATGAGACAACCTGACCACCTGTGCATCTTGATATCCTATCTAAAAGTGGCCTCTTCACATTCAAAACTAATGAAATATCTTTTGCTAAGAGCTCCTGAGCAAAAGATGAGGCGCTTTTTTCAACTAGAAGCACATTAGGCTGCCTAGACTCAATCTTTCCAACAATAGTTCTCAAATGCTCCTTTTCCTGCAGTATAAGGTCATTCATTAATAAGATTGCAAGAAAAATATTCATATATCCAGAGTGAATAGATACAAACCTGTTCGAGTATAGCCCCTATGGATGCCAGTTTATTCGAAACTTTTTGGTACTCAAGGGCCCCTCCTAAAATGAGCAATTTGGCATTCCTGTGCTCTGAGACCATCCTTTTGTGCCTTACATTCTTGGAGCAAACAATTCCTCTAACAAAATTGCTGCATTTAATAATTTGTTCATTAGTGCCATTATAATGATCAAAAGATAAATTTTGCCAGTAGGCTGAAAGAGAAGACGATACCTATCAGTTGGGCTCCCAGATGCTATGCATTTAATCTTCACATAATCACCAGGATCCATGCTGCCACCTTTCTTGGTATCAGGTTTCACATAGTTAGCAGCCTGCCATGCCAATGAGGACACTATCTCAAGCCAACTTTTGAAATCCTTGTCACTGGCCAAACTAATGCCTTCTGCCTTCAGTAACTGTGCAACAAGAGCTTGGAAGTGCTTCAGCAAGTCATTCTGAACACCATCTTTATGAGCTCCACCAAAGACACCGCCAGCACCAGCTATGTTATTAACACTGAAGCAACTAGGTTCCGATAAAATATGATCGTCCTCATCATCAATTCCAAATATCCTTGATTCGACATCATCTCTCTCATCTTCAGGCAGAGGTGGGCACCAAATATCATCACCAAAATCAACAATACGGGATAATGTATTGATCGCTTCTCCCTCATCAGTGATGTGGGTACTGACTTGCTCCCTTGCATCATCTGAATCAGTCATTGTTGTTATATCATGATCAGAAGCATCATCCAGCCTTGCAATGCAAGTAGGGCTCTCTCCAGGACTTGAAGTCATTGATCTGTACATTAAGTTACTAACACTAACACTAGAATCTGAATCGGAAAAGTCATGTAAGAAGTCAGTTCCAGGGGCTAAAAACTGGGCCCTGGATTCGTCAGCAGCCTCCTCCATTCGCCTGCATCCACAACCACAAATCGATCCATGACAAATTACAAGATGTACACATAATGCACTTTCCCTAGCCAATTCGTATGTACTAACTTGGCTACAGTCCCACACCACCTACTACCATGGCAATTGGCCAGACAACTAACTACAAGTTTTTAACGGATGGGTGACTTAGATTGTTTACTATGCAGTTCCCTAATAAAAGGAGAGATAGACTTGCATTTTACCTGATACCACAGCAGGGAGGATGACAGCGCGGGCCGGCGTCGCATTCGCCCCCAGATCTCGCCTCGGGCGGGCGGCGCGGCGGCGTGGGCGGGCCGACGGGTGAGGCGGCGCCCTGGACCCCCGGCGTGCCCACGCCATGGCCCTCCTCCTGGCGCCGCCGCGTCTCGATCCGCGCGAGCTCGCCCTTCTGCGCGTGGCACCGCTCGTGGTCGGCGGCGGCGGCGAGGGATCTGGCCTTCTCCACGGCGAACTCCAGCACCCCCATCCCCGCCACGTCACGCTAAGACCAGCGCCAACCGAAGGAGAGGAGAAGTCCCGAGAAGTAGCAGGAGGCGCCCCGAGCCCAAGCGACGCGGCACCGCCCGAAGCTTCCTTCCTTCCTCCCGTTGATTGCGTCCGCTCCAAGTCAGCGCCCCACCCACGCGCAACCAACCACCCGGCACCGGTGCGGCCAGGCCAGCGGCCCAGACGGGACTCCCGCCTCCGGCGGCGAACGAGCGAGCAATGCGGCCGCGCAGGCCGGGAGTGGGAACTAAACTCCGCTTCAGCAGGCGCGGGGACGGCGGGCGGACGGCGAGGCCGGGAGATGCCGGTTGAGCGCCGCGTCGCTACTGGGAGAGGAAGAGGAGAAGGCAAAGTGCATGCGGGGGAGCGGAGCTAGGGGAGGAGAGGCGATGAGCATGAGACGAGATGATGGCGGCGGCGGCGGCGGGGACGCGGCGGTAGTTCTCATACGAGACGGGAGTGGAGGATTCGGGAAGGAGATTTGAGAGGGATACAAGCGGGACCGGGGGACAGTGACGCCGCTGCCGGGAGGGGAGGAATTTTAACGGCGGCTAGAGGCCGCGGCCGCGCGCGCGGTGGAAAAGCGTCGCGCTCGGTATGTCGCCGTTTCGCTGGTCGGGAGAGGAGAGACGGGTTTTGGATTGGAATATTGGATGACGTGTGCGTCTCTAGTGTCGCAATCGCCATGTACTAGTAGCGGTGGACGGTGGTGGCTTTCTTCTTTCCGCTAGTGATTTTTTTCTCCTGGAGACTCGTTTTAGCATTCATTTATTAAAGTTATTACCGCTAAATTAAAGTGGTACCCAATATTTGAAAGGGGAAATGCAGAGGTCTTTTCTTAAATGTGTCGTTATCAACAGAGAATATTGAACGGTTTCCTCACACTATCTTTTCTTTTATTTTTCTTAGACGTGTGATACATAGTATTTTTCTCGTGGTTCGGTGTTAATAAAAATCTTTTTTTATATAAAAGTATGAACTATTATATCTAAATGGCTCAATCATCACAGATTTCTTAATTGATTATATAATCAATGACTGCAGTGTTGTAGATAATGGGTTTTTTGATGATATAAAAGTAGTTGCAGACGCGCGTGTAGCACGGTTGGCTGGGAGTGTCCGTTGTGACGCCCAAGACCAGGGCTCGAACCCTGGCTTCTGCACCAAAGAAAATCCCCTCGCCGCATGGTTAGGGTTCGGGGGTGTTCCTAGACCGGGAGAGGAGGTCTCTTCTTAAAAATGCCGTGGGGGCGGTCTTTCCCCCACCGGTCTAATGGTTACAACATAAGACAATTAATTATTATATTCTATAAAAAAAGGCGAGAAGAATGGATAGCTTTCACAAAGTCTTATTGTCCAGTAAGTTAAATCTTAGTCATCTGTTTTCCATATATAATCTAGGCACTAGAAGGTTGATAGGAATTTGATAGGATTAGAACATGTAGGCTTTATCTAATAATCTTTATAGTATTGGTTTCTCATGTCCGAATCAGATAGAGATAGTATCTATCACCTTACTTTTCTTTACACGTGAATTTTTGTGGTGACACGTGATAGTTAATATCACTCTTTTCAGAGAAGTATGAATTATCTTTCCTCCCTCTTCTAAACAGAGATACGGGGAATGGTACGCTCTGTTGATATCTTTCTTATGGGACAAAATCTTACTAAGCAAGCATACAAGGGTCATGATTTCTTCACCACCTAGAGGTTACCGATCACGTGCAGATGACTTGTCAAAGACATGGCGTATCGAGTAAAATCTAGCTTTATTGAACCTTCACGATTTCCCGATTTGTTAAGTGAAAGGGAGCGATAAAACCACGGCTGAATGTTTTAGACTTGTTTTACGATGCTTAAACTTTTTCCTTAAACTGACGTATGTAGGTAGGAAATTGCAAGCTGCGTCTGAAAATTCCAAAGTCGAAAGAAGCACTCATTCTCCTAGGTTTTTATATTTGGAGCCTTTGCAAAATTGCAAAGCTCCCGGCAGATGCAGCCAGGGGACGACGTCTGTTTGGAGGGGCGCGGCGTGCATGCCACGCGCGGCGACAGAGGAGGGTCTTCATTCTCGTTCGCTTGATCGCTTCACGGGAAACCCGGAGTCTGTTGTGGCGGCGACGCGAGGGCGAGGGCGAGGCGAGGCTCCCTTGGTATCCAAGGCCCCCGTACGTGGTGGCCAGCGAAGGGTCGTTTCCATTTCCAAGGTCTAGGTCTCGAGCTCCGAACGGAGCCGCCGCCCCCGAGCTGGTCCTCGCATCGCGTCGCGTCGTCCCACTCCGCGGCACGACGCGCGTGAGATCCGCTCGCTCTCCGCTGCGGTTGTGCCGGCGGGTCAACCCAATCGCCGCAGCGCCGTCCGTTTTGCTGCTGCCGTGCGTATCGGAGGCCGATGTACGTGCCCGTGTGTACGGGCGCGACGTCTGTGGTCACGGGACCTCCTCTCCCGTATCAGGGGATTTGTCGGTCTTGGTATCCTCGAGCGAGGACACGCAGAGACCCCCACGGACCCCAGAGATTCACCGGCCGGCTACAGGCGTCACCCGTCATCGCCGTGAACCGGTCACGAGCTTGGCAAGGGAAAGAGGATCGGATCCGATCGGATCGATCTGCTGAGGGGAGCCACAGCCGCACAGGCACCGGATACAGCTGCGACGTACGAGCAGCGGCGGCCGGCGGGTCATTAGCAAGATGGGGTCCAAGTGTCCAACTGAACGTTACTAATAGCGTGCCGTGTCAATGACAAACGTTAGTCTTTGCGTAAGAATGTTGGCAGCCGGGACCGGGCTAAAAACAGGCTAAAAACAGCATTTCAGGCCGGGCTCGGGCCAAGATTTATTTTCTCGGACTGCAAGATCTGTGACCATGCCCGTCCAGTAAGGTCCGTGGACGGGCCGGGTTCGGGCTAGGCCCGGGCCGGGTCTGCGGGTCGGGCCGGGCTACAAATGCTCGGGTATAAAACGCCCTTACCGTGGTGTGATGATGAAACGATTGCGAGGTTTACCATCTTGATTGTCAAGAGCGGTTTTTTTTTGAACTTCAATTGTCAAGAGCGGTTAATCATCGCTTTCGAGCCTACGAGGCTCGTCATCGCAGCAGCCAGCAGGAACGCGACAAGCCGTGGGGAGGCCGTCGCGTCAGCAGCGAAGGCCGGAGGAATCTTGCTTTCGCCGGGTGGGACGATGCACGGTCCTCATCAGCAAAATCGACGGATAACCCCGCACGGGCGCACCGCGGACGATGGAAATTGGAAAGGGGGTTTCCCTCCATGGAAAGGCGCCAATAATGCCGCGGAAAACAGCAAAAGCTGGTCGGAGTTCAACGTTTTTTTTTTCCTTTTCTCGATCGCGAGTCGTGACTGTGCTAGCCACCGCCCACCGGCCTTTAGGCCCTTTACCCCTGCTAGGTAGCCATGCGCATACGCATGCTACGAGAGCTTCTTGATTTGTGTGGCGAACCGTTTCACCAGAATAATATCGTCCATCCGGATGAAAGCGGTATCGGCGCCGGTGGCTGCCGCCAGTTCGTTAATTGATGATGATGATTCATCATGGACCTCGAACCGTACCCTTTAGCCATGTAGATCGATCAATGTAATGACAACAATGGTTCTACGGAGTACTCCCGAGCTTAATCTCGTTCCATTTTATTAGAGCAACTCCAGCAGGGCCTCTATATGGGCCTCTACTCTAAAATTTAGAGACTTGGAGCAAAAATACAACTCCAGCAGGGCCTTCAAATGGACCTGCATTTTGCATAGGCCTCTAAATCTTCCCACCAAGCCTCCATTTCTAGAGGCCCTCTAATTCCCCCTCCAACCATGGATCCCACTAGATATTTCCCATCCATTTGGCTGACAGGTGGACCCACGGAGAAATAGAGGCCCGAGTTCATATGCCCACTGGAGTTGAGTGTTTACTTTGAACCTCTATATTTTAGAGATAAGCTTGCAAATGAGTTTTGGAGGCCACAATTTGAAGGGCTCAACTGGAGTTGCTCTTATTGCTTTTCGCTCTGAATAGTTTTTTTATGAGAGAAAAAAAGTTTGATAACCCTCACAAAGCACTTGTTTTTTTTTTGAGATAGACAAAGCACTTGCTTAATTGGTCATGTCACAGGTCTTGCACTTCATCTCGTTTGGACAAAAGGCTGCCAATGGGCTGGCGGGCCGTACCGCACAGCCCGCGACTCTTGCTTGGTCGAAGACGGGCCGTCAATTTGCCGCAAACCTTTGCGCTGGTCAGGAGGGCCCAATGCATAAAGCAGAGGCGTGTCGGAATGTGGGATGGACCGGACCTCGCCGAGGCCCCCGTTCCCAGAGGAGACCGTCTCTCCAAGAAGCTGGCGAGGACCACGCACGTCACCGGCCCATGCGTGTTGGTTTCTCATCTGCGAAATTTCTCAGGCGAGCGGCCCAAGCCCCAAGAATGCTGCTGAAATCTGTGTTAAGATTTATTAGTTTAGTGATCAATTAGATAATTAGAGATTAATTAGCCTAACTGTCTCTGACAGTTCTCCCTAGGGACATGTCCTTTCGGTATGGACATGCCCTTTCGGCATGCACCCCTTTGGGTTGTATAAATATGTAATCCCTGTTCACAATCAATAGACAACAGTCATTCTACTGTTTCACTTTTACATTCAAAACGTTATCAGCACTGCTCTTGCTGACGCACACAGAGGCCTACACACTCGCCGAGACAGAAATCTCGCCGAGTTCTTTCCCCCAACCGCGAGTTCGTCGAGTTCTTTACGGTACGAACAAGATGACGACTCCACCTACCCCATCCATGAATGCCATGGTTGATGCGATTACCGATGCTGTGGAGTTCGTCCACCGTGGTCACATGGCCGGAGGTCTTCGCCGCCACATGATCCAGGGCGCCGTTCGCCGTGTTCTTCGGGACATCGGCAACCACCGCATCGCTCCTCGTCGCTTCAGTGGAGCACGCCCTGGTGGAAGCAGTGGCCACCGCGCGCCACTTCGTCTTCCCCAACCACCGCCTCATCTTCGCGCCCGACGTGTTGCGGTCCTGTCGCCGACGACATCGTCGTTGCCAAGCCCCCCGACGACGCTGCTCCCTACCCCACCGCTGTCGATGCTACACCACCGGTGCAGACAGCGGCGAAGGAAGGCCGCAGCGCTGGTGCCGAGGATTGGCCGCCCGGCTTCGCATACGACCTCGACAAAATCTTACTAAGCAAGCATACAAGGGTCATGATTTCTTCACCACCTAGAGGTTACCGATCACGTGCAGATGACTTGTCAAAGACATGGCGTATCGAGTAAAATCTAGCTTTATTGAACCTTCACGATTTCCCGATTTGTTAAGTGAAAGGGAGCGATAAAACCACGGCTGAATGTTTTAGACTTGTTTTACGATGCTTAAACTTTTTCCTTAAACTGACGTATGTAGGTAGGAAATTGCAAGCTGCGTCTGAAAATTCCAAAGTCGAAAGAAGCACTCATTCTCCTAGGTTTTTATATTTGGAGCCTTTGCAAAATTGCAAAGCTCCCGGCAGATGCAGCCAGGGGACGACGTCTGTTTGGAGGGGCGCGGCGTGCATGCCACGCGCGGCGACAGAGGAGGGTCTTCATTCTCGTTCGCTTGATCGCTTCACGGGAAACCCGGAGTCTGTTGTGGCGGCGACGCGAGGGCGAGGGCGAGGCGAGGCTCCCTTGGTATCCAAGGCCCCCGTACGTGGTGGCCAGCGAAGGGTCGTTTCCATTTCCAAGGTCTAGGTCTCGAGCTCCGAACGGAGCCGCCGCCCCCGAGCTGGTCCTCGCATCGCGTCGCGTCGTCCCACTCCGCGGCACGACGCGCGTGAGATCCGCTCGCTCTCCGCTGCGGTTGTGCCGGCGGGTCAACCCAATCGCCGCAGCGCCGTCCGTTTTGCTGCTGCCGTGCGTATCGGAGGCCGATGTACGTGCCCGTGTGTACGGGCGCGACGTCTGTGGTCACGGGACCTCCTCTCCCGTATCAGGGGATTTGTCGGTCTTGGTATCCTCGAGCGAGGACACGCAGAGACCCCCACGGACCCCAGAGATTCACCGGCCGGCTACAGGCGTCACCCGTCATCGCCGTGAACCGGTCACGAGCTTGGCAAGGGAAAGAGGATCGGATCCGATCGGATCGATCTGCTGAGGGGAGCCACAGCCGCACAGGCACCGGATACAGCTGCGACGTACGAGCAGCGGCGGCCGGCGGGTCATTAGCAAGATGGGGTCCAAGTGTCCAACTGAACGTTACTAATAGCGTGCCGTGTCAATGACAAACGTTAGTCTTTGCGTAAGAATGTTGGCAGCCGGGACCGGGCTAAAAACAGGCTAAAAACAGCATTTCAGGCCGGGCTCGGGCCAAGATTTATTTTCTCGGACTGCAAGATCTGTGACCATGCCCGTCCAGTAAGGTCCGTGGACGGGCCGGGTTCGGGCTAGGCCCGGGCCGGGTCTGCGGGTCGGGCCGGGCTACAAATGCTCGGGTATAAAACGCCCTTACCGTGGTGTGATGATGAAACGATTGCGAGGTTTACCATCTTGATTGTCAAGAGCGGTTTTTTTTTGAACTTCAATTGTCAAGAGCGGTTAATCATCGCTTTCGAGCCTACGAGGCTCGTCATCGCAGCAGCCAGCAGGAACGCGACAAGCCGTGGGGAGGCCGTCGCGTCAGCAGCGAAGGCCGGAGGAATCTTGCTTTCGCCGGGTGGGACGATGCACGGTCCTCATCAGCAAAATCGACGGATAACCCCGCACGGGCGCACCGCGGACGATGGAAATTGGAAAGGGGGTTTCCCTCCATGGAAAGGCGCCAATAATGCCGCGGAAAACAGCAAAAGCTGGTCGGAGTTCAACGTTTTTTTTTTCCTTTTCTCGATCGCGAGTCGTGACTGTGCTAGCCACCGCCCACCGGCCTTTAGGCCCTTTACCCCTGCTAGGTAGCCATGCGCATACGCATGCTACGAGAGCTTCTTGATTTGTGTGGCGAACCGTTTCACCAGAATAATATCGTCCATCCGGATGAAAGCGGTATCGGCGCCGGTGGCTGCCGCCAGTTCGTTAATTGATGATGATGATTCATCATGGACCTCGAACCGTACCCTTTAGCCATGTAGATCGATCAATGTAATGATAACAATGGTTCTGAACTTCTGATCCTGAGCTTAATCTCGTTCCATTTTATTACTACTGCTCTTCATTCTCAATAGTTTGGTAGCCCTCACCAAGCACTCACTTGGTCATGTCAGCTCTTGGTCACCATGAGTCCATGAGCTTATCAGCGCCAAGACGGTGATTAATGTGTCGCGTGAGAGGGTACCGGCACTTCATCTCATTTGGACAAAAGGCTGCCAATGGGCTGGCGGGCCGTACCGCACAGCCCGCGACTCTTGCTTGGTCGAAGACGGGCCGTCAATTTGCCGCAAACCTTTGCGCTGGTCAGGAGGGCCCAATGCATAAAGCAGAGGCGTGTCGGAATGTGGGATGGACCGGACCTCGCCGAGGCCCCCGTTCCCAGAGGAGACCGTCTCTCCAAGAAGCTGGCGAGGACCACGCACGTCACCGGCCCATGCGTGTTGGTTTCTCATCTGCGAAATTTCTCAGGCGAGCGGCCCAAGCCCCAAGAATGCTGCTGAAATCTGTGTTAAGATTTATTAGTTTAGTGATCAATTAGATAATTAGAGATTAATTAGCCTAACTGTCTCTGACAGTTCTCCCGTAGGGACATGTCCTTTCGGTATGGACATGCCCTTTCGGCATGCACCCCTTTGGGTTGTATAAATATGTAATCTCTGTTCACAATCAATAGACAACAGTCATTCTACTGTTTTACTTTTACATTCAAAACGTTATCAGCACTGCTCTTGCTGACGCACACAGAGGCCTACACACTCGCCGAGACAGAAATCTCGCCGAGTTCTTTCCCCCAACCGCGAGTTCGTCGAGTTCTTTACGGTACGAACAAGATGACGACTCCACCTACCCCATCCATGAATGCCATGGTTGATGCGATTACCGATGCTGTGGAGTTCGTCCACCGTGGTCACATGGCCGGAGGTCTTCGCCGCCACATGATCCAGGGCGCCGTTCGCCGTGTTCTTCGGGACATCGGCAACCACCGCATCGCTCCTCGTCGCTTCAGTGGAGCACGCCCTGGTGGAAGCAGTGGCCACCGCGCGCCACTTCGTCTTCCCCAACCACCGCCTCATCTTCGCGCCCGACGTGTTGCGGTCCTGTCGCCGACGACATCGTCGTTGCCAAGCCCCCCGACGACGCTGCTCCCTACCCCACCGCTGTCGATGCTACACCCACCGGTGCAGACAGCGGCGAAGGAAGGCCGCAGCGCTGGTGCCGAGGATTGGCCGCCCGGCTTCGCATACGACCTCAACATCGCCCTCCCGCCGGCATCACCAACGCCCCGCTCCTACGCCGACGCGGCGGCCAACCGCCCGCGCCGACACCTTCTTCCGCCCGCCAGCATCATCGGCGCCGGTTTCGCCTCGCCCCCGACGCCGGGGGAGGCGGCCGCCCGCCTCTGATTTCCCCGCCAACTGCCGGCGGGGCGGCAGATCCGCCGCGTCCTGGTCTGCAGCGACGGTCTCCAAGACCGAAGCGCACCAAGGATGGGCGGCGCCCTGCCGGCCGGCCTCCCATGGCCGGGATCGAGCGCGCCATGGGAGAAGAAGAGAGGAACGGACGGGACAAGCAGGAGGCGATGGATGCGACGGCGATGGCTGGCGGCGGCGCTCAAGCAGCGGCGGTGGCACTTACGGCGGCGGCGGCGACACTGAAGCGGCGGCGGCGGCGGCACCCCGGCGGTGTTCGCGGCTGGGACGGGGCGGTTAGGGTGCAAACCCTAACCGTCGCCCTTATATAGGCCGCCGGCTTATTAGGCCTGGCCCCGCGTCTCGCTGCCCGGGCTGGCTGGAGCGCGCGTGCGCCTGGGCCGGTTTTTGGGCCGCGCGCATGTGCTGATGGCCGCCGGGCCGCCATGGGCCACAAGCATCAATCCCCCTGTTTTATTCTTATTTTGTTTCTCTATTTTACAGCAGTATCATACTTGATTAGTTTATATTATTAGCTAATTTCTAGTTTACTTCTATGACAATATTCTGAGTATTTTGTACTATATATTATTATCTTGTACTGTTGTACTTGTCATTGTAAAATAAATTGTGTTTGATTATATTTGCAATGTCATATGTGCTTTATTCTTATCATTTTTTTGGATTTGTGGATCAATCAATCGATTTAATTGTAAATTCAGAAACTTCAAAATCCTTTTGATTCACACGCCATTGTCATCATATTATTTGATATTCACAAGATAGTAGAGTCCTAAATGCACTGGCTGCGTTTAATTCTTTATGAATTATTCGGCCTTGAGACCGTGCTTAGGCAGCAATTTATTGCCTACTATAAGATCTACTCTTTGCCTATGGCATCGAGATTATCTGTCTTGTGTCTATTAAATTTTTTTTGATGATCTAATTATATGATTTCCACATTTTGTGATTACTTAATTAATTCCAAACCATGATAAGATAGACAACTATTAAAACTAATATAGATTTTACATTACAACATTACCATGCTGATTTTATTCCATGGTTAACCATGTAGAACAATGACCACTAGGGAGTTTGACAAACTTGCCTTAGATGGTAACAATTACCCTACATGGGCTTCCGATATCAAGATAGCTCTTGCATCTCGTGGTCTTTTGGCCACGATTGAAGAACCCCAAGATGGGGTCGTCATTGACAATAAGAAAGTATATTCTACCTTGGCTTTGATACGGTTTTATATTCATAAAGATTTAAAATCTGAATATCTAATGATTGAAAATCCCAAGACATTATGGGACTCTATTAAAGAGAGATATGAGCAGCAAAGGGATCTCATTTTGCCTGAGGCAAATCATGAGTGGAATAATTTACGTCTCCAAGATTTCAAATCTGTGGCAGACTATAACCAGCTGTTCATAAAATTTGCTCTAAATTAAAGTTTTGCGAAAAAGAGCCATCGGACATAGATAAGATAGAGAAAACATTATCTACTATGCTTCCATCCGATAGAGTATTGCAGCAGCAATATAGGGCTAAAAATTACCAGGTTTACTCTCAGCTTATCCATACATTAATTCAGGCTGAAAAACATGATGAACTTCTTATGAAAAATCATCATAAGCGCCCTGTTGGTTCGGCGCCTTTGCCTGAAGTTCACAATGTACAGAAAAAGGGTAAGAATAATAAGTTCAATGGACCTGATCCAAAGAACAAACCTGGTCCACGCAAACACAATAAGAAGCAAAAACCCAATTCATCCACTGGGAAAAGAGAGAATGTGAGACCCAAAAAGGACACAAAGTGTCATCGATGTGGTGATTTCTCGCATTTTGCTAAGAATTGCCGTACCCCAAAGCATTTGGTTGCATTATACCAAAAATCTTTAAAGGAGAATAAGCAAGCAGAAGGTACAAAATATGAGACACACTTCAATTTTGCACCCGAGATCGTCAAGGACGAAGGTTGTTCACAACAAGCGTCACAAGGACAAAGGAACAACAACGATCTTAACATCGAAGCGGACCTTCCATCTACGAGATTTGGCAAACAAATATGCGGAAAATTTTCTTCACTCCGAACTAGATTACACTATACATACATAAAACCCGTAGCACATGTTGCTTACAAAATAATTTTCCAAGATGTGGATACATTCCGGAATTGTCATGATCGACTTGGGCATCCTGGAATTGGGATGATGCAGAAAATTGTTAACAATTCCATAGGTCATGATATGGAGAAAACAAAATTTCCCCAAGATAAAGATTTTGGTTGTACTGCTTGTGCAACCGGGAAGTTAATTTTAAGACCATCACATCTTAAAATTCGAGCTGAGCCACTAAAATTTCTTGAACAAATTCAAGGAGACATTTGTGGCCCAATCCAACCATTATCGGGTCCGTTCCGGTATTTCATGGTATTGATAGACGCATCTACTCGATGGTCTCACGTGTCAATCTTATCGACACGAAACCATGCATTTGCTAAAATAATGGCTCAACTTATTAAGCTGAGAGCCCATTATCCGGAACATCAGATTCAATTTATCCGAATGGATAATGCTGCTGAATTCTCATCCCGTGCTTTTAATGATTATTGCATGGCATGATAAATTCAACTTCAGAATTTTGTACCATACGTACACACCCAAAATGGTTTGGCTGAATCATTGATAAAAAGAATTAAAATGACCACTAGGGAGTTTGACAAACTTGCCTTAGATGGTAACAATTACCCTACATGGGCTTCCGATATCAAGATAGCTCTTGCATCTCGTGGTCTTTTGGCCACGATTGAAGAACCCCAAGATGGGGTCGTCATTGACAATAAGAAAGTATATTCTACCTTGGCTTTGATACGGTTTTATATTCATAAAGATTTAAAATCTGAATATCTAATGATTGAAAATCCCAAGACATTATGGGACTCTATTAAAGAGAGATATGAGCAGCAAAGGGATCTCATTTTGCCTGAGGCAAATCATGAGTGGAATAATTTACGTCTCCAAGATTTCAAATCTGTGGCAGACTATAACCAGCTGTTCATAAAATTTGCTCTAAATTAAAGTTTTGCGAAAAAGAGCCATCGGACATAGATAAGATAGAGAAAACATTATCTACTATGCTTCCATCCGATAGAGTATTGCAGCAGCAATATAGGGCTAAAAATTACCAGGTTTACTCTCAGCTTATCCATACATTAATTCAGGCTGAAAAACATGATGAACTTCTTATGAAAAATCATCATAAGCGCCCTGTTGGTTCGGCGCCTTTGCCTGAAGTTCACAATGTACAGAAAAAGGGTAAGAATAATAAGTTCAATGGACCTGATCCAAAGAACAAACCTGGTCCACGCAAACACAATAAGAAGCAAAAACCCAATTCATCCACTGGGAAAAGAGAGAATGCGAGACCCAAAAAGGACACAAAGTGTCATCGATGTGGTGATTTCTCGCATTTTGCTAAGAATTGCCGTACTCCAAAGCATTTGGTTGCATTATACCAAAAATCTTTAAAGGAGAATAAGCAAGCAGAAGGTACAAAATATGAGACACACTTCAATTTTGCACCCGAGATCGTCAAGGACGAAGGTTGTTCACAACAAGCGTCACAGGGACAAAGGAACAACAACGATCTTAACATCGAAGCGGACCTTCCTTCTACGGACGACATGCTCCTAGATTTTGAATCTGGAGATATGTTTGGAGATTTGAAATAATCTAGGTCCACAATTGATATCACGTTTGATATTTGTTGTAATAATTAAGTTTTATAGTTCTTTAGTTTTTATTAGTATAATTACGATTTGTACAAACTCCTTTACATTGTCATTAAATTGTATCAACTAATATACATATTGTAATATTATATTATTATATATGTATTTAATAATCATTGTATGTATATGTTATATTTGAGCATTCTATTATATCTTATTTTTACATATAGATGCCTGTTAATACCAATCCGAAGGAGGAAGAATTATGCCTTGTGGACTCATGTACTACAAACTCTATACTTAGAGAAATAAAATATTTCCAGACTCTTAAGAAAAAAGAGGGAAATATTATGACCATCGCTGGGCGCGATGCACTAATAGTTGGCTCTGGACAAGCCACTATTACTCTACCTATGGGTACACAAATTACGATAGAAGTTCAGGCCGGGCTCGGGCCAAGATTTATTTTCTCGGGCTGCAAGATCTGTGACCACGCCCGTGACCATCGCTGGGCGCGATGCACTAATAGTTGGCTCTGGACAAGCCACTATTACTCTACCTATGGGTACACAAATTACGATAGAGGGTGCTTTGTTGTATCCTGATTCTACTCGTACCCTTCTAAGTTTTAGAGACGTCCGTAAGAATGGTTTCCACGTAGAAACACATCAAAATAATAAAGAGGAATTTCTTTTCCTCACTAAACTTACGAGATTTGGCAAGCAAATATGTGAGAAATTTTCTTCACTCCGAACTGGATTATACTATACATACATAAAGCCAGTAGCACATGTTGCTTACAAAATAATTTTCCAAGATGTCGATACATTCCGGAATTGGCATGATCGACTTGGGCATCCTGGAATTGGGATGATGCGGAAAATTATTAACAATTCCATAGGTCATGATATGGAGAAAACAAAATTTCCCCAAGTAAAAGATTTTGGTTGTACTGCTTGTGCAACCGGGAAGTTAATTTTAAGACCATCACATCTTAAAATTCGAGCTGAACCACTAAAATTTCTTGAATGAATTCAAGGAGACATTTGTGGCCCAATCCAACCATTATCGGGTCCGTTCCGGTATTTCATGGTATTGATAGACGCATCTACTCGATGGTCTCACGTGTCAATCTTATCGACACGAAACCATGCATTTGCTAAAATAATGGCTCAACTTATTAAGCTGAGAGCCTATTATCCGGAACATCGGATTCAATCTATCCGAATGGACAATTGTGCTTTAATGATTATTGCATGGCATTAGGAATTCAACTTCAGCACTCCGTACCATACGTACACACCCAAAATGGTTTGCCTGAATCATTGATAAAAAGAATTAAGCTCATTGCACGACCTATGTTACTAAATTGTAAATTGCCTACGTCATGTTGGGGTCACGCAGTTCTGCATGCTGCTGACCTAATCCAACTACGACCAACTGCATACCATGATACCTCCCCATTACAGTTAGTACGCGGAAATCCTCCGGATATTTTCCATTTGCGTAAATTTGGGTGCGCAGTATATGTACCCATCTCACCACCTCAGCGAACTTCGATGGGTCCTCACAGGAAATTGGGGATCTACATCGGTTATTCATCTCCGTCGATTATTAAGTATTTAGAACCTCTCACAGGAGATCTATTTACTGCCCGATTCGCTGATAGTATTTTTAATGAGGATCATTTCCCGGCATTAGGGGGAGAATTGTACCAAAACAAATGCCAGGAAATCAATAATCAATCGATTTAATTGTAAATTCAGAAACTTCAAAATCCTTTTGATTCACACGCCATTGTCATCATATTATTTGATATTCACAAGATAGTAGAGTCCTAAATGCACTGGCTGCGTTTAATTCTTTATGAATTATTCGGCCTTGAGACCGTGCTTAGGCAGCAATTTATTGCCTACTATAAGATCTACTCTTTGCTTATGGCATCGAGATTATCTATCTTGTGTCTATTAATTTTTTTTGATGATCTAATTATATGATTTCCACATTTTGTGATTACTTAATTAATTCCAAACCATGATAAGATAGACAACTATTAAAACTAATATAGATTTTACATTACAACATTACCATGCTGATTTTATTCCATGGTTAACCATGTAGAACTATGACCACTAGGGAGTTTGACGAACTTGCCTTAGATGGTAACAATTACCCCTGTCTCTTATACACATCTATATAAACGTGCATGCCAGCTCATATACATGCAATT
>OAMR01000113.1:798180-822608 GCA_900205405.1 Echinochloa crus-galli
AGACAGGGGCTGTCTCTTATACACATCTAGATGTGTATAAGAGACAGGTTTTACGCAAAGACCTGGTGTTGATTTCAACGAAACTTATTCTCCAGTAATGAGCGGAATAACCTTCCGATACTTAATATCACTGGCAGTTCAACATCGTCTATCTATGCAGTTGATGGACGTAGTGACCGCATATTTATATGGGTCATTGGATTCTGATATATACATGAAAGTTCCTGAAGGAATTAATATACCAGATAATAAGGCAAATCGCAACATGTATTGCATCAAGTTGCAGAAGTCATTATATGGCTTAAAGCAATCAGGACGAATGTGGTACAATCGGCTAAGCGAATTCCTTACATCAATAGGATACGTAAATAATGATGATTGTCCATGTGTCTTCATTAAGAAATCTTCAAAAGGTTTTTGTATTATATCGGTATACGTTGATGATCTTAATATCATTGGCAACGAAACCGACATTAATGAAGCACGTCATCATTTGAAGACGGAGTTTGAGATGAAAGATTTGGGTCAAACCAAATTTTGCTTAGGTTTACAACTTGAGCATTTCCCTTCTGGTATATTTGTATACCAATCTGCCTATGTCCAAAAGATATTGGAAAAATTCAATATGGACAAGTCATATCCTACAAAAACTCCCATGGTAGTAAGATCCTTAGACCTTGAGAAGGATCCTTTTAGACCACGGGACGAAGGAGAAGAGATATTAGAACCGAACGTTCCATATCTTAGTGCTATTGGAGCATTAATGTACCTTGCTAATAGTACCCGACCGGATATTGCATTTGCAGTAAATTTACTAGCAAGACATAGTGCTGCACCTACCAAGCGTCATTGGGTAGGAATAAAGATGGTATTTAGATACCTCAATGGTACTAAAGATCTTGGATTATTCTATAGTAAGAATAAAGATCCAACTTTGATAGGATATACAGATGCCGGTTACTCAGATCCCCATAACGGCAGATCACAAACAGGTTTTGTATTTTTACAAGGAGGAACAACAGTTCCTTGGAAATCTACAAAACAGACATTAGTGTCTACCTGCATCAATCATTCTGAAATAATAGCTTTATATGAAGCTTCACGCGAATGCGTATGGCTTCGAAGAATGATAAACCACATCATACAATCATGTGGTATTGGTGCAATTGATACACCAACAATTATTTTTGAGGATAATTCAGCTTGTGTTACTCAAATGGAGTTAGGTTATATAAAGAGTAATATGACTAAGCATATTATCCCTAAGTTATTCTACCCCATGAACTCCAAAAGAATGGAGAAATAGAAATCTTGCAAACTAAGTCATGTGATAACCTAGCAGATTTATTCACAAAGTCTCTACTATACTCATCATTTCATAAATGCGTTGAAGGCATTGGTATGAGAAGACTTAGAGACTTGCAAGAATCAGGGGGAGAATCCACCTAAAATATAATTTACTCCATATCATATTACACTCTTTTCTTTACATGAGTTTTGCTCTATAAAATATTCTCAAGAGATAATATATCAACATATTGATCTTTGATCAGAATGTTTAGAACATATATTTAATAATAATTAAAGGGTCTATTAACATTGAAATAACATATCAGGGTGTTACTTCATTTTCCCCATTAGGTTTTGTAGAAGTCCTACCTGGTATATCAATATACTTTGGCTTTTTCCTACAGGTTTTTCCAAAGATTCAAGATTATGATTGTTGAACAGATAAAGACTACTACAAGACCAAATTGATCAAGGGAGAGTGTTAAGATTTATTAGTTTAGTGATCAATTAGATAATTAGAGATTAATTAGCCTAAATGTCTCTGACAGTTCTCCCGTAGGGACATGTCCTTTCGGTATGGACATGCCCTTTCGGCATGCACCCCTTTGGGTTGTATAAATATGTAATCCCTGTTCACAATCAATAGACAACAGTCATTCTACTGTTTCACTTTTACATTCAACAATCTGAATGCACGAGCGAGTCAAAGTCCAGAAAAGGTTTTGGCACCTCACCTCATTTTCAAAAATATTGGATTTGGTAAATTAAGTTATATGGAAATCCAATCGTTGGGGCTGACTTTCATTTTGCTGCTACGATGACCGCTCGCCAATCGAACGCGTACTAGCCTCGAACATCTCCTTTCGAGGCTTCACAGTAGCTACTAAATAGGAATTTTTTTGAATTAATATTATTTTAATTCAAAATTACAAATTAATTCCTCTGATTTGCGGAATTACAGAAATGTGGTATATCGTCTGCTGGGTAGACGAAGACAGAGATTTCGTCTACCCAGCTGACGAAATTACTAATTTCGTCTATTCATCGGACGAAAATATGTTTTTCGTCTATTCAGCAGACGAAATATCCCAAATTTCCAATTAAAAATAGATTTCGTCTACCCGGTAGACGAAATCTCCCAAATTTTCAATTAAAAATAGATTTTGTATTAGTTTCGTCTATTCGCTGGACGAAAATAGATTTCGTCTACTGAGTAAAAATAGATTCCCTAGATTAAAAAAATACAAAATGTGCAATAAACATTGAAGTACTGTATATCAATGAATTGGCATATTTATACTCACCATCCTAATGCATCCATTTGTAAGTTTTACAACTTATTATATACAATTTGCTCTTAAATTCCTTATAATATTTTTTATACACTTCAAAATGTATTATACATTATTATATAACCGTAAATCATAATATTTCTGACTAACTAATATTCCGCGTGCAGGAGGACGCGTGGTGCAGGGTGTCGGTCATTGACAACATCCTGCAGCAGGAGCACCTCTGGAAGTTCGACCTCAGGGACCGGTTGCTCCGGTTTAAGCACACGTGTTGCGCCCTATGATGCTGTATCGGGTGCACGCACACGATTAATCCATCCGTCGTCCTGATAAAATTTGTAACGGCCTTCGTCGAGTGAATGGTTTCTCTAAATGGAAAGATAATTTTTAGCGCGATGGGAAAATGTTCAGCTGAAATTGCGGTTCTCTATGGACATCATGGGTTGTGACTGCCCTTATTGCACTCGCTCAGCTCACTGGTGATCACTGGCTCAATGGACGAAATCCATTTTCGTCCAGCAAATAGACGAAATTAATACGAAATCTATTTTTAATTGAAAATTTGGGAGATTTCGTCTAACGAAATCTATTTTTAATTAGAAATTTGGGATATTTCGTCTGCTGAATAGACAAAAACATATTTTCGTCCGATGGATAGACGAAATTAGTAATTTCGTCTGCTGGGTAGACGAAATCTCTGTTTTCGTCTACCTAGTAGACGATAGTACCACATTTCTGTAATTCCGCAAATCAGAGGAATTAATTTGTAATTTTGAATTAAAATAATATTAATTTAAAAAAAATTCTCTACTAAATAGCCACGAGTCTTTTCTTGATCGGCGCTGTGTTTAGTTTGAAAAAGAAGAAGAGAAAGTTTGGTGAAAATGTTACATCGGATACTGTAGCGTACTATAGTACTTTTCGTTTGTTTGTGGTAAACATTGTTCTATCATGACCTAACTAGGCTCAAAAGATTCGTCTCGCCGTGTACATCAAAACTATGTACTTAGTTTTTTTATTTACCCACGTTTAGTGTTCCATGCATGAAGAGAGAGATTTGATGTGATTTGATGTGATAGATGGATAGTGAAGTTTGGAGAGAGAATGTTTGGGAAAGTTGGGGAACTAGACACAGCCCCCGGGTTACGTACGTCCCATCGAGGCATTCTTTGCTGCTTCCTCTGACAGAAAAATCTCGACGGCTTAAACACACAGTGTTCCAAGCATCCAGCTTGCATCGCCCGCCCTCGTCCTCTAAACAAAGATCGCTTCTGAATACTGAATCGATTTATCTTTTTCGCCCACCTTTCCAAGCCGCAAATCTTTGAGTGGGTGCCGACTCTGATGGCCCGATGCTGGCCGGCGATGCAGCAGCGGCAGACAGGCACTCCTGTCCAAAATGATGAGCATCACAAGCCGAGGCGGCGACGGCGAGGGCGACGGCCACGGCAGAAGCGGCGCCGGATAAACGACAGGGCGATATGATGCCGCCGGCCGGCCGGAAGGCCGTTGGCGACGTACGGGGCCGGTGACCGCATGCGCCGCCGCGCCGCCACCAGTATCGCCCATTCATACGCACGCGCGTGACGCTGACGCGCCGCCGGCCGCCGTAGTAGCAGACTAGCAGTGCCCCCCATCGGCCTCGAGCGCCATGCATCACCAGTATCACCACCGCCGCGGCTAGGCGCGTCGCTATTGGAGCCGGCCGCCCCTCGCAAACCACCGGTGCAGATAAAAGGGGGGAAAATGCATGCGTCGGTTGAGGCAAATCGCGGTCGTGCACCAAAAGCACTGCGTGTGGAAAGGAGAGGTAAACCGAGGAAGATCTTGTACTAATCACACACACACACACACACACACACAAGCGCATATATGTACATTGTGATTCAGTGATTCATTCACACTGATCCTCTGATCAAGGTGGCTACTGCAGATGACATGTCTCACACTCACACCAGTACAGAATAGCACAGTACAACACTGCTAGCTTTTGTTCTTCGTCGTTTTTCTTTTAGTTTCCTAATTAACTACTTAGTACTTGCTACTTACTATATATACTGCTAGGCCGATTTACCTATGGAAGCAAAGACTCAAGGCTTTCTTTTCTTTTTTTAGTTTGTCTAAGACTTAAAAGGACTTGAGGAATTGCTGGGGAGATTAGATAGGAAGCCATAGGTGTCCGAGCAGCAGCTTCTCATGCTCCAAGCCCCAGCAACTCCTCTAGCCCTCTTTGCCCAAGAGATCGATCGACGACTATAAGAGGAGAAAACACAAGAAGAAAGACAAAACCAGAGTACGCTCCTCTGGGACCCCTCGTGTCATCCGATGATCTCGTCCGGAACTGCCATGAACCTCGTCCGCTTCTGCAAACAACAAGGGGGATTTTATCAGGATGCCAGATCAGATTTTATCGTGAAATGATGCAGTATATATATAGTATAGTATAAAAATGTATAATGTAAACAGAAGCATAGAAGGCATCGTTGAATCTGGCAAAGCCGGAGCGATCGGGACGGACGGGTCGTTGGAGGCGGGCCTTGAGCCCTTGACAAATGAGCGAGCGTTTGCCTTTCCCTTGAAAGGAACGCATTGTGTGAACCGAACCACTTTGGACGTGCTACTGTATACTCTCTTTCTCTCTTTATCTCTCTCTTTTGTACCGGTACCAGGAAAAGAAAAGTAGTGGAGCCAGGTCAACCCTCCACCAATCAATCATAGTAAACGGTTTCCTTTCCTAATCCCTCCAAACAGTAGGCGCACGGGCCGTGTCCCGGTCGCGGCGAGCCGTGGTACAGGTACAGCGCGCGTGGTTAAACTCTAACAGCCATGGCCGCGGAATCTTTAGGCACATGCACGGCCCGATCAGCCGGACGCGTGTGCGCGCGACCTCCGGTGACGTGGAGCCATTAGCAAGCTGCGAGCTCGACTAATGAGGTGAGGGGGACAGGGGAGGGGAGTGTCCTTGTGCTGGATTTGTTAAGCAGCCAGGACCAGTGGCAACTGAGCACCTAATACCGAAACCAATCCCAAACCGGCATTTTACTATTCTTCTGCAACAAGGGGATACTACTTAACTCGGACTGACTTGACCTGACCTGACCTGCCTCTTTGTTAAATCATTTTGCTTTCCTGATTTATGTCCAGCGAGAGCCGCTGTACGTCGTCGTACCAGGCCAAATGCTCGTTTTAGCTTCCCGCAAGAGTCTTGTAAACCGAGATTTCGTCACAAATTCCCTCTCTCTATATAATATAATAATGTTACTAACTCGCGAATCATGACCGTTGGGTACAATGAAAAGTCATAGAGCTCAGAAATTCAGAGCGAGGTTTTCAGGATCCTGCTTGTAATATTCTCTTCATTACTCGTATTACCGAACGGAGCCACCTCGCTCTGATCACATGCCCGGCCAGACACGCACCATGCATGCTAGCACAGGCATGCGAGATGCCCGCTGCGTGCGCTCGCTGTCCTTGCGCCAACCCCTCCTCCCATCATGCCCGGAAGGTTCGGCCAGTCGCCGCCTTGCTGGTCGCTGTGCGCCGCCGCCACGCACGCGGCACACACCACGTGAGAGGAGAGCATCGGGGGCGCACCGCGCGTGCCGGCCGGAGCGCGCAAGCTAGGGTGCCCCGCCGCGCGCGCCCACGTAGTTCAATTCGAAGCAGGAGGACACGGCGCGCGGTGGCGGCATGGAAAGGTGGAGCGAGAGCGAGAGCCCACACGGCCGGACACGTTCCCAAACCAAAGCCCCCACCCCAAAAAAGGTGTGGGCGCGCGCGCGCGCGAGGCTGCCACGGATCAAAGGTCACATGATCATCCAGGGCTGCCACGGATCAAAGATCACATGATCATCCAGTGATCCGCCCCCCCCGGGTCGCGCTCCTCCGGAGACAAATATCTAGCCCGGCCGCGGTTCCCGAATGTTCATGTGATTTGGGATTTTGGGCGGTAGGGATTCTTTTGGATCGAAGTCACACGGTAACAACTGAACAGACAAACCCTTTGGTACGTACCGAACCCACGAGAAGATCAGAAGGGATACTACGATGATGCTAGTGTTGCTAGTGTTTTTTTTCGTGGCAATAGTATGTTTGCCGACGGCGATGTGCCGGCCATACATGTTTGGGCACTAGTATATAGGCCGGCCGGGGACGTCGTGTTTAAAGATCTGATGTGCAGTTCCGGACAGCGATTGGATTGTTAATTTGGACCCCAATGGTAATCCCCTTTTGCTAGCAGGTGAGACGTGAGAGTGAGGCACCCCTAATCAACTAGGCTTTGTCTAAAGCTAGACTACCCAGAGGAGCAGTTGCCGCATGCTCCTAGTTGCTGCTAGTATAGTAGTTACTGTGCCAATTATCGTTCAGGCACTGTGGCAAAGGACCCACGTAACGAACGGGCCGGGATTAAATTGGTGAAAATGAAATGACGGAGGATCGATTGAAGCACATGCGCGGCCGCTCACCTCTTTCTTCAAGATGCCCGACGTCGCGTTGTTCCTGCCGGACAGCAGCGCGGAGCACGGCGGCCGCGCCGGCGGCGGCGGCGCGGCGGCGCCCTGGTCCCTGGCCACGCACAGCTGCATGATCCGCTCGGCGGCCTCCGCGGGGTCCCGGCTCTCCTTCATCAGCCGCGCCACCTCTGCCTTGGTGTCAGGTATGGATACATGGATAGGTTGGCACATGGGGTCACTTCTCAGTCTCTGGAGAACGGCTACCAGAAATGGATCGAGAGTCTGCAATTGTATTTGGGCCATGCACGAAAGATGCCAGCGGCTGCCTGCGTGCACGTATTTGGGCCTAGCCCATGTAATAGTCTATATAGTGTTCCAATATGAACTGAGAATGGGATCGCGCGCGGCGCGCAGGCTCTTTTGCTGCTTGGGTTGGGAGAGGTGGGGCGCGCGCGCGCTGGGGACCTGGGGTGCGCCGGTGTTCGTTCTTAGGGAGGAAGCTTTGGGGGTTGCAGTTAACGTACGTGAGGTTGGAGTGAGAGACGGGAGGAGGTTATAAAGGTTGTCAGGTGCCCTATGGAGTTTGGGGCTTGTTTGGATTACTACCAATGGCAGCCAAACCAATTTTTTGGTAGTTGACCCTGCCAGCCTTGAATGTTTGGATGGACGCCAATTCATTGGCTCGCCAACGCTCCCCTGCATTTGCTCGTTCTTTTTCTCGCCAATGTTGGCCAAAGCAACGGCGGCAAAATAGCTCGCCAAATATTTGGCCCGCCCGTGATTTGGCTGGGCAGACTTTGGCTAAATCCAAACGTGGGTGTCCACAAATCTCCAGTGTGCATGTCGTGTTTGGCACCACTGGATGCAATGCAAGAGAACCGTCGGCTCTCTGTGTGACTTGAGTTCAATTATTATACACGAGGCTCGTGTCGAATTTCAAATGTTCTGCCTGCCGAAAGTAGTATGGGATAGTAACGGTGGTGAATACAGTAGTACTTTTGTTTGCTGCAGAGCCTGCAGTTTAGTCTCTGTAGCAAAATTGTATTTTGAAAACAGAGGTAGAGATCGTGGAGTGTGACTTGCAGATCTTGGGATTGTGTAGGCCGAATATAACATCTGAATCAAAATATGATATGCATGTGAATCAACTAGAGATTTTAAAAGCCTTGGCACAAGTTGGCAAAATATAAGAAGAGATGGTTTGTGAGATGATTGAAGTGGTGTTTGGATCAGTTAGAGCTTTTAAAACCTACAGTGCATAGTTTTTAGCTAATGCAAATATAGCCTTACATGGATGAGATCATTAGAAATTACTGTATAGCACTACATACATCCTTTGCTATATATGGTAGCAAAATAGATATTTCTCTCACTCTGCATATTGTATCATAGCATATATAATTGTAAATTGCCAATATTTTGGCTCAAGGTTGCTGGCTATGTATTGTTAGACTTTTTGAACGCTGACATTATGTAAAGCCACCACAAAAAAAAGTATCGCTTAACCAAAATATATCCATTCAAGCTCAAGATGAGCATTCCAAATTTGAGCATATACAAATCAAATATGCTAGTGGCTGAAACTTTTGTCACCCTTTGGCAAATATATGCAATAAAATGTTTGTGATCGTTTAATTTATCCCCTTGAGTAAATCTTAGTAGTAGAGATATGCCCAAATACTTGGTAGTTCAGCATTTTATTGCATAGTCTGTCAGTTTGATCTTGATTCAAGTTTGGCTCAAGGTTGCTGGCTATGTATTGTTAGACTTTTTGAACGCTGACATTATGTAAAGCCACCACAAAAAAAAAATATCGCTTAACCAAAATATATCCATTCAAGCTTAAGATGAGCATTCCAAATTTGAGCATATACAAATCAAATATGCTAGTGGATGAAACTTTTGTCACCCTTTGGCAAATATATGCCATATAAGTTTGTGATCGTTTAATTTATCCCCTCGAGTAAATCTTAGTAGTAGAGATATGCCCAAATACTTGGTAGTTCAGCATTGCTTCCCGGCCGGTGGATCCAAAATGTAACCTAGACGGGTCATACCCAATGATGCAAATTTCGCGCGAAGTACCGGTTCTCCCGCGCGCACCTTCGCGCGGTGTGTTGGAAGCATGTGACCTCTCTGGTCAGCCCTCTACGTGTGTACAATATTACCAGTCTTTAGATCCGACCATTTCTTTCTCCAGGTTTTCAGCAGGACATACACAGGCAGGCGCTCGCGACCGGTTAACCACACCATGAAGACTGAAGATGATGTTTACTAATACTGCTACTGCAGATATCATGGATACCACACGACCATTTTAAGGTGGCGTGCCTTCGTTTCCTCTTCTGGGTTGCTTGGTTAATAAGGTTTTCGGTACCCTACATGATATCATGGATACCACGTACACGACCATTTTCCTTTTGCTTCTCTTGATGCTGATTTAGGTGTTGTTCATTTCCTTCATGAAATTTTGGGAGCACACTAGTTTGACCACCAAAAAAACGGTGAAAAAGATGCTTAAGGGCTCTGGCTGCTAGGAAATTCATATAAAATAATTCTAAGAGAATCATGAGGTAGTTCAGCTACAAGAATTTACAGCAGTTCACTCCTATTCCGTATAGCACAAACTTAAAAACTCAGCAGGCATGGCACTGCACGCGCGCATAGTCTGTCAGTTTGATCTTGATTCGAGTTTGTCTAGAAGTGAAACAAGTTATGAGAAAGTTCAAGTACATACGTACTGCATTGACACTGATGTTTTCTTGTTTTATCTGGTCGTAATTGAGCTCGGAATACTACTCTATTGGCCTGACCTCCCATTTGGTAAGCACCTACCAGAACTTGAGACCGGTCGTCTCCGACGAGCCAATTGTTAGTTCATGCATGACCGTGTCAAGGTCATGTTTATGTTCCTCACCAACCTTTTTTTCTCACTGCTGGACAAAGTTATGTCTAGTAACTTTGCCTCTGACTAGCGACTCTAAACTCTCAAGGGTACCTAAATTCTTGGAGGAAGAATACGACTGATTAATACTAGTAGCTGCAAGTATTTTTCAGAAAAAGAGCGACAGGTGGGTCCACCATCAGGTTGAGTTTTGTGGGCAAATATATACGTAACTTTTTAAAAAGTAACGAATTGTAGGCGCGTGAATTGGTGGAAGGGTGCCATGGTGGTCGTTGTGTATGTACCGGAGCTCTGAGTGATGATGCCTTAGACCCGTGTGTACACTAAGGTAATCGCCAATTCTTTATATCTTTTTTCTTTCCCTTTTTGCTTTCAGTGCTTGGGCCCCCGGCCAATTTCACCTTTTTTCTCACAACAAGTGACCTTCCAGAATGATTTATTCAATTGCCAAACGAAGATCGGGATTGGGCACCTGACCACTACAACGGCCATCCATCATATGCCATCCTTTCCAACCATGATACTCTGCGTGATCAACATCAGCAAATCGAAAACCATATACAAAAAACAATTAAAAATGTCTAGTGCCGATTGCATGGTCAAAGAAAAGTTGGGATAGATTAAGCCGGGGAGAGCGAGGCAAAGCCGGATTCGCAGCACGCTGGACGCTGGTGCATGATTTCAGGGGATTTTGCCGGTGCAATGCACCACTAGCGAAGGAACCGGCCTGTCCAACTTGGATTACAACAACGTTGACACCCACGCGCCAAGCGTAACGTGAATTTGCGGTAACAATTAACTGAACAGCGACGCGCACCACCGGTGCCTCTGACCGCCGAAGCAGCATTAGGTTTGACCTCTGCATCAAATGGACAGAGTTTTTTTTTCCTTGCGAGGAAAAATGGACAGAGATTTGCCGGTCTAATCCTGTCGACGTTTTCCCGGTTTTGCAGGGAAGCTCAAGCTGGTGCATTTTCTGGTTTGGAATGGAAGAAAAGCTAGAGAGGGCGTCTACCTTGCACTTATACTACCTGTTTCTTTCTGTCAGTGGTTCATCAGGTCATCACGTATATAGGTTTTGTTCATATTTTAAGTATACATCTAATTCTAATCTCCAAAATGGGTCCGGCATATATGCAATTGTTGACCTTTGTGGTTCACAATGTTCCAATTTTTAGCACCTCCCAGTGTCTGCAGTTTATTTCCCTTTCGAAGTGTCTGGATCTTCTTTCCGATTAAGACGAGCCGTCAGATTCAGATTCGTGACTAGTGAAGTGATGCATACAGTACGTCATGCTCGTGCACTAATCAGACACGTACGGCTGTCTTGTAGCACTACACTACAGGTAGGAGTAGCTTCCAAAGCTAAACGACCAGGGTTTAGATGGTTGCTTAGCCTGCTGACGAGGCAGACAGGAGCCCAGGAGTCACGGGAGCGCGAGCCCGTGATGCCCCGTACGTCCATGTCCACGAGCAGCAACAACATCACCATCTCTCCCTGCTCCCTTGCTGTCCATTTCTTCCCTGCGAGTTTATTGTCAGCATTCGTATCAACCCGTTAAACCAGGGCCCCTTCAGAGGAATAAGAAACAGCGAATGGCCAAGCTAGCGCCAACTCTGTCTTGGACGCTTGCGTTGCATGCACAGCATGCATCTGGTCTGTAGCGATGATTGCCATATTAGTTTACGGGTCTGTGATGAGGTCAGGCGACACGCCAGCGCTCGCCATTTGCTGCTAGTTTACAATCTGTCAGGATTGTGGAATAATCAGGCAGCAGGTTTGTCAGGGTTTGGGAGTTCAGTAGGAGCTTTTTGTTTCTCTTTTAGTTTCTTCTTTCTTCTTTTTTGTTTCCATTTCTTTTTCTCTTGGTTTACAGTCTGAATTGCTGATAATCTTTTTGAGTAATTTTCTCCTGTGGTTTCCCCAGTCTTTTGGGTGTTGCTTATTAGACAATTGAACCATTTCCTTAGGTCGTCTCATACCAACTGTACCGCATGGTTCAATTCCTCGTCTATGGCCAGAGGCATAAGTTTCAACGGACTTGTCATGATATAGTGTACAACAGACTCAAGGCAGTAGTAGTGTGGACAGTAGAAGGTCAAGAGGTACATTGCAAAATGCCATGATTGGAAGAGTTCTCTTCAAGCAAAAGCAAAACAGCATGTACAGTCAACTCAAGGAAATCAGGGACATGTATATATGCCTTCTGGCTAACAAACAGCTCGTGTGAATTCAAATCTCGTGCCAGTTTCTAAAATTTGTGAGCCGCCTCCGTTCTTTTGCTTCAGTGTTCAGCTTGTAGAGTCATAGAAAATGTGGCACTTGATCTTTGAATTTAAGCCACCCCCGCTCCTTGTTTATCGTCTAGATTTCGTAGCACAGATCAGTTCGGCCAATGGTTAACATTTGACCCACATACTCTCTTCATGGTTACAGTTACAGGGAGCAAGCTTTACTACCAATCATCATCTTCAGCCTCAACATCAGGCTTTGGGGATCATATATCCTGAAAAGTCAAAGAAATCAAATTAACATCCACTGTACGTGCGATTGATGAGGCTCCAACTCTAACAGTGCCGGTTATCCCTATCAAGTTTCTATTTAACGAGACTATGGAGCTTTTGGACACTTTTTAGTTGAAAAAAATAAAAAAAAATACTTCTAAATTTGCTCACAAAATTAAAAGCCGGGTGCCGTGCAAACTGCAAACGGATCGGGCCGGCACTACTGTTGAGCGGTCGCACCCCCGCGACGATCACATCCACGGCAAGCTTAGGAAATAGTTTCTAGTTCTAGATTAAAGTTAGGGGTAGGTAGTGTAGGCTAATCGAAGTTGGTAATCGCGATTAGTCGCTGCTAATCCTTTTTTGGGCCGGGATTATAGTAAATGCGCAGCTTGACGAACGAACCACGCACTAGACACCTACCTAACCCCATAGCCGGTACAGCTCGTGACTCCAAGTCTCCAATTATTCCAACTTGTGCTCTATCTCTCCCAGTAACTTGCCATCGTCTCGTTCTTAATCACTTTCGGTAATTAATCCCAGGGGATCGATCGGATCGGCCAGCCGACAGGGTCGCGTGTTTTCTTCGAGCTGGCGGCAGCGAAGTCTGCGGCTGCGGCTCGCCCAAGGGCAGTCCCAACCCAATGAATAGGATGATGTCTATAGAATTAAATGAGATGTCACATATGCTAAAATATGACGTGGCAAGTGATTAAATGAAGAAAGAGAAGGAAACCATGTCTTGCATGAGACATGGTGTCTACACAACATCCAAGATAAGATGTGAGATAGCTAGCATTAAATTGAAACGTGGAAGAGTAGTGTTTGCATTGGGGGTGTGGTGTCTAATACTAGTTTTTTGATGACGTGGAGGCTATGGAAATCATGTCTAATGTCTTAGGTTGGGACTGACCTAACACACTAATTAACACCACCCCGGTAATCTTGGTCTCCTGAGACATTCTGGTGTGCTGAATCAGTTAAAAATTGCTGCTAATAGCTAGTTGGAAGACAGCGAACGCGGGGGCAGGAGAACAGTAGAAGCTGATGATTAGCGATTCTTGTTTTTAGTTTCTGACGGGAGTGCGTCATCAGACAGATAGTGTCCTATCTTATCCCAGTTAATGCAGAATTGCAGAGCCAACAAACACTGCATGACTCTGTCGACCTTATCAGGCCACAGGCCACGAGAAAGTGAAGAAGGCTGCGTGCTGGAGCACGCACCTAGCAGCAGCAGCAAACCAAAACCAACGACTTTTGACTAGATACGGTTGGTAATGTTTGATCGCTTATATTCTTCTCGTCACGACCAGTTTACTTAATCCCGTCTTTTTGGGCCCCGTGCGTATGATGAGCAGTTTGTTATTATATACATAAGTGGCCGCGATGGTTGTTAATCTGGGAATCTCTGTCAGAGGCAAACAATGGGGGTCGATCAATTAGCTTTGTGAAAAGAGCAAAAGGAGGCAAACAATTTAGTAGTAGATGCAAAAAAAAAAGGATAAAGGGGGCAGTTTTGATGGCTGGTCATTAGTTCCCCCCTGTACGTGATGGCAGCACTATTGTCAACGGGATGACGCCTCTCTGATACCCTTTAATTTCGTGCATTTCCAAGTCACAGGATCTTAGTTTCCATGGTGGATTGATGCGTAGATTACATTTTGGATAGCGTAGTAGGAACACCGGCCATCTCATCTGGTATGTATCGTTGTCGTGGAACTGGACGTGGCCCGGAATAGTCCACCGAGCACACCATGTGAGCCAACGACTACAGCGGGATTTGGCGCCAACGGAGAACAAACATAATAGAAGCCGCGACCAACTACCCCGAATTCTATCGCACCTGATCAACGGGTGCTGCTGCACATTTGCGTGGAGCGGCGTTCACCAACCAGGCGCCACTGGGATTCTTCAAATTATAAGCGGCAACGTGAAGAAATTATTTTGTGGGAATACAAGAAGAGATCCTAAAATGCGTATGACTGATTATCACTGTTCATTAAACCTTTGATTAATTTAAACTTTAGTCGTACATCTTTAGCCTCCATCATCGTGTTTTTTTGTCTCTGTCTTCATGTTGTTCTCCTATCATTTTCGACGGTTCCCGCTATCAAACGGACGACCATATTTTATCTTTATTTTGTGACTTCAATCCCCACCCTAAAATCCTAACCCTACTAAGCAGTGGTGTTAGAACTTAGAGACAACTGGTTCATTGTAATCTACTATCTATGTTCCACATTACTATTCGTTGTTGATCTTTTCTTACAATGTCTCAGCATTCATCTTATTCAAAAAACTATGCAAGTATCATTTATTTTGTTTGTGACCTATAAGCATGACTTATTATTTCGTATATTTGGACCAAATTTTCTTAACAAGACAAATGGTCAAGTGTTATGAGAAAAAGCCAAGAACAGTAATTTGGAATTGGGGGAGTACTTGGTTTTCAGTTGATTGAAGTCTAAGAGAGGTGTTTTTTTTATAATACCACCATCAGTTACTTTCATAATCCCTTTGATCCAAAATACATCAAAAAACTTGTCTCAAAGTTATGCATGAAGGTTTAAAAAAAGTGGATTAACGGATATTGTTGCCCTTCACTTATGCTACACTAGGAAGAGACGCTCATTTATTTGCAAGAGCAATACCATCTAGCTAGAAAGGGCAAGAAACAAAGAAAAGAGGGAAAAAATCCCTATACAAGTGCTAAAATGTGTTTTGAAACAATTTGGAAAAGGCTGAAACTACAACTATTTTTAAACAGTATCCACTCAATTTGAGCCTCAGCCTTGGTATGCCCACTTTTCCCTTTAACCAAATTCTGTATGGGAATAATGTGCAAACTTTTTTTTTTTGCTTCCAGTAGTAGAGTGTGTGCTCCTGCCAAGCGACTGCAGACCTCAAATCTCATTTGGACATGCGCTAGGGTGCGATTGGTTCTGTATCCCCCTCGTCTAGACTCTCGGGAATCGGGATGCATCTTGGATTAATTGGTTAGCTGCGTATGGTATTGGGCTTGGTCCGTAGGGTGTAAAAGGGGTCTCCGAGCCTGGCTCCTGGGGTACGGCCAAATTTCTTGTTTCCTCAGAGCCAGGCTCGCACGGTGCAAAGAAACGTTTTCGCACTGTGGTGTTTGCTTATGAGAAACAGTTCTCTATTGGTTGGTCGGACAACCAATCATAGTCTCTCGTCCGCCTGGGTGAAAAAAAACGGCAACCAAACAAAGCTGTACTGCACCTGGTTAGCATGGCTCGCGGGAGCCTGCATGCCGGTCCTGGAACGAATCACGCGGGAGGAGCTAAGGCCTACCATGTAGATTTGTATAGACGTATGTGAGTGCGCGTGTGATTTTCACTTATACTACAAGATAAAAGACAGTAACTAACGACCGGTTGCGTGCTCTAGTAGGTAGATTTTCCTTGCAGCAGCCTCATGAGCTGAGCAGGAAATTAAACTGTGGTTGTTGACTTGTTGCCACTGCAGCATGAGATGTACACGCACCACATTCTCTCAAAATTGATCGCCACCAATGTTAAATCAAGGACTGCAGCCACCAATTAGTGATGACCAATTCGAACGAGAGTGTTAGTGCTGACTACTGAACTTTCAATCCCGTCTGACCTGATCATTTGGACCGCACGCAGTCAACAGAAAAGATAGCACGTTTGGTTTGCGAGGACATTGATCTCTTTTATTCATTCGGTCGTTGGATCGACGCGCGTGATCAGCATGCTGATGATAGAAATATAACAAGTGAAATATGTGAATGCTCGTGCTGGTGCCAGTCGATTCTAAAGATTCGGTGCCGCAGGGACTGATGAACTGGTCCATCCCTTCTACCTCTTATCAATCTCCTAGTACTCTGCAGTGTTGTTCTTATGAAAGAGAATAAAAACGTGGTGCTTGATCGTGCGATTATGTATGTTATTATCAGCAAAAGGCCAATACAATACAACCACAAAAAGGGGGCATTTATTTTTTTCTCAAAAGTTAACTGAAAGTACCTTTGATTGTTGTTTGTTCAGAGAAGGGGAGCTAATAAAAGAAGTGGAGCATCCGTGAAACCCAGACGAGTGAGGAACGATTAAGCTGCTGCTAACAGAGAGAGGTAGTCAGGTAGACAAGGGAGCAATTTGCCTTAATCTTCGCAGGCGCCGACCAAGCTGTTTTCGTCTGCATCACCGGCGGTGACCACGACGGCTTTTGCTCTGCCTCTGGCGAGAAAAAAGAAACGCAGCCACCCGCACTCATCACAGAGCTGCGCTAACGGGCCATCAAAAGCGAACGGGCCATGAAATAAAACAAACGGCAGCCAGACATCACAGAACGCTACCCATTTTAGCACCTGATATACAAATCTTGAAGGAATCAGAGCCACAGAAAACTGAGTGAAAACAACACAGATATCACCAGAGAGATGGTTAGAAATTCCGATAAAAGAATGTTCAGGTGCATTTGGGCTGAATGCAGATTTCAGGAGCCTGACCCGTTCTTTTAAGGAAGAAAAAAAAATAAAAAAGCCCATTTCAGCCCCGGCTCCCACGCTCCATGGGCCAGGCAACCAGGTTGCCGGACGGATGATGCAACCTGATGGGCCAGCCGATTAGAAACAAATAAGAAGGCTTAGTTGGGCCGTTTCCGCGCGCCGCACAACAGGGGCCCCTTCGAAGCAGCCCACAAACGGTGATACGTGCTGCTGCTGATGGCCTCGCGGGGCCCGCTGTGGGCGGGTAACCCAGTTGCTCCGACGAGATGCAACGGAAAAGGCCGTGCGTGCACGGGGCTGGCACCAGAAGCATTTCAGCAGCAGATGATTAGCTTCCACCGCTTGATCTTCCTGATGTTCAACGTGATTGGCCCCTGCTTAATGTTGGGTCACGTTCCGCCACCGGGTGCGCGCATGTGTGAGTGTATGTGTCTTTATTGATCTTTTGAAAAAAGACAATTAGAGAATTCCTGAAAATGGCTTGATAGTATTTTTTTAAACCAAAAAACTTGGCAAAAGAAATGTTTCATAAGTTCCATTTTGGATGCGCCAAGTATCCATAGATCTAATTCCAATATAAATCCACCTAGATTTGTTACCAGTAAAATATAAATTCTTTGCCAACAATAGCTAAAACATAGTGTAGGTTACCATCATTCGATTGACGGCGGTGCCATTGGCGTCGTGCCCTCCTTGGAGGCGCTGTATTAGAGTCCCAACTTGGCTAGGTGGCGGTTGGTTGGTGGTGTTGCCCATACGCAGCGGCGCAGGCGGTGCGCGTGGCCCGTGCTGGTAGGAAGGTGCAGATGATCCATGGATGCTGGAGGTCTCGTGGTGGCGCGCATGGTGCAGTGGAGTTTCTGATGTCGGCTGGGCGGAGGTTTCGCTCTCATAGTGGTTCTCATGTATTTGAGTCCTTGGCAGAGGAGTGTGAGGCGAAGCCCCCACGCAGAGTGGCCAGGATCAATGGTGTTTTTTGGTGCCGCGATGGGAGTGTTCTACTGACGCACTACTGGAGCAGGGGCTTCGATGATTATGTGTGTGCAGTTTGAGGCTAGTAGCCCATGGTGGAGGTGTCGAGCTGCTGCTCAGACTTGCAGCGAGCTGCGGTATTTGGCGTGACACAAGGTTGGTGACGATGGTGCAGTTTGTGGTGGTTAACCTTGACTCCTCTCCCAGGCAGTGGGGGTGCAGCGTTTTATTGTGTGCATTATTTGGGTAGCGGTAGTGGTGATGTTCGCTTCGACACGTGATG
The DNA here is from genome assembly GCA_900205405.1 of Echinochloa crus-galli. Classification (NCBI taxonomy): domain Eukaryota; kingdom Viridiplantae; phylum Streptophyta; class Magnoliopsida; order Poales; family Poaceae; genus Echinochloa; species Echinochloa crus-galli. The sequence goes on from OAMR01000113.1 coordinate 816,371, forward strand.
TAACTTTGCTACTTTCTTAAATGAATTGGCAGTGCTCCTGACTTTACTTTAAGAAAAAAAACATCATTCGATTGACGCTGAATCGCTGATCGATAAAAAATTACGCTCATAATATATTAATATTACTATTTGAAATGATTTGTTATCTTACTGGTATAGTTAGCCAGCGTGTTATATTGTTATAGATCATGTTGATGTACTGATAAATTAATTATTTTCAGCAGAAACACAAAAGTTTGCATTGTATATTAACCTTAAACCCAGATATCCCAAGTAACTAAATTCATGAAAGAAACGAAAGGAAAAGCAAACTTAGACTATCGAAATACTTCAAGAAGCAAAGTTTGATGCCATCAGGTCACTGAGCTCGTTGCAAGCTGATTATAGGTTACCTGATAAGGTTCTTTCAAGATGGTGTTTGGTTCGGCTATTTTACAGCGTTATCCGATTGCGCTGTGACCTGTTTACGTAGGTTTCTGTTTGGTTAGAGAACTACGTAATCAGATGACGGGGGATTGGATATCGCATCAGTACGAGGCCGTTATCGCTCAAAATATCCCGTATCCGATACCGCCGCAACAACAGGGAGCGGCCGATCTCCCTTTCCATTACCTGACTCAAACCAATCAAAGTCTGCTTTCACCCATTCCGAATCCATTAACAGCGTGATTCAATACCATTTCCGTTTGCGTTTACAGATGTTGAACCAAACACCACCTAAGATGGAACCCGTTCATTCAGGATTTTGGAATGCGCGTCACCTAGCTACTGCGGTCGCCTCCGTCGTCGTGGCCGCTGCAGTGGTCGTCGTGACCAGCCGGCGTCGAGCTCGAAGAACAGTACGCTGTCAGGCTGGGGTACAGGTGTACAAACACATGTACCTGACCTCTGTGGCCTGCACAGCCTCCCTGTCTGCCTTTTGACGCCTTTTCTTTCGCGCTGTCTAGCGCCCATTCATCGGCTCGGAATTGCTGGCTGCTCCACTCACCCAGTTGCAGGGATTTGCCGGGTCGATCTCTCGAGACGTACTACTCGCCACTCGACCGATCAAATCGCATGCATGATCTCGATCTCTCCACACCACACCACAGGGCGATCAAATCGCATGCATGATCTCGATCTCTCCACACCACACCACAGGGCGTTCGATCGCCTCATCAGTTGCCTGTACGTGTACTCGAGATTTCATGCACGCATACATTATTGTCACTAACTGCTGGCTGGGGAGATCTGGTGATCGATCGATCGATCTTGCGGCGGCCCATTTGCATCCACCTTTGTCTGGATAGGAGGGGGAAGTCAATGCGTTAACGGATTGTTTTGGTCAACAGCTAATCATTTAGGAGGTGATTAAGTGGAACCAAATCGTTCTTAGCTAGATATCATCTGGAATATATTGGATCTAGCTTGTTGGGTTATATACATATACTGTGATGATGACGTGTGTTCGATCTAACTTCATCGATCTCCGAAGCATATCGTGGCGGGGTTGCTATAATATTTCTTTATCGGTCATATGTATAGTTTCAAAAAAATGATAAGAGAAAGTTTACCCCCGAAGCTCAAGTTGATTGGGAAAATAAAGATAGCCGATTTAGCGACTCACCCTATAGTGCAAACTCCCTCAGGAGAATAAATGTGGTCTGCAAATTCCTTTCTTAAGTAGTACGTACTCTATATATAGTTTTGGGTTTTGCAAGGCGAACAAACTTTAACCACCAATTTATGTTGAAAAGTTTTTGTTTTGTATGATGTGAGGACATACGTGCAGTGAGAGCATTATGTTAAAAAAATTTACACACAGCGCGCCCGACAAATTATGCTTCAAAGAACGTCTCCTCCACTGATGAGCTAGCTAGCTAGCTCCACCTGCTCCTTCTTAATTAGTTCTAAGTATTTTCTACCCCTCTCAGCTCCTCTCTCATGTCACCTCAAATCCATCTGAGATGCTGATCAATTCCTTGGTTGCTCTTCCATGTAAAATTTTCTATTCATGCTGAAAAGCCCTATGTAATCGGTACTTTTGCTTAGCCAGAGACATTAATTTTGCTTACAGCTAGTGAGGCTGAAAGCTTACACGATAATTGCAACATGTGTGTGGTTCTAATTGCTCCCGGGAAGTATAATTTGAGGTGCATTGGAGATTCAAGAGTTAACCATGCTGTTGTTATACCTAGGAGAATAGACATATAGCCCTCGTTGATTACCTCAGAACTTCACTAGCTGTTGATGAAGTGAGTGCACTACATCGCCAATGACGCAGAGTTACTTATTGCTACGACGTAGTTCGATCTATCCACAACTGTGAAAAAGCAACAACTACTGTCCCTAGGTATATCAGTTCACAACTTTGAGTCGCACTAAGCTGGACATGTCTTCTGTTTATGATAAAGCTGTCCCTAGGTAGTCCAAAACATACCAAGTTACGGAGTACGACGTAAAGTGCGCATATAGATCAGTGGACCAGACACTAAACTGGAACTGTTACCCAACCCTTTAATTCTGCTTACCTCCATATTATATATTATATTGTTCAACATGTACTCCCTCCGTCCCAAAAAAGAAGACACTCTAGCATTCAAAATTTGTCCCAAAAAACAAGTCATTCTACTGTATTTAGTAAGTGCATGTGCATGCAACAACCAATTAGAATCAAATATGGCTAATAATCAGGGGCAATTAAGGTCATTTTACTCTCTCCTTAATTTGTCCTATATCTTTTAGAGTGTCTTCTTTTTTAGCGTGTATATATGCGAAGAACGCGCCCACGCACGGGCTACTGCCGGTCTGTACACCGAGTACCCGTCTAAGGATCAATACCTCACGGCAGAGAGTAGTCGGGGCGTCTCCGGATCTAGAACTTGATGGCTCAACTCAAGGACACAAGGATTTAGACGGATTCGGGCCGACTGTGTAGTGTAATAGCCTACATCCTGTATTGGGGATTGTATGTTGTGCCCTACGCTGGGGTGTTGAGAGTTGATCTCTGTAGTTTGGTTTGTATTCCAGGGGTCAAGGTTATATGGCAAGTCTTCCAGTCGGTTACAATATGAGGGTCCTAATAGAAGTACATGGGTAGTTTTACTAGTGAGAGTCCTAATAGGAGTACACGAGTAGTTTTACTAGGACTCGGTCTTCTTCTTTAAGGGTACCCAGGGACCCTAATCCCACGTACAAGCCCCTAAGCGCTTCATAGCCGAACAACAACCTCCTTCAATTTGAAGTCTTCTAGTGTTTCGTGGAGTGCTTTTGGTTACTGAAAGACTGTGGAGAGATTCGTAAATGTCTTAAATAAATATGCTCACCGAAGGTGAAGCATATATGCTTAGCCCCCGACGAGCCTCGAGCTGGTTAGAATAATCAAGTTGAGGGCCTTAAAAAATATTCCAGAATCTTTGTCTTGAAATGATCAACAATAGGCATCGAAAAAATATATCCTATAGGTATAGCCCCTGAGCCTCGAAGCGAAAGGTTCTCCATTCGGTCCTAGGATCAAGAAACATAATCCTCATAATAGCTTCCGTGTAGATATCTAAGTACTGACTGGTGCCAATATTCGGTTAGGAGTACTTAGCTCTGCCAAGATCTTCGGACTCCGCCGAGACCCCCGCATCGCCCTCTAGGCAATTCGGGGGCGACGCCGCGCCTACCCCAGCCCTCCTTGCCTTGAGCCCCGTCGGCCCCCGTGCCTACCTCCCCTCCCTCTCTTCCTTCCTCTCCCCACCACTACAACTCTAGTCCCCTGCAAACTCTGGTTGTTTTCCCCCTACTGCTTGAGGTCAACGTCGGCCGTCAGAGCCTAGATCCGTGCCGCTCGAGGCCAGATCCACACTCCCCACTGTCGGATCTACGCTCTAGGTCGCCCCTATTGTTGTCTCCGTCTGCGTGCTGCGCCACGGCCTTGCCGCCCCGTGGTCGCGCCGTTGGATGCCGGGGCGGCCGCCACGCCATGTTCTGCCACCCCGTGGCCACACTGCCGGGTGCCGGGTCGGCTTCTGCTGGGTGTTGGGTCGTCGTCGTGCTGCGGTGCCGCCGCCGCTGGGTGCCAGGCTGTCATCGGCGCCGTGGTCCTATTCCGTGGCCACGCTGTGGGGTGCCAAGGCCGCGCCACCACTGGGCGCCGAGTCGTCACCGTGGCGTCGTCTGGCCGCCCCCTTCTGTGGGGGTTGCTCCCTAGGCGATGGAATGGACTGTCGGCGGCGTGCTTGGGAAGGGTGGGGGGAGTGAGCCGACGATGACGACGCCTACGGGTGCTGTATCACTAAGGAGGCATCTGCATTGCCCTCTTCCCCTCCCTTCCTTTGACCGACCAAGCCTTCCATGTGAAAACCTAGACCGTTATTGTCGGGTGATGGCGGCGTTTGCAGCGTCATTCCCCCTTTGGGGCATCGTCTTGGAAACTCTTGGTTTGGTTGCCGCTGCTGACGCTGCATTGAGCTGAGATTCTTGGTGCCGGCTTGGCGGTTGTCTCTGTTCTGAAGGAAGTTGTTTCACCTGAACCTGCAGACGCTTGTATTGCCCTCCATCACCCTGGTTGTGTTGGTCGCTACAATTTCGGCGGATGCCTTGCCGCCTGGGTTGTACTTCTTGGGTGGATGTTTTTCCACCGGTTATCAGTTGGGGGATGCTTGGTCGCCGTGGTGCTACTGGTACTTGCTATGAACGGATCTTTGCCGCTCAGGTCGTGATCGTTGGGTGGATGCTTTGCCACCGTTTTATTGGGCACATGCTTTGCCGCCATGTCGGGCGGATGCTTTGCCGCTGTGTGCTGCTGTCGGGTGAATGATTTGCCACCGCTTTGAAGGCATCCTTGGTAATGGTGTATCCTTCTGCAGGTTTTGATCTTGGGTTGCCGGCTCGGGTAGCTAGGCTGGATGTAGCATCCCTCTGCTTGCTTCTTCTATTGTATGTGTCATTTGTTGTTTGTTGGGTTGTAATCGTTTCTTTGTCTTTTATCCTTCGTGATCTTGGGTCGGTGAAGCCCTGCTTGACAGCTTCGAGAAGTGTCTGCTTTCTTCTTAATGAAATACGTGCTAAGGCACGATTATGAAAAAAGCCCTGCAATTTAAATATATAGGAGGAGTTATATCCGATAAATATTCATAAGTCAAAATAATAACATGTCATAATGCTTGTAAAGCTTTCTTCTCGTTGCTCTTGTTAGACGTTTAACCCCTCGACTAGTTTTTCTACTTAGTCCTTCTTAACTATAGCCCATGCAAAGAACTGGGTCATCTATAGGTGCATATGTGTTCCGAAAGAGCCGAAGTTTCACGAGTGAAGGCGCATACTACCAAGCGGTGTTGGTTGTTAAGAGTGGAGAGAAATAAAGTAGTTGGCGAGGACTTTCCTCTGTTGGAGAAGTCATTTGCATCTGTAGGTGTAGCCTCCGAGAGCCCTACGTAATTCGATGTACCAAGTCCGTGGGCTAAGAACCCAACACAACTCGATGTACCAAGTTCTTGGGCTAATAGCCCTACACAACTCGGAGCACCAAGTTTGTGGGTTAAGAGCCCTGAGTAACTAAATTTACAAAATATGTGAGCGACACATGGCATGCTATATATAGTCAGCGTTGGTGTAGCCCCAGAGAGCTGTTGATGCCGAGGGACGTAGCCAACAAGTTGTCGGCATATGGCCAAGCATGTGTAAAATGTGCTGAAGAAATTATTTTGAATAAAATAATTATTAAAAGTGACTGTGGGACCAGGATCCCTAGGACCACTCATCTAAGGATTAAACTACTCGATAAGGAATGTTTGATCCGACTACTTTAAACTAGTCGGCTATGGTACAAGACGGCGTAGTTGATTAGATAAACTAGTCGTATGCTGGTAGGAGACTCCCCAAAGTATTCTGTTGTAGTACTCCAGGTTGTATACGACTAGGATGTTGTAACCGACTTGTAACTCTACTCCCCAGACTATATAAGGCGGAGCAGGGACCCCTCCAAAAGAGACACGAAATACAATCAACCATACAGGACGTAGGGTATTACGCTATTCGCGGCCCGAACCTGTCTAAATTGTGTTGTTCGTGCACCATCGTTCCTAGAACTCGGCGAGACCCTCGCAAATCTACTCCTCGGGGTATCCCCGGTTAGACGTGCTCGACATAATTCGTCGACAATCGCTCATTACTCATCTAAAAATTAGAATATGTTCAGAAAATGAGCTTTTAGTTGGCAAACTCTCTTCTCCATTACTCTTCTGGATATTCATAGTTTGCACTTCAGTTG
>OAMR01000113.1:823396-865154 GCA_900205405.1 Echinochloa crus-galli
GGGAAGGTGGACGGCGTCGCGATCACAATCGCCCCCTCTGGGGGAGCGCGCCCATCATCGCCGTCTGGGGACACACCTCGCGCGCGGTCCGGGGTCGGCTGGGCCGCCGCATCCCCGGCTGGCGCGGCCTCCTCACGCCCTCTCGCAGGGGAGGGCATGGCCATGTCACTGTCCTCCTGCCCCGACTCCATGGTTAGCACCAGGGGATCCTGCCCCGGCCTTGGGGTCACCTGCGTGGGCGTCGGCCTCGGCTCGACCTCGGCGGGCGGAGGCTCCCGCGTCGCCGGCACGGTGTCCTTGAGCGCGGCGGCGGGAGGCGCTAAACAAGACGGGGGATAAACGGTATTTTGATAGGAGTGGATACACCGTGACATACACAGCTCAAGGAGGCTTGGATAGATGAGAGAAGGTATAGATAGTTGGGAGGACAACGAGAAGAGATAAAGGATTCCTGGGACTCTATCTACCTAAGTCAAGTGGTTAGAGGTACAATGGCTATAGAGCCAGCACTACCTCCTGCTACAGACCTTTGCGCCACGATCAATGCAACTCGAGATGCTCGCTCTCAAATTGATGCACAACGAGCTGAGCGGATTGCGGCAGAGATTCGTAGACGTACCGAGTTTGAGCAGCAATATGGCCCGATCCAGGTCGATCAAGAGCAGCCTGACGACAACCCACCTCGTGATGTTAATCGCACACGGGCTCAAGACCCACCCTTCCGTGTAGATATCTAAGTACTGACTGGTGCCAATATTCGGTTAGGAGTACTTAGCTCTGCCAAGATCTTCGGACTCCGCCGAGACCCCCGCATCGCCCTCTAGGCAATTCGGGGGCGACGCCGCGCCTACCCCAGCCCTCCTTGCCTTGAGCCCCGTCGGCCCCCGTGCCTACCTCCCCTCCCTCTCTTCCTTCCTCTCCCCACCACTACAACTCTAGTCCCCTGCAAACTCTGGTTGTTTTCCCCCTACTGCTTGAGGTCAACGTCGGCCGTCAGAGCCTAGATCCGTGCCGCTCGAGGCCAGATCCACACTCCCCACTGTCGGATCTACGCTCTAGGTCGCCCCTATTGTTGTCTCCGTCTGCGTGCTGCGCCACGGCCTTGCCGCCCCGTGGTCGCGCCGTTGGATGCCGGGGCGGCCGCCACGCCATGTTCTGCCACCCCGTGGCCACACTGCCGGGTGCCGGGTCGGCTTCTGCTGGGTGTTGGGTCGTCGTCGTGCTGCGGTGCCGCCGCCGCTGGGTGCCAGGCTGTCATCGGCGCCGTGGTCCTATTCCGTGGCCACGCTGTGGGGTGCCAAGGCCGCGCCACCACTGGGCGCCGAGTCGTCACCGTGGCGTCGTCTGGCCGCCCCCTTCTGTGGGGGTTGCTCCCTAGGCGATGGAATGGACTGTCGGCGGCGTGCTTGGGAAGGGTGGGGGGAGTGAGCCGACGATGACGACGCCTACGGGTGCTGTATCACTAAGGAGGCATCTGCATTGCCCTCTTCCCCTCCCTTCCTTTGACCGACCAAGCCTTCCATGTGAAAACCTAGACCGTTATTGTCGGGTGATGGCGGCGTTTGCAGCGTCATTCCCCCTTTGGGGCATCGTCTTGGAAACTCTTGGTTTGGTTGCCGCTGCTGACGCTGCATTGAGCTGAGATTCTTGGTGCCGGCTTGGCGGTTGTCTCTGTTCTGAAGGAAGTTGTTTCACCTGAACCTGCAGACGCTTGTATTGCCCTCCATCACCCTGGTTGTGTTGGTCGCTACAATTTCGGCGGATGCCTTGCCGCCTGGGTTGTACTTCTTGGGTGGATGTTTTTCCACCGGTTATCAGTTGGGGGATGCTTGGTCGCCGTGGTGCTACTGGTACTTGCTATGAACGGATCTTTGCCGCTCAGGTCGTGATCGTTGGGTGGATGCTTTGCCACCGTTTTATTGGGCACATGCTTTGCCGCCATGTCGGGCGGATGCTTTGCCGCTGTGTGCTGCTGTCGGGTGAATGATTTGCCACCGCTTTGAAGGCATCCTTGGTAATGGTGTATCCTTCTGCAGGTTTTGATCTTGGGTTGCCGGCTCGGGTAGCTAGGCTGGATGTAGCATCCCTCTGCTTGCTTCTTCTATTGTATGTGTCATTTGTTGTTTGTTGGGTTGTAATCGTTTCTTTGTCTTTTATCCTTCGTGATCTTGGGTCGGTGAAGCCCTGCTTGACAGCTTCGAGAAGTGTCTGCTTTCTTCTTAATGAAATACGTGCTAAGGCACGATTATGAAAAAAGCCCTGCAATTTAAATATATAGGAGGAGTTATATCCGATAAATATTCATAAGTCAAAATAATAACATGTCATAATGCTTGTAAAGCTTTCTTCTCGTTGCTCTTGTTAGACGTTTAACCCCTCGACTAGTTTTTCTACTTAGTCCTTCTTAACTATAGCCCATGCAAAGAACTGGGTCATCTATAGGTGCATATGTGTTCCGAAAGAGCCGAAGTTTCACGAGTGAAGGCGCATACTACCAAGCGGTGTTGGTTGTTAAGAGTGGAGAGAAATAAAGTAGTTGGCGAGGACTTTCCTCTGTTGGAGAAGTCATTTGCATCTGTAGGTGTAGCCTCCGAGAGCCCTACGTAATTCGATGTACCAAGTCCGTGGGCTAAGAACCCAACACAACTCGATGTACCAAGTTCTTGGGCTAATAGCCCTACACAACTCGGAGCACCAAGTTTGTGGGTTAAGAGCCCTGAGTAACTAAATTTACAAAATATGTGAGCGACACATGGCATGCTATATATAGTCAGCGTTGGTGTAGCCCCAGAGAGCTGTTGATGCCGAGGGACGTAGCCAACAAGTTGTCGGCATATGGCCAAGCATGTGTAAAATGTGCTGAAGAAATTATTTTGAATAAAATAATTATTAAAAGTGACTGTGGGACCAGGATCCCTAGGACCACTCATCTAAGGATTAAACTACTCGATAAGGAATGTTTGATCCGACTACTTTAAACTAGTCGGCTATGGTACAAGACGGCGTAGTTGATTAGATAAACTAGTCGTAGGCTGGTAGGAGACTCCCCAAAGTATTCTGTTGTAGTACTCCAGGTTGTATACGACTAGGATGTTGTAACCGACTTGTAACTCTGCTCCCCAGACTATAAAAGGCGGAGCAGGGACCCCTCCAAAAGAGACACCAAATACAATCAACCATACAGGACGTAGGGTATTACGCTATTCGCGGCCCGAACCTGTCTAAATTGTGTTGTTCGTGCACCATCGTTCCTAGAACTCGGCGAGACCCTCGCAAATCTACTCCTCGGGGTATCCCCGGTTAGACGTGCTCGACATAATTCGTCGACTTCTGGCGCCCACCGTGGGGCACTCTCGCCGAAGCTCGACGTTAGGCGCGATGGGATCAACCTTCAGAGCAGCCGGCATCGAGGAAGGTACCACGTTCGTCATCGGTGCATGGACTTTTATTTCTGATGGCAGATGTGGTTTCGAGTCACTCCTTGCAGATCGACCCGGGCCCTACTCGACGCCGACGCCTTCAGTGGAGCTGCTCCATGATCTCGTCGAGAATCAGATCTCGACGAGTTCTTCGTCTTCGACTTCAACCTCAACTTCTACTTCGACATCGACTCGAATTCCGATCGGGGTCTATGAAGTTGAGTCTGGGCACAACTCTTTTCCAATTATGGAAGGAGTCGGGAAACTCGAGCTGGCTGCGCCATCGAGCGACCCCCCAGTCCAACTCCCGTTCGGTCTCACCAACTCCACGGCGCTATATCAGCAGATGTACGTCGCCAATCAAGGCAACCAAGCAATAACAACTCCCAGCCAGATCTCAAGCCTTTGCAAGGACTCTGAGCCGGCCCCTGAGCCATCAGAAGATGATGATGAAGATGATTTCACGATCTTGCTGAGCGATTCTCCAGATAACGTAGCACGCCTCACCTGCAGTGCGTATTTCAAGACCGACTTCAGCCTAGAGCAACCACTCGTTCAGTTGCCATCAGGACTTGTCGTCACCAACTCCCCAGGAGGGCTCCTTGTCCACTGGCCTGGAGCAGTCCCTGCTGATTCCCAACAGAACGACGAGTCAAGGCTAAGCGCTGTGATCCTGGAAGACTTGCATTTTTCCATGATAGAGCTATATGAATAACAAAACCAACCAAATTTATTTCGTATTTTTTCTGATTTCTCTACAATTTGATGCCCGGCATCTAGGTTTCAGTCTATCTAAGCAGTAATTACGAAAATGCCAAAAAATCCTATTGCTTTGTAATAGCAGCTGACGCATGGTGCTGCCTGGTAATAATCCACGGACCTGGCCCAGGCCGCGCCATCGGGAGCTTTGACCAACTATTTCTCGCCGGTGGCTCGCCGGCCGACGATGTGGCTACCACCTACAGAATCAGGAAGACGATGCGCACGTGTGGCCCTAGGTCTTGTTGTGGGATTTCAATCGACTACGGCCAACCACGAGTAGGTAGAGGTGATAAAGGGCCCTCACTTTTATACTAGAAATTTTAAGAATCGGGCCGGATTAAGACCGGGTCAAAATAATACTAGTTTTTAGCTAAATTTTGCTAGGGCCAAGTTAGATTGTGAAGGAACAAACGGGCCATAATCCGTTACCACCCCTACGAGTAGGGCAGTGCATGGCCACGGCGGCACTGTTCGGCGGGGTTTCAACTCCCGTGGTGCTGAGGACGCCAAGATGGAGCGAGCATGGGCACGAGGGGCTCACCAGCAGACGATTAGATGGGTTGAGGAGCTCTGCAAGGTTTAAATTTTTTCTTGAGAAAGTGTGACAAAAGATTCCGACGGTTAGTTTAGACTATTTGATTAGCGGGTACACGTGGTGGATAAAAAAATTATATGGTGGAAAAAGTAATGTCTAAAATGACAAAAACTTTCTATGAACATCATTTTTTTAAAAATTTTCCACGTCGTTTCCACCGTTTGACCTGATATGTAGATGCTTTGTGAGGGGTGGGTAGGATTTTTTTCGGAGAGAAAAGCGTTTTCAATTCTACTGGATCCTTATAGATGGATTTGTGGGACCAGGATCCCTAGAACCACTCATCCAAGGATTAAACTAATCGATAAGGAATGTTTGATCCGACTACTTTAAACTAGTCGGCTATGGTACAAGACGGCGTAGTTGATTAGATAAACTAGTCGTAGGCTGGTAGGAGACTCCCCAAAGTATTCTGTTGTAGTACTCCAGGTTGTATACGACTAGGATGTTGTAACCGACTTGTAACTCTGCTCCCCAGACTATAAAAGGCGGAGCAGGGACCCCTCCAAAAGAGACACCAAATACAATCAACCATACAGGACGTAGGGTATTACGCTATTCGCGGCCCGAACCTGTCTAAATTGTGTTGTTCGTGCACCATCGTTCCTAGAACTCGGCGAGACCCTCGCAAATCTACTCCTCGGGGTATCCCCGGTTAGACGTGCTCGACATAATTCGTCGACTTCTCCGATGAACTCTTTTCAAGCTCTGCCCACTCCTGCTCGGCTAGAAGTGATGGTGTTTCATCCTGCAGCATTCAAAACACAATTAATATTTGTGATTCTTCATGATACGACTACTTCAGTATCAAGACTACTTACTTCTAGCATCAGCGGTTGCTTTTTAGACAGTTCTCCAATTATTACTGGCTTTCCACTAACACCAGTAAACATGCGATTCAGTCGCATAAGGACTGTCTCATCAGAGATGTCTTCAGGAACTGTTCGAGATGGATCTGACACTCCTTCATATTGAAATCCCAGATTGACTCTTTCTTGGAGTGGCTGGATCCTCCTCTTCATGAAACTGAAAGCAATTCCGACTCCAGTGAGGCCTTTGTCTTTCAATATTTGGACCCGCTTCAACATTGCGGGTACATCTTTAGCTTCTTCAGCAGTCGGCCTGGAGTTCCAGTTCGCTTGGTTCCTTGGGTACCACCCATCTTTTTCAGGACAACTCGATGAATGGTTCCCTGCTGTTTTCAAGGCATATGCAACTGGTTATCATAACTGGCAAGATTCTTCAATAAGACTTTCAAAGAAGTTCACGACTACTTACCAATAGTAAACCACTTGGATTTCCAGTCGCCACAGGAGTCCATCAGAGGCATTTCAAACCATTTCGCCCGCATATTCTGGCGAAATTGGATTCCAGCCCCACCGACTACTTCTGTTTTTATATGGGTAGGCTGTGGCTTGATGTGGTACAAAGACCGGAATAAGGGAAGGTTAGGTTCTATACCTAAGAATGCCTCACAGGCATGAACAAAGACAGAAACGTACAAAATCCCATTGGGATTCAAGTGGTGGAGTTGGAGATCATAAAAAGCAAGGAATTCTTTGAAGAATGAAGAGATGGGTAATCCGACTCCGCGCTCACAAAAAGAGATAAAAAGTGGAATCTCTTGATTGTTTTCAGTAGGGAATTCTTGATTCCAACAGGATTTCCACTCAAGGGACACTTGGTCAAGAAGCAAACCTTGTTCCACAAGGGCGTTCAGCTCATCAGTGTTGGCGGTGCATTTCTTCCATGCCACCGCTGGGGGTGGCGGATTTGTGAGCGCAGGCTTACTCGAGGGAGTTGGGATTGGTGCTCTCTTCCTGCCTCCCCTCCCGGCACCTCTTCCGCGCGTGGACATGGTGGTTCGCTCAAGAACTTTGGATTTCTCTCGCATACACTAACTACAAACTCAGGGGCTACACCAAGTAGATCTCGCCCGAAAATGTGTGTTTGGCGTTTGGCGAAGAACGAGGATGATTTCAAGATCGATGGAATGATGGCGCTGGCCTAACAAGGTATCCTACAGGACAGAAGTAACCGGATCTATATAGTGACCGGTTAGGGTTACTGTATGCTACAGTACGATGGCGCCTCACATTCTATTTTCCCGCCGATTTTCACGGGATAACTTTCTAAATCCGTTCACTTACGACGAATGCGGATATTTTCAGTTTGCCAACAAATTACAGGAGATTTACTCTAATCTTTAAACCAAATACATTTGCTTTAAAGCTCGGGGGCTGCTAGCGGATAATCAGGGATTTAATTTCCGAAATTTAAGGAATAATGATCTTTTGACCTTCGACTAGTTTTCATGAAACTACTCGAAGCTCGGGGGCTATACCCAATGGGTGCACCTATTCGGCGCACACCATTGAAACTACTCGAAGATTGAAGACTGCTTTTGAACCTCCGACTACTTTAAAAAAAAGTACTCGAAGGCTCGGGGGCTACACCCATTGGGTGCATCAGAAGATGCACTCCAATGGAAATTATTTCAAGATAAAGGTTTCTGAGCGTCTTGGGTTTAGCTCCAATTACTCGAAGACAGATTCAAGACTTGAAGCAAAGGCGCAAGATGCTCGGGGGCTTGTGGGACCAGGATCCCTAGGACCACTCATCCAAGGATTAAACTACTCGATAAGGAATGTTTGATCCGACTACTTTAAACTAGTCGGCTATGGTACAAGACGGCGTAGTTGATTAGATAAACTAGTCGTATGCTGGTAGGAGACTCCCCAAAGTATTCTGTTGTAGTACTCCAGGTTGTATACGACTAGGATGTTGTAACCGACTTGTAACTCTGCTCCCCAGACTATATAAGGCGGAGCAGGGACCCCTCCAAAAGAGACACGAAATACAATCAACCATACAGGACGTAGGGTATTACGCTATTCGCGGCCCGAACCTGTCTAAATTGTGTTGTTCGTGCACCATCGTTCCTAGAACTCGGCGAGACCCTCGCAAATCTACTCCTCGGGGTATCCCCGGTTAGACGTGCTCGACATAATTCGTCGACTTCTCCGATGAACTCTTTTCAAGCTCTGCCCACTCCTGCTCGGCTAGAAGTGATGGTGTTTTGAGCATATCACGAGTGCTCATCCGCCTCCCGATCTGCAGATTATGGTCATCGATATTGATTGGATGCAGCCTTTCATCTTGTACTTACGTGATCACAAGGTCCCAGATAGTAAACAAGAACAAGCTCGACTACGGTTCGAGCTATCAGCTTGCAAGCAAGAAAAAGGCGAAACTTTGCGTAAATACATCAAGAGATTCTTTGAAAAGAGGGCCACAATCATAGACGTGTCAGACAGGGAGATCATCGACTGCTTTCATGATGGTCTGTGGGCACGTGAGCTTCATCGAGAGTTTGGAAGACGCCGTCCAGAAACCATTGCAGAACTCAGACGCATGGCAGCTGATTGGGCAGACCAAGACGATCGTGAACGCGAACGCTTTGACAGGCGCAAGGACAACAACAACTCCAATGGTGGCAACAACCAAGACAAGCGCAGTCCCGACCGCCGCAACAACAACAACAACAGGCGTGATTTCAACCGCAATAAGCGCAAGCCAGACAACACAGTCGCGGCAGTAGAGCGCTCCACGCGAAAGAAATCCACTCCAGACCTTGATAAAGTCATGAACATACCATGCCCATATCACCCGCACGGCAAACATACGATGGCTCAATGCATCCATATCAAGAAGGAGTTTGACAAGCGGGAGCTGCCTGAGAAAAGAACTCCAAAGAATAAAAAGAAAGATAGCGACGGTGATGGTACCGACAACGGCTTCCCTCAAGTTGACAACGTCGTTGCTGTGCTTTTCAGTGGAGATACCCTCACCCAATCCAAGCGAGCCAAGAAGCTATCCCTCAGAGAGATCATGGCAATCGAGCCAGCTACCCCCACATATCTCAAGTGGTCTGAGGTCCCCATCACCTTCTCCAGGGCGGACCAATGGACCAATTTTGCCAATCCAGGCAGATACCCACTAGTTTTGAATCCAGTCGTGGCGCAAGCCAGATTGACCAAAGTACTCATCGACGGTGGCAGTGGGCTCAATATTATCTTCGCCAAGACTTTTACTAAGATGGGACTTGATATCACAAAATATCTAAAGCCCATGGAATCTCCGTTCTATGGCATCGTTCCAGGCAAAGCTGCAATCCCCTTGGGACAGGTTACCTTACCAGTCACCTTCGGTACCGCGTCCAATTTCAGAACAGAGTACATCAAGTTTGAGGTGGCAGACTTTGAGACTTCGTACCATGCGATCCTTGGGCATCTAGCCCTCGCCAAGTTCATGGCGATCCCGCACTACGTGTACCTCGTCCTAAAGATGCCAGCTCCCAAAGGAGTACTTTCAGTCAAAGGAGACCTCAAGATTTCACATGATTGTGACGCAGAAGCCGTTGAATTTGCCGCAGCCTCACAAGTACCCACCCAGATGATGGAGGTCCTCGCCCTCGCCAACAAGTCGAAGGAAGAAGGTTCTGAAGTCCCAGCCAAGAAGTCCACCAACATGAGTTTCAAGCCCTCCGAAGAAGTGCAGATCAAGACTGTTGATCTTCAGACGGGCGATTCATCACAAACAGCCCTTGTAGGGGCCAGTTTAGATTGTAAATAGGAAGACGCGCTCGTCAAGTTCCTTCATGCTAATAAAGATATATTTGCTTGGAAACCATCTGATATGCCTGGTGTTCCTAGGGAGCTTGCCGAGCACAAACTCAATGTCAAGAAAGACGCGAAACCCAAACGTCAACGGTTACGACGCTTCGACCAGGAACGGCGCAACGCCATCAAGGCGGAGATAGCAAAACTACTCGCGGCTGGCTTTATCAAAGAAGTCTTTCATCCCGAGTGGTTAGCCAATCCAGTCCTGGTTCGAAAGAAAAACAACAATGAGTGGCGTATGTGTGTTGATTATACAGATCTCAACAAACATTGCCCTCCAGACCCTATGGGCCTCCCACGAATTGATGAAGTCATGGATTCTACTGCAGGGTGTGCATTGCTATCCTTCCTTGATTGCTATTCAGGGTATCATCAGATAGCCCTAGCCAAGGAGGACCAGATCAAAACATCGTTCATCACTCCTTTCGGTGCTTTTTGCTACACTACCATGTCGTTCGGTTTGAAGAACGCGGGAGCTACATATCAGCGTGCCATAAACAAATGTCTCTCTTCTCAGATTGGTGTCAATGTGGAGGCTTACGTTGATGATGTGGTGGTCAAAACAAGAGACCCAGACAAGTTCATTGCTGACTTGCAGGAGACATTCGATAACCTCAGGAAATTTCGATGGAAGCTTAACCCGACTAAGTGTGTTTTTGGTGTACCTGCTGGCAAACTACTCGGGTTCATAGTCAGTCACAGGGGCATCGAAGCTAATCCTGACAAGATCACGGCTGTCCTTCAGATGGAAGCCCCGAAGAATATCAAAGAAGTCCAGAGACTCACAGGATGCCTCGCGGCATTGAATAGATTCATCTCAAGACTTGGAGAAAAGGGCCTCCCTTTCTTCAAACTTCTCAAGAAGCAGGACAAGTTTACTTGGACAGAGAGTATGCAAACTCTCATTCATCAAATTATTTCAATATCATCTTATGTCACTAGAAGCCACGACTGCTTTTTTCATTAAAGCGGCATCAAGCCTCATCAAGTCCTGGCAGATCTACACTAGTCCACACAAGACTACAGATGTTAGTATCGTTTCTATCGTGACGCATTATATGAAGTTCTGCTCTGTGTCCTTGTGCCGACTACATCAGACTTCTTTTTCAATGGCTCAATAGAGTCCTATCTTGGTAGTATTAATACTATCTTTATTATATCATGCAAAGTACGCTTACTACATTATATCGGCTCTGCATCAGCAACCTAACAAGTTTCTTCATGACTTGTTTGAACAATTATTCATCTATTAATTGTTCTAAGTAGACCAAGGGTCTAGGCACATATAGTACTTTGCATGATTTCAATAGCCTATCAAGTCTACATACGACTAGTTTTTATCACGCATAAAACAATCAGGCTATCATAAAACATACAAAGATTCAATTCATAATTTGCATCATTACATTGCACATTTTTAGTAGCAATACATTGTTCATTACATTGTTTTCTCTAACATTGTTGCAGCGAATTTACAAACTCTTCCGCCATGAGCTCTGTTTCAGTTACAAGTGCTTCATACTGCTCCTCTGTCGTACCCGCCGGCAGATACTTCAGCTCAAGCTTCGCTGCTGGATTGTGTGCCTTGAACAGAGCCAGTAGTTTGTTGGTACAATCTTTCAAGGTCGTCTTGCAAAATTCTCCAAATTGCTCTGGTATTTGGCGTACACGCTCCAAGAACGATATGTTCTCTGCCTCTGCAGTCAGCAATTCGAAGACAGGTTCCATTGCTTCCTCCAAGTCTTTGCGCTCTCGGACGAAGTTGTTAACTTCCTCTTGCTTCAATTGCACTAGTTCTAGAGTCTTTGCAACTTCTTTCTCCATATCTACTCGGATTCGATGTGTGGCAATCATGCAGCTTCTCGCACACTGGTGGGCAAAGCTTACCGAGCGGGATTTTTCTGGCCCACAGCAACTCAAGATGCAGAAGAAATTGTCAGGAAATGTCAGGGTTGCCAATTCTTTGCTCGTCAAGCACATGTACCAGCTCATGAGCTCCGCATGATTCCACTCTCTTGGCCCTTCGCATGTTGGGGTTTGGATTTAGTAGGTCCTTTGAAGAAGGCTCCTGGTGGTTTCGAGTGGCTCATTGTGGCCATCGATAAGTTCACCAAGTGGATTGAAGCGCAACCGTTGGTCAACGCACGAGTTGAGAATTTGATCAAGTTTTTTGATGGGATCATTCACCGTTTTGGTATACCTCATGAGATCATTACTGATCTAGGATCAGTATTCACGAGTGATGGATTCCAAGATTATTGCTCAAAATATTCAATTGAAACTCATTATGATTCAGTTGCACATCCAAAGGCAAATGGACAAGTCGAGAAAGCCAATGGCTTGTTACTGCAAGGTTTGAAACCACGATTATATGACCCACTCAAGAAGTATGGCGGCAAGTGGGCTCAAGAACTACCAGCTGTACTCTGGGGGCTACGCACGCAACCAAGCCGGGCGACCGGGCAAACACCTTAGTTCATATAATTGTGTTTTGAATGCTGCAGGATGAAACACCACCACTTCTTGCCGATCAGGAATGGGCAGAGCTTGAAAAGAGTTCATCTGAGAAGACCCTTAGCGACAAGATAATGGATGTCAGCGATAATGAGATTGTGGAAGACTCTGACATCAGTGTGCCACCTCCAATTATCACTGCCAGTAAGTGTCTTGATCACGTAACCATAATAGATGTCAATTGTAGAATTTGCTCATGGATATAAATATGTTGTAGCTGTTCCAGATATTCCAACATCCGCCCGCAAAAGAAGATCCACTAAAAGTAGTACACCAAGGTCAGATGACACAGTGCCATCCAGCAGTCCATCAAAACGTATCAAGCTGTCACGGATGATCACTGCGCCCCAAAGTTCTTCGACATCCGGTGCTCTGCAAAGTACTCAATCAGGGAGTACGACTAGTTCGAAGCGGACGAAGCCAATCTTCAAATTCCAATTTCAGCCGCTTAAGGCCCCTTGAGAAAATGTAGACCATGATGCTACTGAAGTGCCACTGCAGGCGGTAAGCAATCAACCTCTCGGGATGATTCCCATGGTTGAAAATGTGGAGTCAGCGCAAATTCCTCAAGGAATTGTGCCGCCAGCCATCCATGAATCAGTACCATCCCCATCAGTAATTTGTTGCCAAACTGAAAATATCCGCATTCGTCGTAAGTGAACGGATTTAGAAAGTTATCCCGTGAAAATCGGCGGGAAAATAGAATGTGAGGCGCCGCCGCACTGTAGAGTACAGTAACCCTAGCCGGTCACTATATATATCCAGTTATTTCTGTACTGGAGAATATCCTGGTAGGCCATCGCAGTCATTTCTTTGGCGCTTGAAACCATCTTTGTTCTTCGCCTACCTCCAATCACACATTCTCGAGCGAGATCTGCTTGGTGCAGCCCCCGAGTTTGTAGTCTGTGTATGCGAGAGAAATCAAAAGTTCTTGAGCGAGCCCCCATGTCGACGCGCGGACGAGGTGCTGGAAGGGGAAGGGGGAAAAGAGCGCCAATTCCACCCCCGTCGACCAAGCCAATGTTCGCGGATCCGCCATCCCCAGCAGTGGCCTGGAAGAAATGCACTGCCAACACTGATGAGCTCAACTCTCTTGTGGAACAAGGTCTACTTCTTGACCAGGTATCTCTGGAGTGGAAATCTTGTTGGAACCAGGAGTTCCCCACTGAAAATAATCAAGAAATTCCACTTTTTATCTCTTTCTGCGAGCGTGGAGTTGGGTTACCTATCTCCTCATTTTTCAAAGAATTCCTTGCTTTCTATGGTCTCCAACTTCACCATCTGAATCCCAATGGGATTTTGTATATTTCTGTCTTTGTTCATGCCTGTGAGGCATTTCTAGGTATAGAACCAAACATGCCTTTATTCCGCTCTCTTTACCACATCAAGCCACAGCCTACTCATATAAAAACAGAAGTAGTCGGTGGAGCTGGAATTCAGTTTCGCCAGAATATGCGGGCGAAATGGTTTGAGATGCCACTGATGGACTCGTGTGGCGACTGGAAGTCCAAATGGTTTACCATTGGTAAGTAGCCTTTGAACCTCTTGAAAGTTCTTGTTCAATAATTTTAATGCTGTTTGTGATTATAATAACCAGTTGCCCTTGCCTTGAAAACAGCAGGAAATCATTCGTCGAGTTGTCCTGAGAGAGATGGGTGGTACCCTAAAAACCAAACCAACTGGAACTCCAGGCCAACTTCTGAGGAATCAAAGGATGTACCCGCATTGTTGAAGCGGGTACAAATATTGAAGGACAAGGGATTGACTGGAGTTGGGATAGCTTTTAGCTTCATGAAGAGGAGGATCCAGCCACTCCAAGAGCGAGTCAATCTAGGATTCCAATATGAAGGACTCGGAGATCCATCGCGTACAGCTTCAGAGGACATCTCTGATGAGACGGTCCTTATGCGACTTAACCGTATGTTTACTGGTGTTAGTGATAAACCAGTTATAATTGGAGGACTGTCAAAAGAGCAGCCGCTGATGCTAGAAGTAAGTAGTCTTGATACTGAAGTAGTCTTTCTTTGAAACTAGTAAACATACGGTTAAGTCGCATAAGGACCGTCTCATCAGAGATGTCCTCTGAAGCTGTACGCTATGGATCTCCGAGTCCTTCATATTGGAATCCTAGATTGACTCGCTCTTGGAGTGGCTGGATCCTCCTCTTCATGAAGCTAAAAGATATCCCAACTCCAGTAAATCCCTTGTCCTTCAATATTTGTACCCGCTTCAACAATGCGGGTACATCCTTTGATTCCTCAGAAGTTGGCCTAGAGTTCCAGTTGGTTTGGTTTTTAGGGTACCACCCATCTCTCTCAGGACAACTCGACGAATGATTTCCTGCTGTTTTCAAGGCAAGGGCAACTGGTTATTATAATCACAAACAGCATTAAAATTATTGAACAAGAACTTTCAAGAGGTTCAAAGGCTACTTACCAATGGTAAACCATTTGGACTTCCAGTCGCCACACAAGTCCATCAGTGGCATCTCAAACCATTTCGCCCGCATATTCTGGCGAAACTGAATTTCGGCTCCACCGACTACTTCTGTTTTTATATGAGTAGGCTGTGGCTTGATGTGGTAAAGAGAGCGGAATAAAGGCATGTTTGGTTCTATACCTAGAAATGCCTCACAGGCATGAACAAAGACAGAAATATACAAAATCCCATTGGGATTCAGATGGTGAAATTGGAGACCATAGAAAGCAAGGAATTCTTTGAAAAATGAGGAGATAGGTAACCCAACTCCACGCTCGCAGAAAGAGATAAAAAGTGGAATTTCTTGATTATTTTCAGTGGGGAACTCCTGGTTCCAACAAGATTTCCACTCCAGAGATACCTGGTCAAGAAGTAGACCTTGTTCCACAAGAGAGTTGAGCTCATCAGTGTTGGCAGTGCATTTCTTCCAGGCCACTGCTGGGGATGGCGGATCCGCGAACATTGGCTTGGTCGACGGGGGTGGAATTGGCGCTCTTTTCCCCCTTCCCCTTCCAGCACCTCGTCCGCGCGTCGACATGGGGGCTCGCTCAAGAACTTTTGATTTCTCTCGCATACACAGACTACAAACTCGGGGGCTGCACCAAGCAGATCTCGCTCGAGAATGTGTGATTGGAGGTAGGCGAAGAACAAAGATGGTTTCAAGCACCAAAGAAATAACTGCGATGGCCTACCAGGATATTCTCCAGTAACAGAAATAACTGGATATATATAGTGACCGGCTAGGGTTACTGTACTCTACAGTGCGGCGGCGCCTCACATTCTATTTCCCCGCCGATTTTCACGGGATAACTTTCTAAATCCGTTCACTTACGACGAATGCGGATATTTTCAGTTTGGCAACAAATTACAGGAGATTTACTCTAATCTTTAAACCAAATACATTTGCTTTAAAGCTCGGGGGCTGCTAGCGGATAATCAGGGATTTAATTTCCGAAATTTAAGGAATAATGATCTTTTGACCTTCGACTAGTTTTCATGAAACTACTCGAAGCTCGGGGGCTATACCCAATGGGTGCACCTATTCGGCGCACACCATTGAAACTACTCGAAGATTGAAGACTGCTTTTGAACCTCCGACTACTTTAAAAAAAAAAGTACTCGAAGGCTCGGAGGCTACACCCATTGGGTGCATCAGAAGATGCACTCCAATGGAAATTATTTCAAGATAAAGATTTCTGAGCGTCTTGGGCTTAGCTCCAATTACTCGAAGACAGATTCAAGACTTGAAGCAAAGGCGCAAGATGCTCGGGGGCTTGTGGGACCAGGATCCCTAGGACCACTCATCCAAGGATTAAACTACTCGATAAGGAATGTTTGATCCGACTACTTTAAACTAGTCGGCTATGGTACAAGACGGCGTAGTTGATTAGATAAACTAGTCGTATGCTGGTAGGAGACTCCCCAAAGTATTCTGTTGTAGTACTCCAGGTTGTATACGACTAGGATGTTGTAACCGACTTGTAACTCTGCTCCCCAGACTATATAAGGCGGAGCAGGGACCCCTCCAAAAGATATACGAAATACAATCAACCATACAGGACGTAGGGTATTACGCTATTCGCGGCCCGAACCTGTCTAAATTGTGTTGTTCGTGCACCATCGTTCCTAGAACTCGGCGAGACCCTCGCAAATCTACTCCTCGGGGTATCCCCGGTTAGACGTGCTCGACATAATTCATCGACAGGTACACTATCTATTAATCCCATATTGCTAATGAAAGATGGTGTGTGAAATTTTCTCCCAATAAATATAGACCAAACCCCTCCTGAAAAGGACACGACTTTCAAGCAACAGCCGCGCTGCCTACGCCCTCTCCTCATCGTGCTCGCGGACCTAGCAGTCCGGCGCGCGACGTTTCCATCCTCGTACGTGTGGATACCTCGGAGGTGCTGCGCTTGGAGCACAAAGACGAACCGCACGTGCAGGACCAGACGGACGTAAGCAACTGCACTGCACTGCCACTTCGACACGTTCGTCTACATCGAGACGGCTTCCGCTGCAACTGCGCGTCTAGTGGTAACAATCTATTCAGTCTCTATTTTCATCTATTAGAAGAACAAAACATAAATAGAATATGACATTTATGCCCTTTAAACCTTATCCTCTTCAGCCGGTCTCTTCCCAGTCGCGTCGCCCTCCCTCACGCCGCATCGCGCACGGCCCCTCTCTCTCTGGCCGCGCCCCCTCCTTCTCCCTCGCTGGCTTGTGCGTCGCTCCCTCGCCGGTCGTGCACCCCTCACTATGTAAGGAACCATTATTAGCGACGCGTCTATAGAGACATTGGAGACGCGGATTTTACGCGTCACTAAAGATACGTCTCTAATGTAAAGTCAAAGGAGACGCGGATTTTACGCGTCACTAATGACTAATATATGGGTGACGCGTGTATAGTGACCCGCGTCACCTAAGATGGTCATTGGAGACACTGGCTTAGATGAAACGCGTCTCCTATAATGTCATTGTACATGCAACTTGTCTGAATGACAGTAGTGCTCTGGGTCGTGGTACCACTGGACGCCATGTGAACGACATGGCTGTACAACCAGACTAATGCTCAACTGTATTTATACCAATAATATTTTGGTCCTGTTGTCCAACGTTTAGGAGTCTTGTGTGCTCACTTGAACGTCCATCTAGAAATGTACGCTGGCAACTGTTGCCCTTTAAATATTTTCAGTGTTTGATTCTGATCGCGTATGTCCAGTTCACACTTCCGTGAATAGAGTTTGATTCTGATCTTGTGTCACAAGAGCAATGCTGCGTCTTGGAACTATTTTGCTTGCCTAGTCTGTCTGCAATCTGGATGGAGATAATAAACCATGGAACGGTAAACAAAGACAGATAAATCAATGTGTATCGCGGTTATTTGAGAACTTCCATAGGTACATAAGTTTGAAGCATTCAAATTGCAAAAGTTTCTTCTCAGGTAGTCAGGCTCTTGCTTTTCCGTATTTCCCCGTAGTCCCAATGTTCCAACCGTCAATTTCACGAGGGAATCATTTGGCTAGATTCCGGAAAGCTTTTACTGATGGAGATATCACAAGCTTTCGTGTCATCAAAGTTCAGACCAAATCTGAAGCTTGGATCATGTCCCCTCCCGGGTGTGAATCCAGGAAACAGGTTTTCCATCCCCTGATCCCCCTGGTTGTAAAATTACCATGCCAACAGCTTGATTCATATTGTAGTTGCAGTAGTCGTCGTGCGCGATGAAGTGACTGTCGATGAAGCTGGCTAGTCGTGATGTCTCCCGCACTAGATCTTGATCACGCGGAAGTTGTCACCGACTAGCTTCAAGTCTAGTCGAGTTGTTCCCGACTAGTTTTCATGTCGAAGCAGGTGAAAGCAAAGTTGGAAGACAACATTAGGGACTTAGCTGGCTCGTACGATGCTGAATTGGATCAACCCTGATGAAATTTTCTTGTATATGATTAATTCATCAAACACTCCCATTGATCGTTGTGATCTGCCATACGGTGAACGTTAGATGTCGGTATTTGTGCTTCGAATACCTGCCTAGGGATACTTCACGATAGCCATCGTCAGATCTAGAACTTGATGATTCAACTCAAGGACACAAGACATAAGGATTTAGACAGATTTAGCCGGTGTAGCGTGATACTCTACGTTCTCTACGAGGGATTGTATATTGCACTCTGCGCTATATATGGCTGATCATCACCTTGCTACTAGAATCGCTCATGGACGGCTGATCATCACCTTGATACACGAGAGTGGCCAAATCAACGAGTGTGTCTGTTGTGTCGCTCAGGGCACGACTGGTTTGTAGATGCGGCTAGCTTGGCCCGTATTCCAGAGCCTGGGCCCCATGAGCCCGGCTCAACTGATGCAGCATACCGATGTTTGGTTGCATGGAGCTGCTGATTGGTTAGTAGCATATGCATGCGGCGACAGCCTTTTGCAGCCTTTTTGCCCACCAAGTGTGCATGGTGTGCATCGGCGGAGCCTGGCTCCCAAGAAACGGCCGATTTCCAAGTATCCCCGGATGTAGGCTGGAGAGATGTTTTTGCATGCTGTGGGCCTGGCCTAATCGTAGTGCAGGAACCCAATCATGGTAAACTTGCATCCCAAGAGACTGGCCCATAGCAAATGCGGGCAACCAATCGCGCCCTCAGCCAATGAATCGGCCGTCACTTACTAGCCCGTTGCCGCGCGCTACAGTTTAAAGTTTGGGATAAGACGATATGTGCCACTGGACTGTCGACAATTTCCCAAACAACGATTCCTGGACATCCATCCTAACGGTCTTGCGATGGTGGGACACGTACAACAGGCAAAGCAATCCGCTCCCTGATCTTGCTAGTTGCATGGGAACTCTTGAAGGAGAGAAATTGAAGCCTTTGATCACCGTCATTCAACTGCAGAAACTCTCATCAACACAAAAACTAGAAATTGTGCCGACCACATGAGGTTGCGGGTGCTTGTACAGTTTTTTTTTTCTTTTAGTCCAGTTTTTTGTAAGTAAACACTCTTCTCTATCAATGTCAGATCCGTAATTTTTTGCCGTACTTTTCAAAGAAAAAAGAACGCGCACGTGAGATCACCTCCCTAGTGCCTCTACAACATGCCACTATGATTTCTGTATAGGTACACTTATATAGTAGGGTAGTGAAGCTACACGACGTATATGATATATCGATCGTAGAACCGGGCAGGCAGAATGATTAACTTGCCGTCGGCAAGCAAATTTGCTCCCGAATTCTATCCGGAGCCATTATATTCAGGACTTTTGATGCCCCTTTTTGAATTCTTTTGTTCTCCTTTTCGATCTTGTTGTTTCTCTTTTCTTTTGGACCTCAAATGTTAGATTTTGGAGAATCTTTTCAAAACTGGCTGTCTAGCTTCCTCATGGCGAAGTGAATTATTAGGAAAGCTTTCTAATAAGCTTTGGAGCATGCATTCATGGCCGAGAAGAAACCTTTGAGAGAGACAAAAGATCCTGTGCAACAACTAGATAGAACTGAACAATGGAACCATCTTTCTTTCTATGCCTAGACAAACATAAGTTGCATCACACAAAGCTGGGTTCTTTGGCCATCTAGTCAGGGGGCATGATCAGCCACAGTCATTTCGATCAGTAGTTACCAGGAGTTTTAAGTGCTCTCCATATTCGCTGATTGATTCTACAATTGGCATGCACGACCGGCCGTGTGCAGTGGTATGTGCTGCCAGCGGATTCGGACAAGACAATCCGGGCTCATGGATTTGATGCGATGCAGCGCATAGCTAGCAGTGTTTAGGTAGATTGTGTTCCTCGGATCAGAGATAGGGCAACCTCACTTTTTTTTTTGCCTAGACCTTCTTAAGAGAGAAATCATAGGAACTCCACGAATGCACCCATATTCATGTTAGGTTCCGATTAATCATATGGCGGAAGTACTTCATTAATACGTACTCTACCAATTTTTCATAAAGATTTTTCTGGTCGGCACACTGAGATGGCATGATATATATTTGAGATTGTCTAAATGGAATCATGCATGTAAATTTGTACTCACTGCATATAGATCAAAATAGTTCAGATAACCCAATCAATTTTATAGAAATTTAATTACTTATCTTCAAGCCTCCTAAGTATGTGAACAGGACGAACATTATTCAAAAGAGGTAGTAATACAAAATAGATACTGATCCGTATATGGTTTATATATCTTTTTAATATGGTTTATATACTGTTAGAGAATAGAACTCGATAAAGTGCAGTATATGTTTTGGATGTTTTATTAAAAGTACTTGAGAGTTCTAAATTCCCCCCTAATATATAATTATTATGATTTAGCAAACTTGTTTCACATAGTCTTTAGATGTCTCGCCAAAGGTACTGCTGCTGTTGACCACTTAAATAAAAATCGCAAGGTTTGCAGTGTTATCCCTTGTGTCGCTTATATGATCGTATATATGTATGAATAATGAAAAATTGGAGTTTCATGCCGTAAAAATTGTAGTTATTCACTGGCCAAGGTTTGCAGCAACTCCTTCAGAAAAAAGATTGGTTGCGGTTGGTCCATTGGGTTCTTTTTGACGATAAACTCTATGGCCATCATGCTCTAAAAAGAAATTAAACTCTGACCAAAACCATGGCCTCCCTTGAAAGCTCACATAGCTAGGCCTGCATTTGGGACACGGATAGTTTTGTCGATTGCGTAGTAAATGATTTTTTTAATTCTTGTGAAATCCCTAGATTCGAGGCAGATTTTTATAAAAGAGGCTTTATTTTTTGAGCAAATACAGCAGGTGCTCTGCCTTTTTCATTCATAGTAGGAGAAGAAATCAGTGTATTTACAGGAACTCAACTAGAAACAACTAAAAAGGAAAGACCTCTAGAAACCTCAAAAAACTGTACATGGGCTGCAATGCCCTGGTTTACGCCGCTCCCAGGTCCCTGTGCGCCCGCTGGTAAGCAGATACATCATGTTGTATCAATACCAGCACCCGGGCTGAATTCAGCGCCTTATTATCAAAAATCCGCCTGCAGCGTTCCTTCCAGATGTTCCACAGGGTGTAGGTCAGTATCTGCAGATGCTTGTTGATTGTCCCCTGTCCAACTTGGACCATTGTCTCCCACCATTTGCTAACAGTCAGACCTCCTCCGTTGCGAACAGGCAAATGAAAGGCTCCCCATTGCGCAACCTTCCGCCAGATGGCCTTTGTGAAGGAACAGGTAGCGATCATGTGCAATGTGTTCTCCTGCCGACATCTGCAAAGTTTGCAAATTGGGTCCACTTGGCCACCTCTGTTGTTTAGGCGATCAGCCGTCGTTAGTCGTTGTTGTAACAGCAGCCACATGAAGAAACAACATTTATTCTCCACCTTTGCTTGCCATAGTTGCTCCCATTTCCCATCAGCATATGTCCCCAGGAATTGGATGTTATATGCTGATGCAGCCGAGTACTGTCCATTAGCAGAGAGGCGCCATGTAATTTGGTCCTCAAGGCCGGCATTCAGTTCAATCTGTTGGAGCTGCTCCCATAATGTCACGAACTGACGAAGGGCCGCTTCTGAAGAAATACGCCTAAGGCCCCTCATCCAGCAGTGGGCTGCAAGTGCTTTCCGAACTGTCATGTTTTTTCTTCTCGCCAGCTTGTAACAGTCTGGTGCAATGTCCATCGGCGCCTGACCATTCAACCAACTGTCCTTCCAGAAACTGGTTCTGTCTCCGTTCCCTACAACCAGCTAAAAGAGGCTTTAGTCATTATACATTCAATGGCTAAACCTCTCCCCACCCCCACCTTAAGTATATCTCATATACAGCCGTGATATTCTCATAGGATACGATGATGTTTTCTAGCTGTTTCATTTCACCTAGCTAGCTTCTTAGTGAAGCTTAAGGTAGACAAAAAGGAAAAGAAAAGATAACTTTACTCCCTACCTTCTAAATGATATTCTATTTTAGTTTTTTTTAAATTAAATATATCTAACTTCAATCAAGTTTATAGAAAAATTTAGGGCAAATTGCATAACTACCCTCATTCTGAACTTGAAGCACATGTTTGCCCCTCTTTTTTTTACTTTGCAAGTTTGCCCCCGTTCTTTGAATCGCGATCGGCCGTCTACCCTCGTTTCTGAATGCCGTGAGTTGTGAATGAATAGAATGGAAAGAAAAAATATTATAAAACATAAAAGGATATGAAATGACTTTTGTACCCCTGCATCTGATCCTAACACCCTGCCTCCAAGCCCTCCCGTGACTGCCTTATCCTCTTTCCTCTCACTGGTGGCGGCAGCCGGCGGAAGCACGACAGCGGCGTCTGGCAGCAGAGGTCCAGGAGGAGGCAAGCGACGCGGGATGCAGCTTCCCTCGCAGGCGGCGCGGGGCCGCGGAGCGCCTCGCGGGCGATGGCTGGCGCTGGCCCTGTGCTCGCCTCGCAGGGGCCAGCCGGCTCAGGGCTGCGGCGCACCTGGTGAGTGGCGGCCGGCGCTTGACCGTGGTGTGCGTCACAGGTGACGGCCCGCTGGCACAGGATGCCGACGCGCAGGCCGTAGCGGCCTCGGCTTGCTTCGGCCAGCAAGGCTCCAGGCGGGAAGGCAAGCGGCGCGGACCGCGGTGCGCCTTGCAAGGGCCAGCCGGTGCTGGGCTGCGGCGCGGGACGGGGCTCCCTCGCAGGCGACGGCCGACACGGGACGCCAATGCGCAGGGCCTCGGCGGCTTTGACTTGCGACGTGAGACGGCTTGCGCATGCCGGCGCTGGCCTGCGGTTAGCGCCGTGGACCTTGCGGAACCAGGCCGAGGGACAACCAACGGCGCAGTGCAGTGATGCATGGGCGTGTGCACAGGCGCAGCTCTGTCGGAAGCAGCCGGCGAGGATGAACCTCCAGGAATCGGAAGGCTGGAAGCAGGCATGCCCAAGCCTGGAAAGATGAACGAGGAAAAGGAAGTGAATGAGCAAAAGATTATGAAGTTGCCATTCGATTCAAAACAAGATTATCTTAAAAAAATTATTACAAAAAATTGTTGTTAAAATCACTTTTTGATTAAAATCTGTTCGTTTTTGCTAATTTCATCACCTCTGTCATACATGATACATGGGCATATATGACTTTTAGCCATTGAGTTAACACCGTTGTCTAGGCTTCACAGAGTAGGGGCAATGTCAATGTTCAGACTGAAAAAACGAGGGCGAACGTGCAAAGTCGAAAAAACGAGGGCAAACGTGCAGTTAGAGATGAAAACGAGGGTAGTTTTGCAATTGTCCTAAAAATTTAATAGTATCTGTAAGTAGTGCAAAATGAATGCACTATGAAGACATATTTTATAGTGGATTCACACTAATTTAATGTTGCTTCGTGCTTTTTCTCTCTATATATATAAATTTAGACAAAGTTAGGTATATTTAGCCTAAAATAAAGCAAAATTAAACCATAATTTAAAAAGAATTGGAGTAGATGAGCAATAGTAGTGCCGCCGTGCAATTGCGTGGGACGAGACAAACGGATCCGGCTAACCTGACCGCACCCACATTTTCCCTGAAATGGTCGATCGCCCATGTTAAGGTAAAGTCGGTCGATGCCTACACAGCCAAAAGTTGCAATGATTATTCTGCATTACCCACAAAGTTGACAGCACGCGCCACCACTTTTCTCCTAGCGCCCTTACGGCTAATTAAATTAGGCGAGATATACATATATATAAATATATATATCTCTGCAACTTGCGCGCTTGGTGCCAAATCACAGTGTGTCAAGTGTGTGGCACGGCCGGGTCGCGTCGTCCGCCTGTCACGTCAAGTAAAGCTACACCGCCCTGCAAACTGATTAACAGCAACTAACGATGATAGTTCATCGTTTCTCTGCAGGGAGAAATGCTCGCTTTTATGTATAATATAATATATATGGTGGTGCAACACACGTAGTTAGTACGGAGTAGTTCACTGCGAGGATGCGAGATTATATTATATTAATTGTACTTAGTCAACCATGCTTATTCTCGTGTTTAAACCAGAGCGCTAATAACATCGTCGGCTTGAATTCACGAAAACAATGTGTCATAGTGAAAAATGACAGTCCGGCACTGGACCATGTCAATGTCCACGCACAATGCAATAACCTTTTTCAGTCGTGGAGGTGGGTACTGATAAAACTCTAAACTAAGGGATTATACTGCCACTCATCAGCTAAAGATCGCCCACTTTGCACAAACTAGAGGAAGGTTCAGTAAAAAAAAATGAGTGCATATCCGGTGCAGCGGCGCTATCCGGCCTTTATGAACTAAACCGGTGCATGAAAACTTACAACATAAATCGGAGAATGGTTTTTGGGTGCAATTGTTCATCATGCCTATTCAATTCGCAAACCATAGCTATCAACAAGTGCTCATTTTCCATTT
The DNA here is from genome assembly GCA_900205405.1 of Echinochloa crus-galli. NCBI lineage: Eukaryota > Viridiplantae > Streptophyta > Magnoliopsida > Poales > Poaceae > Echinochloa > Echinochloa crus-galli. Next base: position 847,709 of record OAMR01000113.1, read on the forward strand.
TTGTTATTCATTGCACTTTTTTTTGTTCAATCTAAAATTTATTTTACATTCACAAATGGAGTAGATGATTGCGTCATCATCTACCCATCCATATTGGTAGCACGTACGATAGCACCTGAGATTGAGCAGTGTGTAATGCTCCACAGCTAGCTGAGGCACAATCAGATCGAGCAGTGTGTAATATATAATTATTAAAGAAACTGGCCGGGTCTCTGGTGGTTAATAATTTATCTAACCCCGTGGTTAGCAGCTGATGGTAAGATAAGGTTCCCCTCTCTCTCGATCGCTACTGCGTGCGGCGTTAGTGCTTGGGCCTTGATAGATGCCATCCCATTCCCTTGCCGATATGTTAATTAAATGGCGCACACACTAGGTTGCCGGTAAAATGCATCGATGCCTTGTTCTTTTGAGCTGCTGCTTTGCATGCCTGCTAGCCGCAGCAGCACTAGCTAGCTTGCTAGCTAGCCACCTGATCGATCTCGTTGCCCATCGACATGATCAGAGATTCAGAGAGCTCGATCAGAGAGGGTGCGATCGGCACACGTGCGGGGCGCGCGCATCGCGACGGATCCGCCTTTTGGGGACCATGTTTAGCCCTTGACCTTATGGTCGTTCAAGGGGTTGTTTAGCGGGCCGGCCGGGCTAATCAGACTGAGTGCCGCGCTCTGGTAGCAGCGTGGCTGTCTAAGGGCTCTTCTAGCTAAAACACATTTCTTGTCCTAAAAAGAAAAGCTAAAACACATTTCTAAAACTCTGTTAAAAAAACAGTACAGACATACTCATACGAGGCTTGTTCCCATGCTTGTGCGGAACCGACTGGTTCCTCCAGTGACAATTTTTATGCCCCGTTGATTAGAAAACACCCGGCTCGGGTGTAATTAAGAGATAATCAAGGGCAGAATGGTATTTTCCACCATCCATGTAATAATCTCCTTCCTCATATGAACGCACAAAACGGATCACACGGTTACTTACTCCCCCATCGGCCGGCGTGGCGGCGTACTCCAGCGCTCGACGCGACGAGCCCTCTTGATGCCCGGCTTCCGATGCTGCAGCGAGTCGCCGCTCGGGGACACGGCATCTTGGCGGTCGCATGAGCGCTCCGCGAGGTGCTATGGTGGTGGCGCTGGTCGTACGCAGGGCTCCTTGTCGCGACGACAAACAAAGCCGTGGACTGCACCGGCAGCGATGGGAGGGGGCGGCGCGCCGGCGCATCAAATCGACCGAGAGAAAGGCGCCTGCGCCTCTGTTGGGCTGAACCGGAACGGGCCTACTAATCAAAGTACAAAAATACCCTTTATTTGTTTTCCTGAAATTAGTTCCTAACCCACCAATTTAGTTCCTTCTGGTTGGTTCCTGTTCTTTCAATCTGGTTCCCCTATTTTTTAAACGTCGGATCTGGATACATTAACGGCTCAAATAATCTTCAAGCACCGGAAAAATCCTCTACTCATACACACATTTGCCTATATGAATATACGTACGCTAACTTGCTCCTATGAGCACCACCGAAATATTGAACCAACGGATCCAATCTTAAAATTCACGAAGTTACCAACAGACTCACCATAACATTGTCCATATTAACTCAAATTGGTTGTAGAAAGATATTTACACAGGCTAAAATTTGTTGGGAATATCCCAATCCAGAATTGGTGGGAGTAATAATATTGTACACTCATGTATATATGCTCCGAGACGCTCCGAGACATCGTCTCGTTGTCAAAATACTGATATTTTTAAATATAATTTTACTTTTAAAAATGTTGTGTGTGACATCACGATGTATTCAACTTTGATATAATACAATTCTTCTTTTGATCAAAATATTGATCAAGATGTATGGATGAATATATAAAGCAGTCCGGTTTCTATAAAATGTCACGGGAATGAGGTAATCATGTAATAGAAAATGCTTGCCCTTAGTCATAGAGTCCTTCAGATGCACGTTCAGTTTGGAGGATTCAAAGCGCTTCTAAGCAGAAAGCTGCAACCAAACTATAAATTAGAAAGTACCATGTGTTCTCCAACTGTTCATCGATCAGCTAGCAGATAGGCAGTGAGCGCCCCTGGGATGGTCAGCTCACATACTTTTCTTCCGCCGCATGTAATCCAGGGACCAGCACTTTGCACTTTGTTGCTTGTTTAGGACTTTAAGTTGCATCCTCTTGTAAATATGGGTTGTTTCAGTTATCTTATTTAGGGTCAGTCCGGATTCTTCCTAGTTAGGGTTATCTATCTAATTTTTCCGGTGGAGACAGCCAGAGCAGCCACCTTTTTTGCTCCTCTACAATTTCTAGGCCCCATATTCAAGTTGTGCCATTGGGGAATATTTCTTTGTGATCATGCATTAATTATATATTTGATTATCTAAGTAATCAGATGATGCCATGTCGACAAATATCATTATTGTTACGCCGATCACTAGACCGTGAGGCTTTTTTTGGAGATATTTGCTATTTACATTTTTTGTCTCTTAGAAAGAGCCGCTAAATGACCGGGCTAGATATGTATATGTAGCTTGATTGCGTTACCCGTGATTAGAACACAAGCTAGATACATATCGTCCTATAACCCCACCATGTGATCTCCATTACAGATTGACAAATCTGTTTGAAACAAAGCTCTTTTATCGCGGAATTAGACCCGCCCCAGAGAGTTCTTAGTTGGAAATAGTTTGTCCTGTTTGAATTAGTTAGAGTTAAAATTAGCTGGATATGTTTAATCGGGTGGTGCAAATATGCCTTTAGCTGGCATCTGGCATCTTTGCTTGAATCTGTACTAACCAGAGCTTACCCTGTCCCATTCACTCTGGCTTATCACCTGTTGATACTGCCAAAATTAATATTTTACAATCAAACTATGTCTGCTCCATTCAGGCCCCTGTTAACATTCTGCACGATCTAGACACAACCAGCAGAGGACTCGATCGATGATGCAAACCCATGTGCTAATTCTTGTGATCAGTCAATGTTATTATGTCACTAATCTGCATACATATAAGTCCTCTAACTCAGTACCCAATGCTCCACCCTACAACATTATAGCACACTGCATCAGGTTATACTACCTTGATCAACCGCTGACATGCCGGCCCCACATGCCAGCGAGACGGCCGGGGAACCCCGACCACAAAACTTTCAAGCAACCACTCCCTACAGGCTACAGCCGCAGGCCGGCAGGAACGGGTGAGAAGGCGCGGGGCACCCAAAGAAACAAAACGAATGGGCCACCACCAGCTCACGGCCGCAGCGGCCGGAGGTGTACGGGCACGCCGTGCTTGGGACGGAGGGTGAGCACGTTCACCGGCGCGTGGCGGTAGTCGTCGGAGATGGCGAAGCGGAAGCGCTGCAGCAGCATGGCGAGCACGACCTTGGCCTCGACGAGCGCGTACGCCTGGCCGACGCAGTTGCGCGGGCCCGCCGCGAACGGCAGGAACGCCGGCCGCCGCCCCGCCGCGAAGCGCTCCGGCCTGAACTCGTGCGCGTCGGGGCCCCAGATGGACTCGTCGTGGTGGATGGCCAGCACGGGGATCCACACCGACAGGCCCGCCGGCAGGTGCAGGCCGCCGCCGCCGAGGCGGATGTCCTCGAACACCATCCGCGGGAGCAGCGTCGCCGGCGGGTACAGCCGCAGCGTCTCGTGGATGATCATCTGCAGCTGCGATCAATAACGCAAACAGGCCACGGGCGTCAGCAATGCCGATCGAATCGAGCTTCCTGCCGCGTCACGTACGTTAATGGATAATGGCTGACACACGCCGGAGGGGAGGGGACGTAATTAACGTACCACGGTGAGCTTGGAGAGGTCGTCGTAGGACGGCGGGGCGTCGCCGCAGACGCGGGCGATCTCGGCGCGGGCCCGGTCCTGCCACTCGTGGTGCGTCGAGAGCAGCATGAGCGCCCAGGTGAGCAGCAGCGCCGACGTGTCGTGCCCGGCGAAGAAGAACGTCTTGCACTCGTCGATCACCAGCCGCAGGTCGTAGCTGAACTGCCGTCTCCCGGCGGCGGCGCCGGCGCCGCCGTGCTTGTCGCTGCCCTCCATCTCGGCCAGCAGCATGGCGAGGAGGCCCTTGCCGTACGCCGACGTGGCGCGGCCCTCGTCGGCGATCTCCCGGCTCCGGCCGATGGACTCCGTCAGCACGGCCTCCAGCTCGGCGTTCAGCCGCCCGATCTCCCGCCTGTACTTGCTCGGGAAGCACCTGCGCGACGTCGAGACAATCCCAGACACGCACGTACGTACGTCAACACCAGCTAGCAAATTAAAGTGTGCACGTACAGAGATTGTTTACAGATGTCAAGCGTACGGCAACAGCAGTGTACGTGTTTGTGACGACGGATCGGAATCGTTTCAAGGCATCAAAACAAGCTGATGCCGGCCCCCTCCTCGAGTCAGTGTGCGCATGCCAACAAATCAATTGACTAATTGATGGCTTAAGCATGATTAGCAAAGAAAAAAAGTTGCTTAATAATCCAGGCGATAGCTTATAAGGTTATAGTACTCCAAGGTCTGCATATGCAGGCAGAGCACCGGGACAGGGGTAGCGACAAAAGGCCAGGTAAGAGATTGAGCGTGTGCGTGCGTACGTGCGTAGGTGCACGTGTTACGAGACGGGGGAATGAGCGGCAGGTGGCGCGGCGCGGCGCGGCACGGCGGCGGCGGCGACGGGCGGCCGGTGGCGAGGAGGGGGAGGGAGGCCGGAGGACTCACTGGCTGCCGGGGATCCAGAGGTAGCGGCTGGAGCGCGCGGTGAGGCGCTGCAGGTCCTCGAGAAGGTGGAAGATGCGCTTCCCCGTCTCGTAGCTCGTGTCGAACTCGGTGCGCGAGATGATGTCGCCGGTCAGCCGGGTCATGTACGCCGCGATGTCCACCTCGCGCCGCCGCCCGCCGCCGTCGCCGCCTCCTGCAGCGCCCGGATCGTCTGCTTCGTGCACTCCACCATGTGGCCCACCCGGCCCTGCGACACGTACGGTGACGTCAGCGACCAAACAAACACGTCCGGAAGGAGAAAAAAAGAAAGAAAGAAGCAAATGGCGGCGGCGGCGCACCTTGAGCTTGTCGGGCATGAACGCCGGCGCGACGACGTGGCGCTGGTGCGACCAGCGCGCGCCGTTGGCCATGAGGAGCCCGCCGCCGATGAAGTGCCGGGTCCCCTGCCGCTGGAGCCACGACTTCCCCGTCGCGCCCGCCGCGTACTTGGACGAGAGGAACTCCCTGATCATGGCCGCGTCCGTCAGGCACAGCCGCGGCTCGCTGCCGTACCAGTACACGAAGAACTTTCCTGCAACACGCACGCGCGTCCAGTCCAGAGAACGAACATTCCGCCCGTCGTCAGTAACTCAGTACGCGGTCAACCACGCGCGCAATGCGGTGGGGTGTCACAGCTGGGTGTTGGCCTCACCGTAGGTCCTGGACCAGAGCACGTAGTGCGGCATGAGGCGGCCGACGATGTCGTGGCTCAGCGCCGGCATGTCGCCGGCGGTGGCCCGCGCCACCAGCGCCGACACGTCGCGGAGGTTGCCGACGAGGGGCCGCGGCGGCGGGCCGTGGACGCCCTGCCGGGCCATGGCCCGCCGGATTCTCAATGGCGTCAGGAGGTAGCAGGACAGGGTCACCCACGCCGCCCGCAGGAGCAGCGCCAGGGCAGCGGATGCCGCGATCGCCACCATGAGCGTCGAGAACTCCATTTGCAGAAGGAGAGAGGGAGGAGATAGGAGAGGCCTTAATTCTGGCGCCGCCCGGAAATCTGTAGGATGGCCGCCTGGGTGCTGGGCTATATATAAGCACAATCTTCGTGGTGTATACTGCCTGGACTGGCTCTGGAGGGCCAAATCTTAATATGATATTCCAGTATTACACACAATAGATGCTTATTATTAATAATTTTGGATTGGATTTGGTAGCGTTTAATTTGCTGCCATATTTGGGCAATTACCTACAGTGCCGGGTTCTCTAGCATTGTGACTTTGCCAATTTGGTTATTACGATATTTTGGCATCAAACCGAACATCCTGTAACAGCTTCAAACTCGCTCTAAACCACAGTGGTTACTTTAAAAAAGAACTTCAATTTCAATGCAATGGCAAGTAGTTCCCCTACAATGCAGGAACTTGGTCTCATTTTTAGCGTGAAGAATTCTTGTTTGCTGGGTGAGCAAACATTACGAAACATGCTTACTAAAAAAAGATTGCTGTTATGAAACAGAGCTTTTCTTCTATAAAATTAACTCACAAAGCTTTTGTGTGTTAGGAAATAAAATAAAACATAGTGAACAATTTTGTGGATCTTTATTAAATGGGTGCCACTTTGTTGCCTTATCTGACCTCATGGCTGATGCAAAGGCATATTTATGTATTATATTATCACTAACAAGTAAGTTATAAATGTTAGAGGATTTTCTTTTTAAAAAAAGAAACGGTGTGCTGGATTTTGGGCATGACCTGAAAAGTCAAGTACTCATCTGTTTGTACCCAGTACCAACTGATGAGTGCAATATATCTTTCGCCGCTAGGGAAAAAGTAGTAACGTATCAGTTATAGAAGCAATTTGTATATTGCCTGGCATAAAGTTTTCTTAGCTGGTAACATCTGTAGGCTCCATAGCCAGAATTTATTTGAAGACAGGCAGAGACCAGGTGCCAAGATCCTAGAGAATTCAAGTGCCACAGCCCACAGCTATATGGTACCACAATGCCACTACATACGTACAAAAATATGGACATACACTCACTGAGTGGTGTGCCTAATGTATGACATGATACGATTAATCTAGATGACCACTCTAATCTCTTTAGCTGAGTGTTAAATTTGTAAAAAAAAAAGGACATCTTTCTGTACGCATTGCCTCCTGCACTGCAGAAGGGACAAGTATATGGTACTACATGGGCAAAGGGACCTCCATCGATAAGTTCCAAAATCAGAGCACTAAGCACAGCACATCACCTGTAATGGCACCAAATGTTCTAATTGTAAGGCCTGGACAGCGGCCTGCAGGATTGCAGGCTTACTTTAGAGTATCATTAGTGTGTCTGTGGGCTGGTCAATCCCTTAAACAATCTCATTCAGGGTGGCTTTATTCTGTATTCTCATCTCCTGCACTTTCACCACAGATGATTCTGAAGCAAAAGTTTCTGATAAGAAGCATAGATTATTGAAGGCGCAGCAAAAAGGCAGAAAGATACAGGAATGGGGACAGATTGGAGAGCAATTTTGTTTCGCGGCAAGCGCCTAGTTCTCTGCACCGGTTGCAACTTGGAGAAATTAAAATCCTTGCGATGCTGAGCTTTTGGGCAAGAATACAAAAGTTGCAGCCTCTCGTAAACCCATTGTTTAGTGAACCGCTAACATATATGTTTGAAAAATACAGAAAGGTTCAGCACGAACGGGATACAGCGAGGATGAGCTGTAGCCAATCGACGACAGTCCTTTTTATTTTCCCTGAATGGAGTAGAGATCGAAGAAGTCGGCGCACCGGCAAAATGCTGATGCCAGTTACAGCCTTGGTTAGTTTAAGATCAAGAAGTATTACGTGCGCAGGCGCAAATGGTCACTTGGTCAGGGAGAGCCGGTACAGTCTTTTTGTGTTGAGTCATGTGAGCATTTGCCAACTCAGGACGGTGAATATAGTACGAAACCGTCTGAACATTTCAGAACTCAGGAGGTTTTTGTAGTGCTTACTGAACCATCCGAAAGCTTCTGAAATCCAGGAAGGATGAATGGGTTCTTCTTTTGTGTTTCCTTTTGACATGTACAGGGCCGGGGATGGGTTGGCAGTGCCAGAAGAAGGAACACGCTGCTTTTCTGTTGCATCCGAATTCTGCGATAGGATATCCAACCCAATCGTCCTGCGCGACAAATAGGAAACTCGCCATTCTCTTGAAACCCTGTCTCAATAATTGGACCGCAGGACTTTCCATTCTTGGGTTGGGTGTGCACTGCATGAGTTGCAGCTTGGGCCAGGGAGCTTTGCTGTATCTGCAGCTCAGCATTTGTGCCACTGTGTTGTGTAGGAAGTGTTAATGTGTGTGCTTGCTTCCTTGAAGCCGATGGTTCTGAAAATCACTGACGCCAAGTCCGAAAACAATCGGAAGCTGCTGGGGGAAGAAAGGTGAGGACCCGAGCTCAGACCACGACCGGTCGCAGGCGGTTACTTCTCGGTGAGATCGAGACGCTGTTCTGCACAGAAGCAAAATTGACTGACGGTTCCACCGATCTCGGATTGACAGTTTGACACTTGTCGCGTTTCCACGGCACACGTGCTGTAGAAAAACGGACGGGGGACAGGAGGCCGGGAAACCCCGTCGCCGCCATTGACGGCAGGGTGAATCCCGGCATGTTGCTCGGAAAGACGCAGAGATGCCACACCGACGACGCGCGACGCGCCGACGGCGGTGAAATGTATAATGGATGTATCTGCGTTCCAGCGAGGAAGTTCAGCAGCAGCAAGCAACCCGACGCCAGAGCGAAACCGTAGGCGGCCGGTCAATTCAGAGCACCGCCGAGAGCACGTAGAGCTCACCGCTGAATTCAGCAGCATCCGGCCTTTTTCCCTGTCCCGGCGGTCGCCAATCGCCATTGCATTGCTACCTCCAGAGATCACCACCGCTGCTGGACTCGCGGGAAAAGAAAGGGAAAAAAAAAACACGCCGCGTGATGTGATGTCATGTCATGCGTCTGGACGTCATGCGTTTTTCTTACGTTCTTGCGCTGCGCTATTCTCGTTTTTGTGGTGACCCGGTCTTAGAGGCTCCATTTTATTCTCGTGGCGTTCTTATTTTGAACAGTATTTTTGTCGTTTGAACATGTTTGCAAAATACTAATCTTCCCACATGCCCTTGTTGGCTTTGAACAATATTTTTTCCCATTCACACGTATTTGCAATGATACAAACTTATTTTTTTGGGCATTCTTTTATTGTTTTTCGAAACAATTTACATGACATTTTCTTGGTTTGACCAAGACTTTCCCAGTTGCACATGTTTGCAGCGATACCCTTCTCCTACGCAAGAGTAGCAAGCCCAAAACATGACGATACTATATATGATCACCGACCACTTGGCAGATAAATGGATACCCGCAGCGAATTCAGCCGAGAATTCTTCAGAATCACGAGCGTCGATCTGTCACGGGAACGCGACGACCTTGATACACAAAGATCCCACTCCCATGCGCCACGCACGCGATCTCCAGGAAATCCGCGTGCACGAATTTTATAGACGATATTTTGAAGTGCTCTTTCTTCCAGCTCGATCACGAGGTGAAATTTGGTGGGCAGCTGGGTGTGAAACGGCCATCACTTGGGGGCTGAATTATAATTTGCGCCAATGCGCGCTGAGTAATGAAAGATCCAGAAGTATAAACGGCACATCACAGGATTTGGGAATATCGTCAAGGGCTCTGACCTCTTCAAGAGATGTGCCTTTCTTGTCTACTCCTCAGTCCTTGACAGCTACCAGCCAATCTTTGTCTGCGTAATCAAACGAGGAACTAGCGACTAGGCTGTATCGGTTTTGATTCTGGTGAGCTTTTGAAAAAGAGGCAGAAAAGAGCGCTCGAGAAAGGCGCGCAAGCTTTGATATGAATTTCTCCGAGCAAGTTGCACCATATCTCTGAAAACTTGTCCGCCATTAAGTCCTCGGCATTAGCCTGGATCATTAGGTCTCCGCACTTGCTTAGTCGTCCCATTAAAATGCTTATATACTATTCTGTAAAAATAACAAATTTGCTTTACAAAATATACTCCCCTGCAAGGACAAAGATTACAGTAGGAATAATATACCACTGAAAGAATTGGTAGTATCTTTTCATTCTTTTGGGAGCCTGGAGTTTGAGAAACATTTTAATGTTGGGCTAAATCCTTTTCCTTTTTGAGGGCCGATGAACTATGGCCCAATGGACTCCAACTTGGGGCTATGGCCCAAACTTTCTATGGGCTTAGATCCCAAACAGAAAGCCATGAATTGTCTCCTTGCTTTTGGCACTCTCCTTCATTTTTTTGGTGGTGAGTGGTGACTGATGACTGGGAAAAGAAAAGAGAAGGGGAAGCGTGCGGCGGCCGGAAAGAATCCCGGCCCAACGCAGAAAGCCGTGGCGCAGAGGGAGGATCGGTTGCGGACGCAGGGCCGTGTGAGCATCCTGTGGCCGTACAACGTGGGCACGTGACGACAGACGCGGACAGTTCGGGTTGGTCGCGCACGGCGTACCTGTTTGGACGAGCGTAGAGATTAGAGATACGGACCCGATTTAATCGCCGCCTTCTTCCGGTGCTTTGTGTGATGCCCGTTTTGGCACTTACACCCCTTAAGTTGTTTGGATTTGTTCGCTCAAGGATTGTACACCATCGTTTTCAAGAACTCATCGAACTCTGAGTACTCTGTGTCGTGTGATAACTCTAAGCAATGTAAGTACTCCGTTTTAAAACACCAACAATCCTTATTTCTTTTGTTATGGTACATCAATGACGCTGCTTGCCTCGTATAGTCATGCTGCATCCTTATCATTTTGCCTATTGTTTCTAACTTCCGTTCTGCCACTACCATGAGTCAACGAGAGAGGGAGTCGTGAATCAACAGAAGAGCTCGTTGTCCATATGATGAGAGAACAATGCATGCAACAACATGCCTTATCGTGCATGCAGGTAAGTACTTTGCTAGCCTTTTTTTTAATTTCTAAGGGCTAAGTAATTGCTATGAAAAAAAATTAGAGTAATGCCTAGAACATCTCGTGGCTCTTCCCCGGTAATGGTTTGGCCAGGAAGCAACTATCTGATATGTCTTGAAGAAGCAAAAACAAATGAAGATTAAACATAAGTAGACTTCTAGTGAACAATATGCAAATTTATCTATCTATACTATAAAAATCTAGTAAAATCAAAACAATTTTCACCTCGCAGAGGAGCCCATGTGTCGAGTTCGTGGGGAGAAATTGTGTTGACGAATTTACGATGTTAAACGGAGAACACTTTATAGAGGATTTTCATCGTTTGGAGACTACTTTTTTTCAGCGATTAAACTAAAACTTACATACCCACCCCAATACCTACTCATGCTGACCTATCTAATCTAGTTTGATCTTTATACTTTGACCTTCCTAATTTCTTTAACTGTCTATTATACCGTTTTATTTTTTATTAAATATTCATGTCGCACGTGAAACTAAGAATGGATATCAATTATGATTTTGGCCCTTGTAACTTTGTAATAAGAAATTCCCGTCAAAAAAAACTTTGTAATAAGAAAGTAAGTATGGACAACAAGTACATAAACCCCCTAGTAGGGGTGGTAACTCATCATGGTCCGTTTGTTCCTTCACAATCTAACTTGGCCCTAACAAAATTTAGTTCAAAAACTAGTATTATTTTGATCCGGCTCTAATCCGGCCCGATCCGTAAAATTTCTAGTACAAAAGTGAGGGCCCTTTACCACCCCTACCCCCTAGTAAGAAACTAACACTGGATGTACACAAAAATCCATACGACTATATGAGTAAATCAATCATACTTTTTTTTACAATTGACACGTAGAGATAATTATATACAAATGTCTCCTTACCATACATACGTAAGGAGATGATGTCTCTTTATTTGACATCTATATCATTTAACGTGGATTTCGATCAATAACCACACATGCGCCATAAAAAACACCATAAAAGTAACGGAAAGGAGAAGCATTCGACGACAAAAAATTATAAAAATTTGGTTGCATCAGAACCACAAAAAACCAACATGCAAAACATGTGCACGCGGACCCTATCACCGTCCTTGTCCGGGTACAGATTTCACGCCGTCTTCCAACATCAAAACCCGACCGATTGGGACACCTTCCAGAAAACAGTAACAGGGACATTTAAATTCAGCAAAGCAGAGGGCTCAGCCAGCAAAAGCGCCCTTCCGCTCAGGGTTCGAAATAGAAATCGAAAACTTCTAAAGAAAAAAAATCGCCCTCTTCTCGCCTTCGTCCCCTCGTTCGCCTCCAACCCTCGAGCTCGACGCAGGCGGCGGCGGCGGCTCGGCGAGATGAAGGTCTCGGTCAAGACCCTCAAGGGCTCTAGCTTCCAGATCGAAGTGGAGCCCGCTGACAAGGTACCCATCGCTCGCGCCTCCGATCCGTCGTCGTGATTGTGGTTGCTTGGATTGGATTGATTGGCGCGGCTGCTTCGCCGAGATTTGTTTGTTTGTTAGGTTCGTTGCGGGCTAGGGTTTAGTGAGTTCCTGTGCGTATACGATGGGTGTTAAGCCCGCGAGGGAAGCTGGCGTGGATCCAATCTGTGGTCGCTGGTTGGGTACCGGTGGGGCGAGCAGAGCATTGGAACATAGAGCTGTTGCAGAGTTCGCTTGTGGATGTGGTGTCTTGGCTTTGGATTCCTTCTAGTCAGATGGCACGGCGAAGTTATGAGGCCTTAATCTATCGCTTGCTTCCCTTTCTGACGGAGTGCAGGAGTTGCCGTCGATCTACTGTTGTTATAATTTTCTGTGCAGTTGTGTGTTTGATCGAAACATTTAATGCAACATGATACTTTGTGTGCACGCGCATATATTAGTTATCATCGATTTCAGTTTTCGCTCAGGAGTCACAATAGACTCGTCGATGTTAGAATTTAGATCTCATCAGTATGTGCTACTTTTCGACAGTTTGTTTCTAGGCAGCTTTAGGATGTAATGCTGGATTTCATTTATTAGTTATCATCGATTTCAGTTTGCGCAAAGGAGTCCTATCGACTCGTCAATGTTAGATCTTGTCACGATGTGCTACCTTTTGACAGGTTGTTTCTAGGCAGTGATGTAATGCCGAATTTCACCTATTTGGTAATGTGGTAGGAGTTTGCTGATGATGTGGTGCTAGTTGATGAGAGTAGAGCAGGTGTTAATAGGAAGTTAGAGTTGTGGAGGCATACGTTAGAGTCCAAAGGTTTCTGGTCAGTTTTATTTGCATGCAGGAGTAAAAGAACACGGGCAGAATACAAAGCTTCTTTTTGCCTTGAGGATAACTTGATGTCAAGGTTTTCGATGAGTTGCAACTGGTTTGGAGCAGTAGATTTTTCAATAAGCCGATCAAGCTTCCTCAAGCTATCTGCAGCATCCTTTGTACCTTTTAGTGAAATAAGGTTGGTTGTTGCCACAGCAAGTGATGATGTATCAGCTGACTTCTTGTTTATCATATTCACATAGGTTTGCATAGCTTCTTGAGATTGTCCTTGTAGCTGAAAATATGATGAAGAAAACAAGTTAATATAAATTGGTTGGACATTATGTAAGAAAACTTCTCCAGATTTAGTTACCTGCTGTACATATGCAAATGTGGTAGGAGTGGATTATAGGTGCATGAATTGACTGCCATATCAGAAACATTCAAAGTCCGCAAGATTTTTAGTATACTTCCCTTGTTTCTGTTATCTATCAAATGAGGGTACAGATAACACAATCTTAGATTGTATCAACACCCATTTTGTGGTTCTTTGTTTCTATCTAGATGAGAAACTGGTGTTGTTGCATGCTCGCTACTGACATAATTGCTTCAAACAGGTTGCTGATGTGAAGAAGGTCATAGAGAATACGCAAGGGCAAAATGTCTACCCAGCTGACCAACAAGTGCTCATACACCAAGGAAAGGTTCTCAAAGATGAGACTACGCTGGAGGAAAACCAAGTTCTTGAAAACAATTTCCTTGTTATAATGCTCAGACAGGTAGGCTTATTTGATATTCTGGTTAATAAATGACGAAAATCATGGGTGGCATATTTATGGATGGGATGTCAAGATAGTTATAAATAGGGTGAACTGTCATAGTGCACTGAATTGATTTGAATGAATCTCATCATTTTCTGGTTTGCTGGCTTATTAGACATAAATGTATGGATGGATAAAAAGGCTACTGGCATAGCAGTCCATATTCTTCTGCGTTTGATAAAGCAGCTACCTTAGGCCAGTCCCAACCCGTGGTGTCCATAGAAAGATATTTGATTAGAACCTATTGTTGTGGCCCCTTTTTTCTTCCATCTGTCGCCTACTCTCCTCCCGTCCTCTCTCTCTAGCTGAAACCGTTTCAGACGATGGCCCATCTATAGCAGGTTCACAAGTTGAGTCAAGTTGGACGCTCGCTTCCTGATCCCACTCATCACCGAGAGCAATGCAAAATCCAAAAATCCATCAGACGATGACCATGGAGTCCGCCGCTGTATTGCATAAGATTCTCGACCTCGACGCAGACCATGCGAACACCTCGCTTCTGCTCCCCTTTCCCTCTCTCTGCATAGATCCAAGCGGTGGCCAAGTGCACTGCGCAGCCGGGCGTGGCCCTGCGGAAGCCTGCTGGCGCCGCAGATGCGAACAACCCACCTGTAGATGCAAGTCCGTCCTATCCTCAAGTTGAGGGCACGGCGGCGGCGAGGTCGACGACGAGCTCCCTCGGGAAGGGCTGCGGCAAGATCGGCGGCTGGCGTCGAGGCTGCACGAGCTTGAGACTCGGTGATGGGGCCCACGAAAACGTGTGGGAAGACACGAGCGTCACCCAACGGGTGCTCGCTTGGGTCTTTCTATGTTGGATACTGAGCCGAAATTGTTTCCTGCATGCGACCCAGTTTCCATGTTTTCTACTCTCTCTCTTCTTTAATTTTTGCCACATCAGATTTTTGCTGAGTTGTCAGTTCATTTAATTCTATGGACACCGGATGATATGGAGGGTCGGGGATGGCCTTATATTACTTATCATATATAGCTTCTTTTATTTCATTTCTAACTTCAACCTTTTACAGAACAAGGGCTCATCAAGTGCAGCACCAGCCAAGGCATCCGCAAATCAGGTCAGATGTTAGAATAATTGTGTTTTGTGTAAATACCGGTTCTTTTTCTCCTTTTGTTTCAATTTTCAATACACAGTACCTCCTCAACCCATCTCATGTTTAAGAAACACTTGTCAAAAATACGTTTTTATTTATTCCTTTTTCATGTATTATTATCACTCCGCATAAAGACATTACGGCATGGTCTTATTTTATTTTATGGAAAAACATAAATGGGGTCTGCTGCATAACGGCTTTGATTATGCCGCTAAAGGTGACTGTTTCATCATTCGACTAAAGCTCATCATAAAGCCAACCAAAATGGTTGAACTACTATTGAGAAATTCTGAGCCATGCTTGTAGTTCACTGTACTTTTTCCATCTGTTGAGTTTTATTGTCTTGTAAAATCATTTATTTCCCTACACGAGTATTGATTTTCGTGAGCACTTTGCGCTACAACCTACTAGGATTCCAAACTATTTTGCTGTTGAGATTAGATTGTAACTTAGTTACTTTTGCAGGCGCCTCCTACTCAGACAGTGCCTGCTACTCCTGCACCTCAAACCTCTGCAGCTTCAGCTGCACCGGCACCAAGGTACGTTTCTTAATATAAAATAAAACTTGATCTGTGAGGATTGACAGTTCATATCCTTTTCATTTTTGTACACTAGCACAGGAAACACAATTACAGTTTTCAAGTATGAGTGTGACGGTTCTATTATATTTGTTTTCGGATTATAACAAAACAAAGTTAGTTGTGCATGGTATGATTCTTTGATACTAGTAGTTGGCTTGCGGTAAGATTCACAGATTCATGCCATGCTTTGATTCCTTGCTGTTTCAATGAAGTTTCTTACCTTCCACCTTTTCCAAGGCCTTTGTTAACTCAAGTCAAGTTGTATAACAATGCTAAAGTTGTTGGGCCTGTCCATTCACTGATTTTACAACCATTGCCGTTGCCAATTAACACCATCCTCCTTACATTTTCTGAATTAGTGTACCTGTCAGTGCACCTGCTCCGACTGCCACTGCCTCCCCAGCTCCTGCTGTTGCTGTAACGTGAGTCCCTGATTTTCCTTCCATTGTTAATTTCCTGTAATAATCACAGTTCATGTTTGATGATGCATTGGCATTTCCTGTTAAGAATAGCTGGTAAAAGTTGCTAATCACATTTCACATATATTTCACATATCTTTCTCTTATGCTGTAACTTGAACAGCACTGAAGCAGATTCATACGGCCAGGTTGCCTCAAACCTTGTTGCTGGCAGCAACTTAGAGGGGACTGTACAGTCCATTCTTGAAATGGGTGGTGGGACATGGGACAGAGACACTGTACTACGTGCTCTACGGGCTGCATTTAACAATCCAGAGAGGGCTGTCGAGTACTTATATTCTGTAAGAATGATTCTTTCTCCTAAATACTTTCTAGTTTCTAGTTCTTAGAACTTGATGAGCTTCAAACCCTGGCTACTGAAATACCTGTAGGCTGTAGTTGGTGAGCACATTGTGTTTTGCTTATAGTAGACTGATGCTGCTTGATGAATAGTTTAGTTTTGCTTAGTAGACTGAGCACATCTGTCTAATTTGATTCTTTTTCAGGTGACTTTGTGTCCTCTAGGGGTTTTAATTTTCTTTGTAATGTACGGAGTACAACATTATGAGAGTTTTGTTTTACAAATGTCCTGTGGCACACCAATGTCCTTCATCTTATGCTATGCCCCGTGGCACACTAATGTTCATCTTTCTGTTTGTGTTTATTAAAGGGGATTCCTGAGCAGATGGATGTTCCTGCACCACCGCCAAGTTCCCAGGCAGCCAATCCTATCCAGCCTTCACAACCAGCACAAGCTGCAGTTCCTTCATCTGGACCAAATGCTAACCCTCTGGACCTCTTCCCTCAAGTAATTCCCTTATACCCATGCGTGTGCTGGCACCTTTGTGGTTAGTTGATTTTGTTTCTGATGTTTACCCTTTTTAAAATTGCAGGCCCTTCCAAATGCTTCTGCTAATACTGGTGCAGGAAATCTGGATGTTTTGCGTAATAATTCACAGTTCCAAAATCTGCTCAGTTTGGTGCAGGCTAACCCTCAAATTTTACAGGTTTTTTCACATGCTTATCCTTTTCTCCATATAGACCTACCCCTTTTGCAGCCCATTGACAATTCATGTATGTGCAGCCATTGCTTCAAGAATTGGGGAAACAAAATCCCCAAGTCATGCAGCTGATTCAGGAAAACCAAGCAGAATTCATGCGCTTGATCAATGAACCACTTGAGGGAGATGAAGAGAATGAAATGTTTGCACTTCTTCCTTGTCCTGCCCACTTTTTTTTTCTTATGCTGCCCGCATTGTTTGATATTTTGTACTTCCTGAACCAGGAACATGATGGACCAGATTGCAGATGCAGCTGAGACCATTGCGGTCACTCCAGAGGAGAACGAAGCTATACTTCGTGTAAGTTGATGGATCATTACTAGTTTCTTCACATTTTCTTCCACCTGTGATTCTCATGTTCATTTCCCCCATCACATTGTAATGTCATCGTGTGTTCATGCACAGCTTGAAGGAATGGGTTTTGACCGGGCGCTTGTGCTGGAAGTCTTCTTTGCCTGCAACAAGAACGAACAGCTGTCTCTGTCTTTCTTCTTGGATCACATGCACGAGTT